>VZTG01010316.1:495499-505549 GCA_013397845.1 Melanocharis versteri
TTGCCAAAGAGCAGTTACTTTATATGGAGATTTTTATTACCTAAAGACCTAAGCTTGCTTCTGCATTATTGAAAATACATATTAGAGTACAGCAAACAAGCAACGATTTATTATGGAGTCAAGAGGATTAGCAACATGGTTTTGTCACTTTCTTTTATGAATAAAACACATTAATAACAGCTTTGCAAAACCAAGTAAGGTAGAGCATAATATACTGAGACAGACAATAAATAAAAGTTGGAAACTTTAGTAGACAAGAATATTTATTTATGTTTCTCCTTGAAATCAGCTGTATGCAGCCTTCTTAACCGTTTTACATATCTCTGAAGAAACTTCATTTAACATAGAAATGAAACTATTTGAAGCTCAATGTACATCTTGAATATATGCTTAAATTTAAATCTGCAGCATTAGTAAAAAATAACTATTTCCCCAAAGGTTAATAGTGTTCACTCCATGTTTTGTAATGGATTATGAATATTACATACACCTGGTCAAAAATCAGGGAAATGCTTGAGTTGTAGTTGAAGTCTATTACTGAAAATATGAACTAAACACAAATTAAGTCGGAGCCACACCTGAAAAAGGATGTTTTATGTTTCTGAACTCAGGTTGTGCTTTTTAACCATATTAAACATTGTGAAATTAGGAATTACGATTGTAAGTAAAATTCCATATATAACTTATGACAATATAACATTAAATATTGCACAGTGGTATTCCTGCAGCTGTGAATTGTATCAGGACTCTTTTAATGGGGTATAAAACACAAGAATCCAATCTTTCTTCATATGCACCAATAGTTCCCCTCATTTAATTCACATAAAATCTCCTTCTTACTAGTGAAAAATGGCTGATGAGTAAAGTAGGATATATCCCAGTGTATGGTACCTTTAATAAAACATCTGCCATTTGAACAACTGGGAATGACTTTAGAAGTAATTTCAGAAATTCTGGAAAAGAAAGAATAAGAAAAAATTTAAAACATTTATATAAATTTATTTAAAGAATAAATAAAATTTTAATGGACAAGTTTTTGTTGCAAATTGTACTTTCAGATTCTGTAACATAACTATAATGCAACACCATATCTTTGCAGAGTGTTGTTTTCCTCACAAAAAACCCCCCCACTATTTTATAGTTATTTTGCACACCCTTTTAAAGATAAATTTAGAAGACACTGCCATTTCTACAAATATCTACAACAGATCTGTTTGGTGTAAAATAAATACCTGAATAGCTGCACTCAGCAATCAAGTAAGGAATATATAACTCCTTTAGTTAATCTATTAAATAATAAGGTACTACATGCCTAGTTGTGTGTAGTGCCTTCTAGCCAAGATTTCCTGACAATTTTACACACTTTATAATATCATTTTGCAAAGGCTCTGTGAAATGAGGAAATAACAAATATTTATTCAGTTCCTGGAACAGAAGCACAGAAAGGATGTTTTCAAAGGTGGCATCTCTGTTCCCAGCTGTAGAAAGGCAAACATTTGGTGGCTGTTTAGCACCTGCGGCTGCTCTGCAAGTGGAGCTGAGTGCAGTCCCTACTCTGCCATACCCAGTCTTGGCTCCGTCCCTTTGTAAAAGCTTAATGTACGGCTTTTCTGCTGCAACTAAGTCTTATAAGCAGCCAAGTCCAGAAAGGAGGCAGTTGATGCTCCACTTCCTCAATACAATATTAAAATCCTGCTGTTGTTTTTTTTTTCTTGTGGATAGACAATGTGTCTCTTCCATGATTTATGCTGTTTAAACATGCTGATTTGCATACTTCTCCTGTCATTGTGTTCAGTAAGTTGAAAAAGTGTGCTGACTGATGTGAAGTTTTATTTGACAACTCTTCTATGTAAAAGTGCTGTTTGAGAGTGATAGTGAGACCACCACATGGGAGCTGATACTCTGCTTCAGCCACTGACCTGTTCTGGAAGCCCCTCATGTCTCTCTCTTCTTATGTAAAATATTTTCTTTTGGAAGATACTTCAAAGATTTGTTCCCTGCTAGATTATACCTGCTCCTGCTTTCAAAAAAATAGTTGGCATTGTGTGAATAAAGAACTCAGGAAAAGTACATACCATCTTATAGCTTACTGGTCTCACTGCCATTTCTTGTCTACAGATAATTAACAAGGAAAAGCAAAAATTCTGAATGAAAAGTCATTGGCTTCACTGGAGTCTCTGAAAGAGCCCCACAAGTTCATTCATATGTCTTCCCTGGAATAATTCTTTTCTTGCTGAAAAACTGCATTGTTCTTATGGGGGTTAATCACAATATTTGTTTTACGGTGTGACTTCTAGCCAAATTGCCTCTACACTACACATAACCATCATCCCGCCTGATCTTGTTGTATATTTTAAAAACCTTTACAGAATCCTTTTACTTGCAAACCTGTGTCTCACAATCAATGGGACTTCATCACATACCTGTTTTACAAAAAACACATTTATTTTATAGGGTGCTGAAGTCATTATTGGCTGTATATAGGAATTCAGATTAGGGTTTATAGACACTTTCTTCTTTTTTCTGATCTGTTACACTGTAATTCGTTTCATCTTCAAATTTTCTCCTGCTTTTTAGAAATTTTATGTTAGTTTTGATCCATTTGTATGTCTGTATTCTCCCTTTTAATAATTCCACTCCTTTTTATCTTTATTAGCTTATTTCTGCTTACTTTTTCTCCTTGTCATGGTTATTCATTTCTCTCTTCTGTATTTGCACTCATCCCCTTTCCTTCCTTTCAAGCTAACAAATGTAGACTGTATTTACAGACTGGATTTTTTAAAGAATAACATATCAAAGTCAGACTACAAATATTACTTATGCCTGATGTCAGTTATTCACTGCTTGTCACTTCCAATGCACACATCACCAAAGAGCCTCCACAGACACTCTGGCCCAAAGTATAAAACCTCTACCACTACATTTCAAAAAATAACAAATCTTTTCATGTTTGAGCTGTCAAAAGAAGCTCTCGGAATAGCCAGCACAGAAAGGGACACAATCACTACCCACACACACTATATAAGTATGATCACATACCGACTAGCAGCAAGAGCGGATAGCTCTGGGGGGTGGCAAGCCCTTTCTGAGCAGCTCCAATGCAGCAACATGGATTGATTAGTTTTCCTTTTTTTTTTCCAATCTGCCCTTGCCACGGTATTTGGTGCATTTTTCAAAGCAGGGTCTGGGAGTAGCAGTGCCTGGGACGCAGCTGCAGCTTCATTGGAGGAACATTGAGGGTGAGTGCCAGGGGGGCATTGCACATTTGGGGTTAGACAATGTATGAGGCCACACTGTGCTGCCTGTTGTGCTGCTTGCTGTAGCCAAGTGAGAAAGAACAAGCAAGGCTAGGCAAGTGGGGTAGTTTCATGTTCTGCAGAACTGCTTTAAATAACCCCTCTCTGACACCACACCACAGAGGGACATTGATGAAACTCAGCCTGTGCCCTGGTAGGATCCCACACCGGCTGGGGTGCCGAGGCAGGGAGAGAGCGTTGCTGCCAGCTCTAAGCCAAAGGGGAAGTGAAAGCTCTCATGCAACTTAAAACCATCAGTCTTCTGGATCCCTCTTGATGTAGACTGGGAAAAAAATGGGAAAGAGCTGGTTCATGGAAGCAATTCTTGCAGCAGAAGTTCTTGAGAAAGAGGCATGTGTTCCTTCTAGTGGAGTGCTTTACTGAAGAGGAGAAAAAACATGCATGTAACTGTAAAGGCATACAAGGTTTCATGTGCTAACCTTATATTTCAGACTCCAGCTAAGATTTTTGCTTGTCACATTAGTGTGTTACTGTAATTGCAAAGTGCTTCAGTACAAGCAGACTGCCCTCATACTCAGAAAATTGTACAGATACAATAGATACCATGAAATAAACATTATGATTAATGTATCTTTATTTTGATATATCATAGTTGTTTAAACAAGTCATTAATTTCTACATATAATTCAGTTCATGCTCATCTTTTAATATTTCATCTTTTTTTCCTTAACTGTTCTTAAGATCCTTGTAAAGCTAACCCCCTTTTCTGAGAAAAACAACAAGTAACAACATCTTTAAAAAAGGCTAAATCAAGCTTTCTTTCAGAAAGAAAAAACAAACACCACTTTCCGGAATAAAGATTTATCAATCCAAACCATATTTAGTTTCCGAGAACTTGGTGTGTTGTTTTGCCATTTTCCTCATGCCATTCTGAGCTAGTCCTGCACCTCACACAACACTTAAATAATGGAGAGACCCTGAAATCCGAGCTCACTGCTTTTGGATTTATTCACACTCAAACATCCACACTGCAACTCAGCTGGCTTGGATGATAGTCACACTCAGCAATTTTGACCCCTCTCAAATTTTCTAGCTCCTGGGATTTAAGGGAGAATGCCATGCGACAGGCAATAATGACTCCCGTAATCATTCTCCCCTAGTGTTTGCTGTGTGCTATAGGATCTGCTAGATCTCTCTCATCTCCCATTCTGATCCAGACTTCCCCGATAGCATCGCTTCCCATGCTGGCTTGATGAGCTGAAGAGAAGAAACGCTTGCCCCAGTGTTTGAGAGCTGTGCAACAGCCAGAGTGCTGCAGGCTGATGTGAGCACAGCAGTAGGGTGGGGGCTTTTTCCATGGATGAATTATGATCTGCAGTTTCGTGTCATCACATTTTCTATCTGTTACTGATTCTGTTGTTAGTGCCATTCCCTAATGTGGTCATGAGTGTGTTCCTACATTCCTCTGGTACAATACTGAGAAATGTGATGCTCTGTGGTTTTAGTTCCTGTAATGAGAAAAAGGCAGTTCTCCTCACACATAAAATTTGTAGTTATACCAGACTATATTGTGTTACTGGCAACTAATTAGAATTCTCTGTTGAAATGACATTACTTTATTACGCATCATTAACATAAAATGTCAAAACTAGCATGGTAGTTGTTTTCACACGAAAAATGAGCCTACTTCTGTAAGTGAAAGCAACAAAATTACAGCAATTTTAGTATCAGTATTTCAACATATTTTATATTATTGTTAATGTGGTATGGTCAGAGGTTTTTCCATACAAAAATCACAAAAATGGAATTTTCCCTTTAAAAAATGCCAGTGACTATCAATTTTATCCTCTGTATTTAATATGCAGATTAAATAAAATTCAAAAAATACTAAACGTCAGAGGGTGGGGGGTTGAACTTACAGTACTAAGTTCATATTTTGCTCTATATCCTTAGAGCATAGGGTACATATTACAACTAATTTACTCTCCTCCACCACTAAATAAGTGATATTATTATCATATTGCATACAGTTAAACTGAGACAAGGAATTTAATTCCTTCTGGCCAGAGAGTAAGTAAAATGTTGGTGCTGGGATGAGGACACAGGGCTCTTTGAAGCAGGCTGAATATCAGGATATCACATTTACTTCTCATTTACATGCTAGGTTTGAATGTTTCTAAACTATATAATAAGTACGTTTTTCATCAGGGATCTGTAGGAGACATTGGTGAAATCAAGCCACAGCTGGCAAGGTACCTACCTGTTCCTTGACAATATTATGATGTTGGTAACATATAAAACTGATGTAAGGGTAGCATTCCCTTGGCAGCACACTAAATATGCCGCAAGCACACTAAATATGCCGCAAGACACATAACTGATGAGTATAATTTGCAAATGTGTATGGAGAATCAGTCTTGACAGTTTTGTTTACAAAGGCAGGCAGCCATTTGCTGATAAGAGATGTGACATGCTATTCATCTTGCTGCTACTAAGCCAAAGGGATTGCAACTATGATAACAAACTGTTAGATTTGATTGTTGGAATGCTTATGCAATGTTAGTAATAAAGGGTGTTTAAAAGCATATCTCATTTGTTCTTGGGCAATCATATGGTATTTCTTATAATAATTTTCCTGGGACACTTAAAAGGACAAGCTAATTAAAGAAAAGATATCTGTCTGGCTCAGCTTTAATGGGTCTGTGTTCTCTAAGTAGGTGTACGTAGGAAACAGGAGCAGACGTGTCTTTATTTCTCTGCTTGCATGGGATGAGGCAGGATGTCAAGTGACATAGTCATGGCCTCACATCTTTCAGTTCCTTCATTTTTGGCTGGCGTTACCTCCACACACCTTCCAAAACTGGAAAATAAACAGTGCTAAAGATAGGACAAGTGTAATGGCTTTAAACTGAAAGAGTGTAGGTTTGGATTAGATAAGGAAGAAACTCTCAACTATGAGGGTGGTGAAACACTGGAACAGGTTCCTATCCCTGAAAATTTTCAAGGCCAGGTTGGGTTGGGCTCTGAGCAACCTTGTCTACTGGAAGGTATCCCTGCTTATGGCAGCAGGGGCTGGAACTGGATGACCCTAAGGGTCTTTTCCAACATAAACCATTATATGATTCCAAGTAGTGCTGAGACCTTCAAGGAGCTGAGGAGGAGGTTTCTGGCTTTTTTCTCCCTGTTAATGAGCACCAGAAGAATGGGTCAGCATGACTAACACCTCTCCTTTGCCATCAGCCCCCTGCTTAAAACAATACTGAGAAAACACTTTTCCCAGCACTCCTAAATACCTGCACCATTTATAGCCTCCAGTAATGTGTTGCTCATGCATTCTCTACAAAGCTTATGATCAAAGCAAAAAAAACCCCAAACTTATATAATACTCTACAGAGCAAATACAGGACTAGAGTGCCCTGCACCGCCTTGTTTGTGTGAGCAGCTGGACGTGCATGAGGGCGGGGATGGAGAACTCAGCCATTTTTTTTATGATATATTGCTGACTGAGTTCTGTTGAATGTCTACATGCAAATCAGTAATGTGCAGACACCGGCTGATCCAGCTGTGATGGCTAAAATAGTGCTTTTGTCTGGCCATCTCACTCCCACCTCAACAGGCACAGCTGAGCTGACGGCTGGATAGGCTGAGCAGGCAGACCAGGTTGACCATCAGAGATCATGCCCATGCCTCACTAATGGATTTAACCAAGGCCAAGTACACTAAAATACTTGGTGAGGCTGTAGATGCTGCAGGTTACAGCTTGGTCTGTTGAGCTTGTCGCTGACCCCAGCTCACACCTCCTGCTCAGTAGACTGGAGAGAATATTTATAAGGATAAGTATTATGCACCCTACAGGGGTAGGGGCAGGTAGGAAGGCTACACTACTCAGTGCTTGAGTTGCTGTGGCTAATTCAGCCTGAGTGCCGCACTAATTCAGGCAGCAGTCTGAATGCATTTTTGAATGCATTTAAGCATTACACATAAGTCTACACAAGGAAGACATACTGAAACCCCAAACTTTTCACAGCAGGGATTTTAGAGCTAACAAGTGGAGAATGAGTGGCTTTGTTCTCAGTCATTCTTACAGTTACAGGTGACTTTGTGAATAGCATATACCGTGCCAAACTACAACTGAAATCCTCTTTGAATGCAAGCAGGCCTTAGGTTTAGCAGCAGCTGTGAGACGGAGACTTACTATTAATGGCAGATTCAAGTAGCGTGAACAATAACGAGGCTCTGCTTAAGGTGGACACAGCTTGTCTGCATTAGAACTGGACCTTGAGAACCTGTGTTAATTAACACGATTTTAAGTAGTGTCAGCTGTTTCTGAGTAAACTTATTGATTAGAGCAACAAATGTTTTATTCTTGGTCTTATAAGAATATGGATTTAGGAAGGGAGTCACGATCAATAGGTGGGGTTTTTATTTTTTTTAATCTCATAACATTTTGAAAGCTGTGAAATATTTCAGTGGACTGAGAGGATTAATACATTTTTTTATTAATCTGCTATGTGGAAAGCACAAAGAAGAAATCAGTCTGAAATGTGATAATTATATGTTCATTTCCAGGGGTTCTTGACTACATTCCAGACAACACAATTTCTTATGCACAATTTGTACTCCTATTTAGCAGCCTTATTGAGCGACTTTAATCAGGTACATGCGTGTTTATAAAATTAGTTTCTTGTCTTAGATATGATTTATAAAGCAAGGGTTACAGTGTCTCAAAATGCAAAGGTTTGTGTACAAGGATAATCATTTATCATACCCTTAAAGGTCATCTTGGGGCCAGGGTTCTTGTTTCATTAGAGGGGTCTGGCACGTGATAAAGTCCATGGTTGATCATGGTGAGCTCAAGGCTGCAGCTTGCCTTCCAGTGGGAGGACCTCTCACCACTGCTTCAATGGTCATCTGTCTGAGGCGTCTGGCACTAGTCTTGACAGTGAAAAACAAAGATCATATTTTAGTAGCTATATTAAAGTGTGAGGCATTAATTGTTTTATTCCACACTTCTTTCCAGAGGCAGCAGCTGCACAGTGCGGCATAATTTAATAAAGCTATCCATCATCTGATGCCTGGGTGTGAAAAACCAGGTAGTAGTGTAAGAAACAACTCCATAGTTCTTGTTTTGTCAGAAAGGGCACAAGCTTTAGCAAATGTCTGTATATTGATCTGAAGTTAAAATATTAATAAGCCTTTGTTTTGACTAGGGATTGGGAAATTTTCTGGCTAGAACAGGTCAGCTAATTTCACATTACATTTGCATTTACCTACTCCTCCCCTTACTACGTACATCCAGCCTAAAGAATGAAGGGCACAAGGCACATCCCGTAAAAGTTGGCCACAAGAGGTGGGATGCCTGCGGATTGAACATGTGACGAATGACTACGCCATTGTGTGGCAGAGGCTCCTTTCAGCACACGCTGCAGGGCTGATGGTTGGCTTCTGGCCCTAGTGCATAGTGCAGCAAGCAGATCCCGATAGCACCTAGGATGCAGGATGTATCTTACACCTCTGCCACACTGGCTTTATTTACGGCTGCCCAATGTCTTAGGCAGGCTTATTCATGCTCATTACACTGTTTTACATTTTCAGACTTTTTACCCCCAAGCACATAATTTTTTAATTTTAAGATGAAACAAAAAAAGTTATTCCCCCTGCAACCCAGCCACAGAAGTAAAGGTTCAAATTCACATACTTTTCATACCCTTTTTCTGATGCAGCTATGCTAACACGTGCAGAAAGCAGAAGGTCCTTGTGGGTAACGTGGAAGAGCTCACATGCCACAGGTTCCTCTCCTTTCTCACGTACCTCATGGACCGCGCAGAGAACTTCTAGGTAATAGCTAGGGGAACTGATAAATCACGTGCTTCTTTGGAGCACAAAAATGCCACAAAGACTAGTATTAAACCTGAGGAGCTGGCTTAGCATCTAAAGCCCTGTGCTACTCTGCCTCTCTCAGTCTGGGAAGCAGAGCTCTGCATAGTGAGAGCTCCCAAGTGGGATCTTTTAACTGGTGGGGCTTAATGAACATTATGTGAAAAGACCTTTTAAAGGAGACTGCTTAGGGTTTACGCCTGGTTTTAACAGCCCTAGGGTAGTCTAGTTTTGTTGCTGCTTTCTTAAAAGATCACTTCTGGATATACAGTGACTGCTCATTCCACCTCTGTGCAAACGACCAAAGTCTAACTATCCTTCAGGGAACAGCTCACACAAGAGTATTTCTAAGTCTGTCAGTCTCTTCTAAGTTATATGTGAATGAGGAGAAATTCTCTCCCTTCTACTGATTTAACTGGCGTGACAGGACTGTATGCTTTGACTTCAGGTACCTGAACTGAATGACTAAATCGGTAAGCTTCGAGGAGATTTATAGGATGAGCACTGAAGTACTGCGACAAAGAAAAAAAAAAAAAAAAAAAAANGCTGTGAAAAAGGTACCTTAACTGGACATGTAGACCAATAGGCAAATGAGCAGCTATGTTTGAAAGAAGATCTGTGACCTACCACAGGCCATGGGGCAAAGGTGTATCTGAATTCGTTTTTCAACACTTCTTGGTGGCTGCCAAGCACAGAATACTAAGAAACCAATCTTCGCGATGCCATCTACACTGAGCAATAAAAAACCCACCCTTAATTTAACAGGAGTCACCAGTCAGCTCCTGAGGCATAAACAAGCAGCTGAAGCACCGCGCGTAGGCTGAGTTCAGCGCTGGATGCCGAGCAGCGTTTGGCACAGGTGGAGGAGTTCTCATCACAGACCCAAATTAACTCCGGCGAAGTTGCTCCGCGCCTG
>VZTG01010316.1:505850-697275 GCA_013397845.1 Melanocharis versteri
CGGGTGGGTGCCGCGGGTGGTGCCCCACTGGCCGAGCCGGCTTCGCCCCGCGCCTCTGGGGCGGCGGCTCCGACCCCCAGCCCGCGAGCGGGTTCGCGGCGGAGCGGGTAGGGCGGTTTGGCTCCTCTGAAATGCCTCGCTAATGGCAGGGGAAAACATATGGCCCAGGAGAAAGCCGCTGGAAGCGATAGCTGCTGGACTCCTCCGGGTTATTTCCCCGAGTCGGTGCGAAGTGAGAACTTCCTCCCGGGATGCCCTTTCGGGGGGATGCGGGGCTGAGCACATGGCTGCTTCCCCTGGGTCTGCCCCGCGTCTGTCACAGCCTGCCAAGGGGCCTGCCGGCGCCTGCTCTCCTTTCGGAGTGCTAATCTGACCTCAGGAAAACTTTAGCTGAGCGAGGGAAGGAGGCTGGTCCCGAAGGTAATTTACTTAAACGTGTTGGGTTTCTTTCCTCCTCGTCCTCCTTCCCTCGCTCAGGCAAGGCATCTGTGAAAAGGAGGGAAAGCAATGGGATTGTTCGTGTCTAAGGGTCCAATATATATGGCAGATGATAGTGCAGA
This sequence comes from Melanocharis versteri, assembly GCA_013397845.1. Classification (NCBI taxonomy): domain Eukaryota; kingdom Metazoa; phylum Chordata; class Aves; order Passeriformes; family Melanocharitidae; genus Melanocharis; species Melanocharis versteri. The sequence continues at coordinate 506,411 of VZTG01010316.1, forward strand.
GAAGAAGATTAAAACTTGCAAAGACCTGGCACTGGCAAAATAACATCTCCAGTGAATCGTAGTGTTAACTTTTTAAGCTTGAACTTTATGGTCCTTTGCAAGTTGATTCTTCTTCGTGTTTAAAGTCTCTAGATACTCAGATATTTACAGATGAAACATCTTCTTTGTGCTTGCCATGACAATGCCGTTGCATTTTGTAAACACCAGGACAACTTTTATCTTTAATGTAGACCTTTTTATCACTCAGCTGTAAATACTTGTACTGTTTGTAAATCTGCTGCTGATTTGTTGGGTGGCTTTGCAAAGGTCACTTCAGTTCATCCAATACAGGCATTTTTTTGTAAAACGCCTGTATTGATTTAATGTGGTACGGGGTCAGACTTGGCATTTATAAATTATTTCATATTTGTACTTGTGTGCTGTGAAAGCCATGCTTTATAAAGCAACTATTCCTTAGTTGTGCCTTAAAGACTACTGTCCAATCTTGGTGTGTGGTGTACAGGAGGTTTGCAGCTTTGTTGGCATCTAATGTTAAATGTCCTACTTGTTTAAAAATGTTTAGAGCTCTAAAAGGGTCAGTGTAATCCATACCACACGTGCGCTCAACTGACCTAGAATTAACAGGATAAAATGCTTTTAAGCACTTCTGGAGTGAAAGGTAGGATGCTATTTCCTCCTGCATGGCCAGCAATGACTTGCTTTTTCAAGGTGTCCAGTGCCATGCTCCCCAGTTTGGAGGGTGGCAGAACACCCTTCCCGCTGCTGGAAAGGCTTGGCTTAAACCGGTGAGACTGGTCATGAGAGTGGAAGGCACCAGCAGCCTGGAGGTGCTGCATGGGGAGATGAACGTGATGGTGTTGGTGGCCAAGGGAGGTGGATGCAGAGACCACCGTCAATCCTTCGTGGACGGTGGGCAGCCCTCGCCGTGGTGTGGGGCTGTTGGAGCTGACGGAGCCGTGTGCCCTTTCAGGGCCCCCGTTTCATGTGGGTTAGTAACTTAGCATGTCAGTTGATATTTCATGCTGCGGTACTGAGTTTCCCCTCTGGGTTTCAGGAGGCAGCAGGCAGGTGCCTGTGCGCTGCCGTGTAGGTGCAGGCATACCAGGAATGCGGTGGTAAGTGTGATTTACTGCCTCGATGGGACCGATAGCCTGTGCCAGCAAGTTCACTCTGCTGCACAGAAGGCCTGGACTACCGTCATGCCAGCGCATCCAGGTTAAGCAAATTGTATCACAAGGTAAAGTTGAGAGGGAAACCATGTTTTCCAGATGCACATGGAGATCATTCACTGTCGCTTTGTTAGAGAGGCTCTTTCTGTGTTGTGTTGTAGCAGTTGGCCACCTGCACCTTCTTTCTCTGCCCCTCTTAGGCTTGGGGTAGGCATACTGAAGATCTAATTGTTGCTTTACTTAATATAGGTGCAGTCTTCCACTGGATGGGAGATGGTTTTCTGTTAGAGGTTCATGCTTACGTTTCAAAATCCAGAGGTCTAAGGCTGATTTACTGAGGCAAAACTGAGTCAAATTATGGGGTGCAACTTTGCAAACATGTTTTAATTGCTTGGAGCTACAGAGCTCATTTTGGATAGTGTGTAAAGGGAAGGTGTTTCTCAAATGTGCTTTTGTAAGTATGTTTCCCAGTACTGACTAGTTAAGTTAGAAGTCAGTACACTGAATTATCGTAGGGTAGGTTTTGGCCATTAATTGTAGTGGAATGTAGAGTAAATGAAAGCTTATGTTTACAGCCTGCCCAGAACTAGAGGGTGTATCTTTAAATTCTGGAACATCTCTGGTCTCTCACTGGCTGACAGTGTGTCTTGTTTTCTGCTGCTAGATTACGGCTCCCTTCCATAAGGCCTTAAGCACGTGTGTTGCTCAGCCACAAGTTAATAATTTTGAATTAAACTGAAGCGTAAGTATATGTCGACTACAAAGTACTTTCCTTTCAAGGAAGTTTTATTTTAGTAGAGCAAGTTCTAAGAAGTTAGAACTAGTTTGTGTTGTCCACGGAGCTAAAGGCCTGTAGCAGTTGGAGGTTTAAATTAAAAAAAAAAAAAAAAAGGCTTGGACTGTCTTAAGTGGAAGGTACAATAGCTGCTTGAAAACTGGATTTTAAGGAGGAGGAAAAGCTTGCCAAGTGGGGCTGTTATCCTTGCTGTGAGAATAAGATACTGCAAGTTACCAGAAAACCTAAAAGGAATGAGGTAAGGGAGGGGATTGATTGTTGGAGAGCAGAAACTGCAGGGATAGCATGTGAATTGCCAAAAGCTAGCGGATGAAGAAATTTAAGATGAAGAGGGAGAAAGAAAAATAAAAAGAGCAGGAGAAGAGAATTTGGCTATAATGTTGTGAGGACCAGGCTGTGTGAAAAATGCTTGATGCCTCTAAGATTAGCAGTTCTTGTTTTAGTTGTTTAGTTTTAGATACAGATGAGGACTTGAATATGGGAGAAAGATAGAGTGCCAAATGGAAATGACCAGAATAAATGTCTTGTCTGCTCCCAGTCAAACTAAGTCTAAGGGTCTCTGCTTTTGGGCTCTGAAAGAGTTGGTGCAGGGCACTGGAGCCAGATTAAAAAAATAGAATTGGGTGTTAGCTGTTAGGCTGAATGTAGCACTTGTGATAGCAAGATAGCAAAAGATGTATAGTTCCATTTATTTTGAAAGGAGAAGAGAATGAAATCTTCACACCTTTTACTCTGGTCACAATAGAATTCAAGGATTTAGAACAAATTTGGGATGGAAAAAGTAATTAAGTATACAAAGCTAAGTGGAAAACAGGATAAAATGCATCATGTATTTGCCACAATTAGGTCATGGAAGACTAAAGTCATATTATTACTGATTAAATACTGAATGTCCTAGACAATAGGAGCAGAAGGCTTCAGTTCAATGTATATACACCAAAAATAACTAAATTGGAAGTGTGAGGCTTAGCTGAAGGATGGTGAGGTGTCTCCTGAAGGAGAAATTGTGAGTTTGCCTGCATGAATAAAGGAATTATTCATGCCCTGCATCAATATTAGTGGGAAGCTGGTCTCTTTACTTCACCATACTGGCTGAAATAACTGTGTGAGTAGGACGATTGCTGATGAGGCAAAGTTGGGAAATGTAGTCAGCACTGAGGTGGGTTGGATTATTGCACGGGAAGAATTGAATGACTGTGATGACTGAAACAATAGGAATGACAGGAAGTTAAATAGCTCTAAAAGCGAAGTTATCTACTGAGTGATTATTAGCAACACATCTGCTATCAGCTGGCAAGTCATCCCTTAAAAAAAGCTTGGGGGAAAAGGCCTGACTGCCATAGTCAAGCAGGGATGACTCTTGTTTGATACTGACCGTGAAATGGGAGCGAATGTGATGCTCAGGAAGAGCTCTTCAGTGAAGATAGACAAGTTAATAGGCAAGGCATTAAGGAGACTTCATGTCGAACACTGCACATAGTTCTGGGCACTTATGTACAGAAAATATTAAATCCTAGTGGAACATGTAGATGGACATCCAGGCTACAAAGATCACATAGCGTGAACAGTTGGGAGTTAGGTGAGAGACCAAAACTTAAGCTACGCTGGCTTTCGTGTCCTAGTAATGGCAGAGATGGGAGATTGCAGCTGCTTAGAAATTCCTTGGGGCACATTCTTGGAGGAGAGGAAGGGTCATAAACTGAAGATTCATCTGTGCTTTTGGATTAAAATCTTGATGTACAGAAGGGTAATTTGATGAATGAATACAAGAATAATGAACATGGGGAATTCAAAAGGAGTTTCCTTACTGTCAGATTTTGGATGCTTTCCTAGCTCTACGTATCCTGAGTCCCAGCTAAGTGCCGAAGTTTGCATGTGACTGTTTAGGAATTGAGCAGTTCAGGTAACTGAAGCTGCCATATTTTATGCTTTGGTGTTCACAGTTAATCAACAGAAATAGAAATCACTTCAGTAAAGGAGGTGTGATGAACAGAAGCACTTTTTTTTGGGGAGCATGTGTTATCTAGTCACGTGATGGTAAATGGAATTTATAGCAAGTAAAAACACTTATCTTTGACATTAGTAGCTGTTTTGTTCTCTTTTTAGTGCATAATGGAGTGGAATCAAGCTTTACTCATAAAATATTAAAGATAACCACAAATTAATATGTGTGGGGCAGAAAATGCATAAATGGACATGCAGGCTGGAGGTCAGGTTGGCTGACTTGCACCCATGAATAAATAAAAGGGTTATGTTCTCCTGTCGAGTGAGTGCCCATATTTATCCTGTGCCTGATTTCATGCTCTCTGGTCTTGGGAGTGTTTTGTGGCAGCAGCTGCATCCTCCTGTTGGGGACTGTGCTCCTGGGAGTAGGAGACAGAGACTTGTGCAGTAGTGAAGTACAGGGCTGTTGAAGACCCGTGGTGAGGGCTCTCAGCTGGGGGGGCGTGTGCTTGTCTGTGGCTTCATTTTGCAGTACCTGACCCAGGTGCTGGTGCTGAGCTATGCAAAGGCCAATGCAACCTAACCACTGGGAAGAAACTGAGGTATGAGCTGGGCCAGTTGAGACACACTTTCTCTAGTGGCACTGTTGAAGACTGGACTGCCCCATTGAACGTGTAAAGATGGCACGTATGGTTTGAAGGCTATGCTGTGCTGCCTTAGTTTGGTCTTTGCTGTAGCATCAGTGTCTGTCTGTTTATAAGCTCTCCTGTAGCTGGTCCTTGTATGCCCAGTGAAATTTGTGGAAGTTTTGAGATGACTTCAAAAAGAGAAAAGAATATGTCACCTGTGTGGATGTATTTTGAGAAGAACCATAGAAAAAATAAGGTGCTTTGAGTGTGTTTGTACATCAAAGCGAGATCAATGTCTTGATATTGCTTTATGACTGCTTGTTTTGAATTTATAAGGCAGGTGTCGTACTTCCTTAGAAATAATCCAGTTGCAGACTCCTTTCCAGCATAGTTTATTCAAAGTCTGAACTATTGAATTTTAGGTGTTTGCTTTAAATGCCTGTGTGTTTTTTACTTTAAAGAGGAGCTATGTAATGAACTTAATGTGTCAGCATGTCCCATAGGAAGTAATTGTGAAAAATTGCGTTGAGCCATCAGAAGAATAATTTAACAATCCCAGGGAAAATTGAATTTATTGTCCTAGTAGCTTTTAGCATGCATTATTAGGCTGTTTGCTTACTATGATTTTTCATTTACTCCTGTTGCTCTTATTGTACGAGTGTTGGGTGTATCGTTAAAGATGAGACTAGGGCTGTGCTGGGCATTATAACATCTTTCACTTGACAGCCTTGAAGTCCCAAATATTAATGGATCAGCTGGAAAAGTTATTTCATATTTACAAGGGAGAGGTTCAACCTAAATTCAAACAGTCTTTAGCAAATCAAAGAGCAGAGCACTTGTCTCCTGATGCTTTGCGGTGTTCTTTAAAAACAAAAATCACTCAAATAATTTCCTATTATAATTTGAGGTCTTGGAAAAGTCTGCATTAAGAAATGGGAGGAAATGTTTTAAGACTTTATTGGACAGGAAAGATAATAGTAGAGTCCAGTATTGTCTGAGTTGTCTTCTTCATCCAGTGCCTCTCCACAGTATTAAACAAGTCTATTTTAAGTAACTACCCAAATTCATGAGTGGACCCAGACCTTTGGATTTGTAATGATCTTTGTATGTTGCCTCCCTCTATTTGACAAGTTAATCTGTGCATGCTACTTCTTGGGAGGTCAGGCGGCCACACGGAAACTGTTTCTCATGTATGCGTGTGCATATATATGGGTATATGCAGTTTAAATTAGGATGGAGGAGAATCATTTAAGTAATGCTTGGGTAGAACCCTTTTGAGATGATGGTGATGATGATAATGTGCATTTTATTTGTACTTTATTTCATGTTTATAAAACTTAATGTTGCTGTGATATGTTTGTCAATCTGTTATTTGTCTTCCTGTCTAACTCCAGTGGGTTTATACCATTTTTTAAATCTTACTTAAGAACCTTTTGTCACTTCCCATGCAACCATGTACTTCAAGATTATATTTTGAAAAATTCATGTTTATTACTAACATTTGTAAATTGCTCATGTAAGTCCAAGTAAGTAACGTGATACATTCCATGTGCATGTTCCATTTAATTGCAAGATTCTTATTATCTGTGTTGTTTTGCCTTTCTGAGCTGCAATATTACAGAATTTTATTACTGTTGGGTTGTCCCAGTGTGTTAGTTCGGGTGTGGAGTGATAATTGCAGTAAGTGTCAATCCTGAATGAATTTAAAGGGTAGACAGTATGAGTGGGACTTCATAGTTTGCTTTTGCTCCATTTAGATAGATGTTATTTTGTCACTGAAGATCACTTGTGATCGTCTCTCTACATAATAAAACTTGATACAATATGTAGGGACTTACTAATAAATCACTTAATTCTATTAATTAGTATCTGCTAATCAACTAGAATCACAGTTCTGCAATGTGTTTGTACAGATGCTTGGGGAATATTGCGCATATGAAGGTCTGCTTATTCAGATTTCCTGCAAGGCCTCCGTGCATGCTTTGCTGAAGGATTTCAGGTGTTCTAGTTAATTTTGTCTTTATTTATTGTTGCTGTGCTGTCTCCATCTTGCACTGTTTTCTATGCACGTTTGGGGTTTACTCCTGTTGTAATGTTGGGTCCTATTTCCTGCAAATGAAATAATGCTTATTAGGTTGAGCTTCAGGACTTCTAGCTGAAGTGAATCCTCCAAATCTTTGTGTATTTAAAACCACAGATTTCAAGTCTTTCCCCCTCACCCCCCTTTCTTTCTGTTTGATATCAGACTGTGAGGAAAAGGAGACACTGTCTCTAATGATGCACAGCATATAGGAGTGCACAATATTCTCTTTAATTTGGAGAGAACTGTTGTTTTCCTCTGATCTTTGCCATAGTCATTTGAGGTGTTCCCTTGTGACTGAAATAAACAAATTTGTTTATTTAGAAAATAAATCTTGATTTGTTTTCTGATGGCCTGTTTATTATAGCAAGTTTATGCTATCACACAAATTTCTTTTAGGACTGAGAACTCTTTTTTTTTTTTTTCCCCTGTTTAATTGAAAGATGATCAGTATCATTTCTCTCTTCCTTCCCTCTCAATCCCCCTTAAACCAAAACAAACCCTTCAGTCCTTAAACAAAAGTGTCTTTGTTTTTACATTTGTTTTATGAAATTGCTTGAATCCTTTGGGAAAAGCTTTCCTCTCACAGGAAGAGAGGAAAAAACCCCCCACCCTTCTAAAGCCAAAAACAGCAAGCCTGCTACAAGACATTACTTTGTTTTGCTATCTGAATAGTAGCAGATGGCATAAAAAAAGCAATTTCTCATCTTAGTGAATGAAAAGTGCAATTGCAAAAATGTGCACAAATAGACAAATGGATTTTACTCAGCAAACGTAAAATTGGTAGTATTCAGGGCAATAATTTGCTGCACACCTTTCTCGGAGCTTCTTTGCGTTGTTGCTAGTGGGAGTGAAATTTTAAATGGGATATTTTGTAGTTCTGAGGGGTGGGACAATCCACTGCTCTTTGGCCCTTCTGATTTTACTTTATTTTGTGATGCTATTTATTCCTTAAAGTCTCTTGGTTCTACACCTTTGTGCTATTCTGATGCTGTGGCCCCAGTTGTGAAGCCATCCATCCTGGCATAATAGGCAGTTGTGTGAAACACCCTCTCCTGACCTAGGAACCTGGAAGCTGACAGTAAACATGAGTTAAATGAGAGATTGGACCAGAAAGACAAAGAATTATGTGAAGTATCACCCTGCTAGTTTGTCTACATGGGCTTTATCCAGCATACATACCAAAGAACAGAAGTGCTGATGAGCTAGAACAAGATTATTGCAGCAGACTTTCTCCCAAATGTAATAAAAATGCAAAATTGAGTCAGTGGCCTACTATTCTTGATCATCTGTATTATTATGCAGGCTAGAGGGATCAAGGATGAAGGAAAATTTTCTGAGTAAATGCTGAATGTGAATGAAAAGATGAGGAGGCCTCCCTTAACACCAGGAGGTAAGGGCTTGTCTTCTGAAGAGTGAGAAATCAGATACTGGGCTAAAAGAGCTGATACACGACTGTCTTAGAGGACCCCTTTGTAAGCATTATGTGGAGAATTTGGAGTATGGTGGCCTCCCTGGGATCCAGTGGCACCTCACATCTTAAGCAGCTCCTGAATTTTGCTTGACATTCATTTTGTTGGTGCCCTGCATTGCTACTGTCCCCCTTCTGTCCCCAAAGACCACGCTGTGTCAACTTTATAGCTCGTGCTGGGTTTCAATAGGCACGCGGCCTGTGCAATCATGGTGATTTGGATACTGTGCACCCATGAAACAGCTGTGTCCTCATGACTGCCTTGTCCATAGCATCCTGGTGAAACCTGCATGTCATTTCCTGGGCTTACTTATTATATCCTGTCCTTGCAGGTATCCTATCCTTGTGCTTCCAGTGCCTGGGAAGAGAACTGTGCACTCTGCAGTGCCTTCTAGAGTAGCATCCATACCTCTCATAAACAGGCATGTGCAGAGATAATTATATGGATGTTCATCTTATATCTGAAACATTTTAAAGTGCTCTTCATGAAGACTAGACCAGAGAATTATAGGCTTTGGAGAGATAGAAGCTGAATTAACTTGTGCTTTGCTGGCTAAGCTGTATTAATGTTTTCATTACTTGGCCTAAAATGCAGTAGGCAAAAGCTGTAGGGAGAGGCCCTGTCCCTCCAGCTATGCTGAGTTTAATAAAATACAGGATTTCTCCTAAACTTTCATTATCTGAGAACCTCTATGAACGTATCAAATGATGCTGTTTAGATTGTTGCAATAAACTAATTTGATTTCCATATTACTTCGGGATGACTGTTACTGAAAAGATTTTTTTATAAGATGCCTTGCCCCAGTGTGAAATCAGATCCTCACTCTCCACCTCCTACGTATATTTTACTGGATTGTGTGGGCTGTGCTACTGAGCCAGAGAGCAGTGAGGAATATTTGCCTCCCGTGCTGTTGTTGTGGTCAAGGCTAATCAAATGCTACTAGTGACAGTAGGCTTGCTCTACTGCTGAGCAGCAGGATGGTATTATATATTTTGCTCAGAAGGGATCAGCATAGATGCTGAGTAGAAAAGCTGCCCACCCTACAGATCCATGGTCACTCTCACAGTACCCTTAGTTCACGTTTGCAGTGTGCTCAGAACATTTTCCCTGAAAACACTGTTACCTGTGTTACCTGTAGGTGTTGCAGCTGAGCTGCGACAACAAAGTGCAGACTGGAAGGACAAAGACTGGTATCTGAAAAGCCCTTGCAGTGGATGTGGTTAGTATTGCAGCTCTGGAGGCCAGGGACTGTCACCTGTTGCTGCAGGTTCAAGCCTGAAGGAATTGCAGTATGAGTTGGACATAAAGGCAAGGAGGCAGCTTGTATTTAGGTAGCTGTGATACAGGTACTGTCTGATGCAAAGCTGCCTGCTATGAGGCTCCAGTCTTTCTCCTACGTCTTTCCCATGCCTAGAACTTCCACTAATGTAAAGCTGAACTTCTAATGAGAAGCAAAAAAACCTGTTCCTTAATCAGTGTGATTTGCTTTCATGGAATGCTTCATTCAACTTAGTGCAAATCGTGAAAGCCATGTTACGTTTGAAAATTATGTCAGCTGTTCTTGACATTGAACCAGACAGAAGAGTGCTGACAATCCCCATGAAGTCTGGCTTCAATGAAGTGTAATTTGGTACCATAATATACTGAGCTGAAAGAAGCAATAAAATAGCTCTCCACGTAGTCCTTTTTGCATTACAATTCTGGAGTTACAACAGTGGATTTCCCATTGTTTCCTTAATACCTTTCTCTTCTTAATAGGCAATATATAAAATACCAAACTCCTAAAGTTCATTTTAAGTGTTATTAGAATAACTGATGTGTTGGAGTGGAGATAATGGCCTCTTGTTCTTCTGTAGAACAGTCACATGGGCAAAAGTTCCTTTTTTTCTTTCGTTCTTTCTTTGAAGTTGTTTTGCACAGTTACACAGAGATGCAGAGATTTTCCTAGGATGGGGTTTTTCTCAAGTCAATGTCAGAACTCACTTTTTCATAATCACAAAGATTGCAGTCTCTGACAACATGATAAACAGAACTGAGGTGAGGTATATCTTGTTCATGAAGTTGAACAGCTCTTAGAATTTTTTCCATGATCAGCTAACTCATTGGCATGGCAATTAATAAAAGTGTAAATGACAATGTCAGAAATTCTGTGGTCACTGACCTGTAAACTTCACTGGCACCTGTAGTGAGTGTTCTCCAAGGGTAAGGAAGAGGCAGAGCTTGGATATGGCGGAGGGAATTACAGTGCAAGAGTATGGCCAGGTTAATTGTGGCTTCTGAAGGCTCCTGACAGTGAAGGGAGTGTGCCGTTGTGTTGTTGTCCAGTGTCTCTTTTTTTTAATATTATGATGTCTCTGATCACAACTTCACAGACTTTGGCAGCTTAAAGTATCAGAGAACTTCCTTTCCCTGATGAGAAATTACAACATGCCTACTTATATGTTCCCAATTACATGATGGTTTTTGTTTTAACCGATTCTTTTCTGACTTGGGAAGAAAGGGGGTATGTTCTTCATGAAAAGAGATGTATTTTACATGGAAACCATGTACAAAGTTTTCAGATAATTTAAAAGTGCATTTCAAGAGAGATTGGAATTATCTTGATTTATATATTTGGTCTTCAGCCTGACTACGTACAAAATGTAAAGTGAAATAAAATTAAGATGTCTGGTTTCTCATGTTGTCTACTCATAAAATACATCTAAGTATTCACAAGGGAAAAATTTCTTGGGAAAAAGATTCAAATTAAGTACCGCCTTACTGTCTCTGTTGTTACTTTCCTGTTGTCTTAAATTTTTTTGTTGTTGTTTTTTTTTTACTTCTAATGGTGCCTAGGATGTGTATTTGAGCTAACCATTAATGCTTCATTTTTTATGTCTGTAGTACTTTTACCTGTATGCTAATGTATGTAGATGAACAGGCTAGGACTTGACCTATATAATACCGGTGCCTTAATTTACTCCTATGTGCATTCCAGGGTGTGGGTATTTAAATAAAAAGGGAAAAGAAAAGATGAGCTGATGCCTGGTACAGTAATTCTAGCTGGAGACTGATACTTGTGATAGGAGGGCAGTTATCAAAATAGCCACCATCTGATGCCGTTTTTTCCCATTCCTGCTGTAAAGGCAGCTCATGGAGACACATCTGCAGAGAGGCAGAGGCCAAGGGCCTGCTTGGGGGAGTCATTCCTTGGTTATCCCTTCCATCTGGATGGCGGGATGCGTGTGTTGGGCTTGTCCTGGAAGCAGGGTGCACCTTGCAGCTGTGCTTCCCAATGATCTTGGGAAGAGGCAGCCCCTGGAAAGCACAGAGCCTCCCTGCTGTGCCCCAAGTTCAGGCTCCCTGCAGGAGCCCCCAGGACACAGCCTGGCCTGCCTCTCCCCTGGATTAGGGTATGGCTGGCCTCCGGGATGGACCATAGGATCTACCAGGCCATGCCTCCTGAATCCTTTGGTGTCTCTCACCTGTGGTTCTGTGACGGGCACTTAACAGGAGAACCACAGATGATTCATTGGATGCTGTGCCTGGAATTCAGCCATGCAGAGCGCTCACAGGTCGTAGTTGAGATTTTGCATCTTGAATAGAGGAAAAAAAAGCAATTCCTTCACATAAAATGGTATGAGAATACACAAAAAAAACATTTCCAGGAAAGCATGCGTGCATGAGATGAGGAAAGGAGTTGATCTGGTTTCTGATTTGCGCCATTAACTGTGGGATCTGCAACATTCCTCAACAGTCAAAAAAAGTTATGTGGATGTCTGCAGGTAATCTTGAGTCATTTTGGAGACAAAAGACTGAATCCTCCTCTCTGTCCCTTGGTATTCTTTCTGTAACATGATGGTGTCCACGTGTGTCCAGACACAAATAATGTTCTTTGTTTAAAAGTCCTAAATGTTTCTGTAGGGACCTGATCTAATCTTCTAGATGAGCTTTCCCTTTCTGCAGCTGGTTTGGACTGAATCTGGGGAAGCAGTTCCAGTACGTGGTCTGCATCCAAAGGAGAAGCGTTGCTCCTCCAAGGACTGTTAGCTATGGTAGGAACGTAGTCCTTAGTGGGAGGGCTGGGTTTAAACTCTTGCCCTGCCCTGTGCTTTGAGAGTGAGTGCTGAGCTACGGCATTGCTCCCCTATGTCTTCTGAAGGGCGCTGGTGACAAGGCAGTGTGAGGTGGGCACCCAATGAAATGTATTGCCCAGGCCCCTCTCCCAGGTTCTCTCTTAAAATATCTGAAATGCTCTTACTTTTATCTTCTTGCCAGTCCTCTGAGTTGGATTGTCTGGAAATAGTTACTTTCTTGTGGAAGTTCTTGCTGGTGGTATAAGATAGCTTGGCAGCATCTATGAGAAAACAGATATGGGGAAGAGGTTATTTTGAGATTTTTGTCTTAACTGGAAAAGTACCAAAAAGCTGGGAAGTGCAAAATACATGTGTTTTTTTTCCCCTGAAATTTCACACCACTTTTCAAAATAAATTCTTCTGCCTTTAAGTGGGTGAGTCCTTGCTCAAAAGTAGTGATTCCCAAATGTTCATGTTTGAGCCAAGAATAAAATCTCTTTTTATGCAATCTCTTCAGAGCCTGCCTTTGAGAAAGAAAGAAAGAATTTAGTCTTCTTTTAGAGACTTTATTTTCTTTATAGAACATAATGAGTTTGCTTTTCAAAGGAAAAACTGAGAATAGCAGTGAAGGGGCTCTGTTGTATCTTGGCTTGATTTTATGCAGGATAAAGCTGTTTAGTATTTAATACAGTAAACTGTTTAAAAGGATAAGTTATATAATTACCATGAACTTTTAAATAACGATTAGTATTAGTACTTGATTGTCAGTCAGGGCTGTGGCTTTGTAAGTAGGAAAATGGTTGCAGATATAGCTAGAGCTTTTAAAGATTTTTTTCCCTTTCTTTTTGTTTATCCTTATTTGCATATCTTAATTATGTAAACATCTTCAGTTTGGAAGCTGAAATGCTATTTTATTTCTCCAAGTATCTCTTAATATCTGCTCAGTGAGTTTTTAGGAGCTTGTTAACTTGCCTATGACAGCTTCTTCATAGTCAGATATGGCAGCTGATGTATGATGGCTTTAAAATAATAATGAATGCCATAAAATTCTTTGTTTACTTAGTGATGCGATCCTGTAGCTTGATTTCAAATGAACAAACATCCATATGGTGTATGGGAATAAGTAAGTTGCCCCTTGCTCTGTGATACCTGTTGCTGGACTGCAGCTGACTCTTCAGGCAATAGAAGAACCTAATGGAAGAGTGTGAAGTGGTATGAAAGCGCTCCTGATGGCAGTCAGCTTGTCATATATGCTTGAGGGGAAGGATCAGAAAGCAGCCTGCAAGCATTTTCAGTTCACAGTGTTGAATTGTGGTTTTATTGTTGTCAGTATTTGGCTACTAATATGGTAGGAGTTGAACCCAGTTTATGGGTATAGTTCACCAAATTCAGTTCTACTCCACTTCAAGGAAAGCAGCACCAAATACAAGCAAAATTTCTCTTGCTCCTTTAGTACTTAAACTTTTGTAACAAATGACTTAGAACTGGAAGCAGTCACTTTGGTCTCAGAGGGAAACAGATGCTTCTCAAAGCTGCTGCCCTGGAAAGTATATTGGTCTCCATGGCTCTCTTTTTATTGCACTCTATGCTAAACTTATAATAACTGGATTTAGAAACCCCTCCCCATGCACTTTTCTGTAGTGACCCAATCTTTCCGTGTTACAAAATGGATCTGTGGACTGGAGAATGTTTGTTTAGCTCCCGGTTGCAGCAGAAGAGCTCCCAGATAGAGACAGCAGGAATTCCTGAGGTCCCAAGCCCAGCCCGAAATTTCCTGCTGCAGCACCTGATGTTGTAGTACAAAAGTATCAGAAAAGGTTGTGTGAGGCAAAAGGAGATGATATTTAAAGATGAGCCTTGTTCTTGTGCTAGTCATTTTGCCGCACCAGATAAATTATAATATTATTTAATTGTTAGGGGAATTCCATTGTGTTTGAAGGATTCTTCCTCCCCTCTTCAGTTTATGAAGACCTGTACCAAGTGGATAGACTTCATTAGTTAATACAGGAATTTACATAAAGGTAATGCAAAGTTCACAGAGTACTAGTGTGGTATGGCTGTCAACTTGAACTGTTTAATATGTTCACAGGAAGAGGGTTTTTGGTTTTGAGTTTTTTCATCTTTTCTTGAGCTTTTTCCCAACTGTGAAGTCAATCCCCAGGAATGATGGGTTGTGCATGTGCCACATCCAGGTACCATTCTGGCAAAATCACTGGCAAGCTGATGTGCGTGGTTAATATTTGTTTTTTGGAGAAGGCAGGTACTCCGCTTCCTAAGCCAAAGAGAAACTTTTCTCAGACAAAACTTGATCTCTTTGTAAGTACTTTTAAATCCTGCCTGTGTATTGCAGGTGCATGCCCAGGCCACATGCTGCCTGGTGACCGCTACTTCTGTGAACAGAAGGATTAGAACAAAGTTTTAGCCTTAATCCTGGGTTTCCTGCGCTGATTCACTTCACAGTCTTATTCCTGTTTAGTTGCCTGTGTGTTTAAAAGCATGTTTTTATTTATACTTGCTGTCACAAAATAAAAAAGGCACTCACAGTGGTATTTTGGTTTTTATTGTTGATGAACTGTGTAATGATTTATGGCTTTTTTTCCCCCCAGTCTCTTCACAAGGTAGTAATTAGCTGTGTGCTATGCAAATTCATGCAGAAAACTAGTCGATTACCTGTTAATTAAAACTAAATGACAGCAATTTTATATTTAGGTTATTTTAAAATGCCTACATTATTTTGGATTTGAAGTCTTAAGTTTTTTTCAATGCTTGCCTTAGTCCCCTCTTTGTTACTTTCAAACTCTATAGTAAGTATATATATGGCTTATGTACAGAATTATATGCTATAATTAAAGAAAAAAGTTTTTGTCTTCTTCAGGGCTTGAACTGACCTGCAGAATTTTGTGAAATGTGAAAAATAATTGCTCACTTTTTTAGTGGTCTTGTTTTTTTTATTTTATGATCTCTGCAGTTTTAAATGTAGTGTGCAGAAATTGAACTGCATCTAAGATTTAAGATTGGCCAGGACAAGATCTTGCAACTAAATTTGTTCAGCAATATGTTTAATTGACAAGAAATTGGTAACACACTATCTTCTCTTTATTCACTTTCTTATGTTTATCCTTGAAAGTTTTGTTTTTAGGGAGCTATTTAAATCATCTGTCATCATTTGTTAAATCAATAGCAAGCATACAAGCTGGTTTGAGCAACAGGAATATTAGTTTCTTGGTGTCCTAACAGATTTAAAAGAAATGTTTTTGAATTGTGTAGTAATGGTGTAGGATGCGTTTTTGATTAATGAAAACATACTAGAAGCATATGTTTGTGGTGGGTTAATTTTTTTTCCGGTTTTCGTGTCTTAATTTCAGTGTCTTTACCAGTCTATTGAAAAACTGGGCTTGGTGCCCTGGTGAGTCCTCTGAGGGTTGTGTGAAAATCTAAAGGCAAAACTTCAGGGGTTTCAAAACCACTAAGTCAATAAGATGTTTGACATGGAGTTGGAGTTAATTTTTATTTGGGTCCTACAAAAGTATAAATCTGTGGCTAAGATGTACAGGAAAATGTATGGAGGTAAATGAAGTTACAAGGCCACTGGGGAAAATTTCAGATGTTGACAATTTCACTGATGTGTTTCTGTGGAATGATTGCCAGTGTTCCCTCATTCTCACTACTCAAAAAGGTGCTTAAGTGAAAATTAAGCCTGTTGGGAGGAAGTGCTGATTAGCTCTTGTATCCCATATGACGGAGTCATGAGCTTGCCCCCCTGCATGCGGAGGGAAGGGAGGAAAAGGAATTCTTCCATCTCTGATGCATATATTTGTGATCTCCTGCTGTTATTATTCAGAGGCCTAAAAATATATTGGACTCTGCTTCAGAAAGAAGATTGAATATATGTTATTGTAGGAACAGTGTTTTAGGTAGTTTAGGCAAGAAAGCAGCTGTTGTATAAAAATGTCTACATAAGTGTAGAGTCTTCCTTTGAGACAAATAAATTTGTTTTCTATACAATTGAGTGCTGTTGGTTTGGTTTTTTTTCAATTCTTAATAGAAGCTCAGCAGTAAGCCTTGAGCACAGAATAAATTCTTTATCCTGTGTGATTTGTGTGCATTTGTCTTTTAAATCTGTTTAACAAAGTAGTGCAACAAATTTGAGATTAGCAACATGCTAGTTAGCTTTTCTGGAGGAAGCTGAGACAGAAAAATGGAGAAAATCATGTTTTTTGCATTAGGTATGATGAGCTGACACAAAGATTAGCTGTATTGTGCATTTCTTTTCAAATGGTTCCTGACCTCATGGGTGCAAGGAAGTTGTGATTCAGCTGTTGCAGGATAAATTTGGCAAAGAAAATAAGCAGGGGTTTTGTGCTGATTTGTATATTGGCAGAAAGATATTCTCAGCTCATAGACTTTCCTTTTACCTCTCACAAATTTAAAAATAAGGTTGATTTAGTGCCAAATGTCTTTTTTGTAACACATGCCCTTGTATTGTATTTTAGTGCTCTTTACTGTTTGTAGTGCCTTTATTTTTTCTCTGGATCTGCTCTGACACATATGATATGAAGGGCTGTTAATGCAAGTAAATCAGATACTGCTCACAGAAGTTTCTGATATGTTATGAAATACACATTTTAAATTTTAGTAACATGAAATTGGGACTGTAAAATCCGACTTTTAATCTAGGCTTATTTGGTTAGGCTATGTTAAATCCACTCCTAAAAATAATCAAGCTTTTTTATATTGTTATTATTATTTTCATTCAAGATCAAATCTCTTTGAACACTATAGACACGCACCTGTGCTCATTTTAATCCCTGTGTAGTTTTCATCAATTATCACAGCAGGCAAGAAGAAAATCAAATTGTAAAATGCTTTTGAAAAGTAAATACATGCAACTTGGGTTTCAGGTTTCTGTTTTAATCAAACATCATCTGTATTCATGTTCTTAGACAAAGCTGGGTGAGGGAGGAGTAGAAAAAGCCTTTTTTAGTTTTCATTGTGAAATATCTGTTTTGAAGTGCTCTACTGTATGATGAGTGTAATATGTGTTTGTAGAGGAAGGCTGTGTTGTGTGTGTATATGCTTTTTTTTTTAAGCTGGAGAAAATCTAGGTCAAGAGATTTCATTCTTATTAATAACTTAAAGCTTTATTCCTCAAAAATTATCCTCCATGGCTAGAAAGCTTCCTCACTGGGGAAGCGCTGCTACTCTCAAACATGCATGGGAGCATTTTCCTTTCCATCAGGGTGTTAAGATGTTCATCTTAGGATCTTAGAGTCGTTTAGTTTTGAAAAGACCTCCAAGGTTATTGAGTCCAACCATTAATCCAACACTGCCGACCAAGTCCATTGCTAAACTGTGTCCCTGAGCACCACATCTACACAGAGGTATGGTGACTCCATCACTTCCTTGGGCAGCCTGTTCCAATCCTTGACAGCTCTTCTGGTGAAGAAATTTTTTCTAATATCCAATCTAAACCTTCCTTCACACAGCTTGAGGCCATTTCCTTGTGTCCTGTCACTTGTTACTTGGTGGAAGAGACTGACCCCCACCTGGCTACAGCCTCTTCTCAGGTGGTTGTAGACAGCAGTAAGGTCCCCCTTGAGCATCCTTTTCTCCACACTAAATAACTCCAGCTCCCTCAGCAGCTCCTCATAAGACTTGTGCTCCAGACCCTTCACCAGCTTCCTTGCCCTCCTTTGGATGTGCTGCAGCACTCCAATGTCTTTCTTCCCCTGGGTGATTTTGAACACCGTTACAGAACCTCACAAGAGCCTGTTCTTTGTGTGTTTATCAGTGTGGGGCCAAGCTTGGGGCTGAGGACCCTTGGCATTTCCCCTCGCCTGCTGTCCAGCCCCATGCCATGGCCCCTGCCTCCTGACCCACGTGTGGCCACACTCTACCCAAAAGAGGTCTTACGGCGTTGATATAACAAAATGGGCCACAGGACTGAATTTTTAGTTTTCCTGAAAACATACATCCCTGTCAGCAGAACAAATAAATATGGAAGCTTGCCAGTTCTTATTGTAGTTCACTGAGAGATGCTAAAACATGAAATCTATCACTTGGCCTTGTCTAGCTTTCCTGTTCCTCTTCCTCAGCAGCTACTGCCCTATGTGTTTAGCTACACAGCACCAGTGACTTCGCCTGGTATTAGAAATCTAAGCTGGAAACACTTGGAAGAGTGCTGTTAAGTATGTAAACTGGAAGAATAGAGAAATTCTTGTCTCTTACAGCTAGAGTAATCTACTGTATTAGAGGTTTTAACAAACTTGGGGAAAATTATTGTATGAATCCTTTAATTTTATCTTAATCTTTTGTGTCACCCTAGAACTGAAAGCAAAGGTAGTTAAAATAGGATAATTAATCATGGAATAACTTACACAGGGGGATGTAATGAATTTTCCATCAATTTGCAAGTTATGTAAATCAAGATAAGAGTCTTCTCATAAACATTCTGTTTGTAAGCTGTGGACAAAAAAAAGAAATAGGTTAATTTAGATGCCTTCTGTGTTGACATTTTGAAGTTTTTTCTAGTGTAGGCCCTTCAAATGTTAGGGTTTAGAGCTTTAGTCTGTATTTTGATGTCTGGCACTGTATGAAAGAGTGCAAACTTGATAGAGAAAAGGTAAATTTTAGTTAAAATGTTTGTGTTCAGGACTCCTGTATTGAGTTTCCTTTTCTCTTGTTCCTGCCCAAGATACTGTGGATGTAGGAGAGTTCGGAAAGCCTGTTTGTGTGCTGCTACAGGACCAGTAAAACTGGGTTTGTCTGACAAAAGTCAAGAAATATATTTACTGCTTTCAGGGGAAGTGTTCCAATATGTGGAGTTTCAGGCCCTAACTTCCCAAAGGGAGATGTGCTGAAGCCTTAGACATTGTAGTCAGCCCATGTGATTAATATAATTGCATCTTCTCTGTGAATAGCTTCTGTAGATGTTAAGCAGACTTTGAAGCAAGTCAGTTGACACCCACACAGAACCAAATTATAACATCCTGATTAAATTGCTATGCAGTGTAAATGCTGAAGTATTGTCAATACAAACAAAGTTTTTTCCCAACAACTCTTCAGGTGTTGAAATTCACTTGAAATTTGCTGGACTAAAAAGTTAGCTTGCGTAGTTAGGTTATTTGCATGTAAAATGGGCAAAGATTATCAAGATCATTAAAAACATAAAACGCATGAGAGAATAATGTCAAATGTGTTGTAGGAATACCTGCCAAATTCTGTTCACGTCTCATATATTTTGTTTTAACTTTTTTAGTTAGTGATCAAATAGTGACTTTTGGTACACTACTTTTCCTTGGAAGTATAATGAAATAATTCTTCTCTGTTTTGTGTCAGGAAGATTGAAACATATTCTGCTTGAATTGTATCATATGGAACACTTTCTCAGCAGGGTCTGAGAAAGCATGCTTCTGAAAATTTATCTCCTTTTTATGATCATAGAGCGGTGGTAGATGCCACATCTCTGGAAGCATTCAGGGTCAGGTTGAATGGAGCTCTGAGCAATCTGATCTAGTTGAAAACGTCTTTGCTCATTGCAGAGGGGTTGAACTAGATGGCCTTTGAAGGTCCCTTCCAGTGCAAACTCTTCTGATTCTGTGATCGTAACTGGACGTTTAAATGCATTGTTTGTAGACTATGTGAAAGTAGGAGTAGAAATTATAGTACTGCAATAAAAATTAAGATAGATACATCTTTAGATGTTGGACTTGTTTTTAAAGTTTGTTCCTTTGTTTATAGTGCTTTTGATACCTAATTTTGTATGTGGCACAAGCATCTCCTTAGATGCCTCATATTAACCTTCAGAATGTTTAAATTCAATGCTTGGGATTTAGTACTTGTTTGGATGCCTGTCTTTGTAAACAACTTGCACAGAATTTTCTGCAGGAACATCATGTTGTCAACTTTTACAAGGAAGAATGCCATATCAACATTTTATTAGCCTGGTGGAATCATCAAAATGCGCATCTTTAGGGATACATGGGTGCCTCCAGTGAAAAATACCTGTTTTGATGTAGAAAAATGTTGCTCGTGTTTTTTGGAGATTTTTTTGTAACCCAAATGACCAGCATAATTTTCTTAGCTGTGGGTTCTTTTGAGATTCCAAAGGTTAACCAGTGTAAGTGTTAGCGGTCCATCTCATTATTTAAAAAGAGTTGCTAGGTAGTTTCAGGATGAGTGACAGGGTGGGACAATCTCTCAGTTGCCCTTTGGCTTCAGGGTAGAAGAGAGTCCTTGCTTTTTGGACTGATGACGTGTGCCTGACCAGCTGCAAGCTCCCATGCGTCTTTCCTTTTATGACTGGTGCTTTGAAGTAGCTATCTACTTCGTGAATTCTGTTTCCGTTTAGTAAAGTTTTGTGGGTTTTTGTTTGTTTGTTTGTTTGGTTTTTTAAAATACTGTCTGCTCTTTCCTTCTTCCCTGGACTCAGTGCTGTCAAATGAGGATAAGAGTTGTCAAAGGAAGACTATGCCCGTGGCTGTCCGTGGCTTTTTGTCCCGCATCTGGTGACATGATGTAACTGCTTGATATTTTTATTTATAAAATATAAGAAAAGTGTCTAAGTTCTATGTTATGTTATTCTATGCTGAGTTATGTTTATGTCAGAACAGTATGAGATTGTAGTCTCTCAAGTTTTACTCCTGTTTTGACATTTGACAGTCAAGTGGCCCAAATCAAGGTCAAACCCATGGAGGTATTCTGCAACTGTTTCTCCTTTCATGCCTTTCGATAGTGACCTGATACAAGGTTGATAAATGTTTCTAAAAGAAGCAATAAGTGGCTGAGTCCTCAGAAAGGAAGCCTTCTGTAAAGCCTTCTTATTCAAACTGTGGATTTATGCTGCTCTTAGCAGTAGTGGTTGGTTTGGCTGCTTGCCCCTTGCTTGTTTGCCAGCTTCCTGCTACTTGGAGATGAACAGGGTCCTGATTTGCTTTCTCTGGGGTATGGAAGTGCTCTACCATTGCACTGAAATTCTGGTTAGTAATAGTTTGCATTAACAATAAACATTTTTTTTATAACTAGCTTTAAACAAAGAAAAGTAATCAATTGTGGCATCTTATGTATTTTTTCCTTCTGTACAGAATTGCCTTGAATGGCCTGTCTCTAAGCTGGAGCTAGATCAGTAACTACATTGCTGTTAGCTTCTCTGTTTCTCAAAACTGTGGTGTGCAGCACAAAAATATTATTATTAAATGCCTCTGATGAAGGTAGGCTTTTTCAGAGCTGGCATGTTATACTTAATTTGTGCTTTCATGACCATATGCTGGGTTATCCTAAGCACTGAGCCCATGGCCTGGAGGTGGGCTCCCCTTCTTGTCATCTAGGGAGGAAGGCTTTTGGTAAGACATCCCTTTTCCATGGTGTGCTGGGCATGATGCAAGGACTTTTTCCACAGCTTCATAAAAGTTAAATCACTGATATCCTATACCCAGCACTCTTTTTCCCTGCAAGTGTGATACTGTTTTATTGTTCTTATCAATGATGATAGTGTAGTATTGGAACAGGTCACAGAGGGAAGCAATAAACTGCTTGTATTCTGTTATAGTCCAGTATTAGGTATATTTAATAAACAACAGTAATGGTTTAATGTAGTTTCTAGGAAAAGTTTTTAGTGTGTGTTCTCTGAGGTGTCTTGACTCGAGCCTTCCTGAATCCCCAGCTTGGTCAGCAGTGAGGGTCCTGGGGTACTCCACAGTTATATACTGTTCAGGGGAGCTTCCCTGCTTTAAAACCTGGATGTGAGAGCCAGATCCCCAAGCTTGGCTGGGGATGGGGATTAGGTCTGACTGCTAAAACAGGCAGCACATCTGTGACTGGCTGACATCTGTACACCCTTTTACTTGCCTTTTTTTCAGTGTTGATATGTTTTCATAAATACTTCCGTACTCACTGTCTTGTCCTTCGGCAAGTAAGTTTTAGAAATAATGTCTGATTTATATCCTCTTTGTATATTTGACCCTGTGGCCTGACCCAAAGTCAAAGCTTTGTATATCTTCTTATTCCCAGTGAAGTGGACTGTAGGGTTTTGTTTTGAAGCCCAGCTGTAGATTTAGTATTTCCTATCGTGGGTAATGTGTCTGTTTCATGTCTCTTATTACTAACATTACATTTGTTGACTGATTTAAAGTCAAAACTGAGGTCACCTGTTTGTATCTTTTCCTCCTCCAGCTGTAAAACATCCAAAAAGAAACAATTACAGTTGAATAATCAGGAACCAAGTTATTCTTCCTGGTTATACTAAGTTGTGAAGAGAGAACTGACAGTCTGAGTATGAAGCAGGGTAAGCAAGTGGATGTCCTCAAGCAGAGAGAGAATAGAGATTAAAGTGGATTCTTGCTACTTTGGGATTTTAATAACTTGCTGATGAAAAGTCTTTACTTGGAAACTTGCGTGTAGACATGTGGGCTGGAGAGTCTTTCATGCCAGAGGAGAATTCATCTTTACAGGCTGTAATGTCCATCTGTGTTTCAGTCATGTGTAATGAATTGATAAATCAATGACTGTTTACCTCAGCTGATTCCTTCTGCTAGTTGTCTCTTACTTCTTATGAAGTGCCTAACTTTTTTGTGCCTAAGACTTCTGAAGTGTTTACTTTGGGGTTTTTTTGGTGGGATTTTTTTGTGGGGGCTTGGGGGTGAGCTGGTGGGGTTTCCCCTGCATTTTCAGCTATCTCATTATTTGTAATTGTGCTTGTTTTAGTTCTCAAGCTTATATTATAAATTCAGTTCTTGTTATGAGCCAGTGAGCAAACAAAGGTGACCTAAAACTCCTCCAAAATGTGTGCATGGCTTTGTGTTCTGTAACCGTTTGGCACTTTCTTACTTCCCAATTTCCCATAGATCTGATGGAAGTGTCGTACTGCCTCCAGTCATTCAGGTACTTTGGAGAACCACTCTTGCAGTTCCCTGGCATCATTCCCTGGCAAAATTGCTTGGGCAGGTTTTGCTTCAGCATCTAACTGTGAGCTGAAAACCTGAGAGCTGCCTTAATCTGATTATTTCATGGAATTGGGTGTCACTTTTATTGCTTTGAATGTTGGTCATTGTCCCTTGGTCAAACCCAAAGGAGAAGTATCACATCTCATGTAGGGGTTCACTACCAGGAAGGGTTAGGACTCTCATGTCTCTTACACAGCTTGTCTTACACAGATCTGCCAAGATGATGGAAAGATTAGTGGCTACAGCAAATTTGTTTTATAATTTGTGTAGAAAATCCTACTTCTCTTACTGTGGCTGGATTTGCAACAAAAACAATCATGAGTCCAAATCTGAAGTCATTAAGGAACATTTGTGTAACTTTGATGTTGCAAAGACTTTTGAAAGTGTCTGTGTGTTCCAGACTATCGTTCTTAAGATGATAATGGCATCACTATTAAAAGCCAGAGAGAGGTGTCACCCTTGTTAGATCTAAAGTCTGTCTCATGCGTAGTTTTGCTTATATTTCCATGCTTTTCTTATGCTTAGTAGAGTTCCAATTCTGCCCATTAAGTGCTGCTGATTTTTGGAAAGTTTGTTGTGAGAATGCAGGCAGGCAGTGTAACATACGTGTTTCCCCTTTGAGCTGCAAATGATTAATTGCTCTCATGTATATTTGCATCAATGTCTGATCTTCAGATTTTTTCCAAATAGCAGGCAAAGATGATGATAGCATATGGTTGCTTCTAATGTTCGTTCCAAAGTCAAACCAATTACTTATCTTGCATCTTATGAACAACAAAGTGGTTATGCTTTCATTCAGACTATGAAAAATGAATAAAGTGAAATGGCAAACTGAAAAGCAGGACAGTTCAGAATTTGATTTACTTCTGGGGTTATACCCATGCTGTCATTCAGAAGCCATTATATTTGGGAAATAACTTTGAGACAGAGTATACTGACATCTTCCCTGGACCACCAATAAGGTCTCAGAGTACACTATTTTTTGAAAATTTGAAAATGAACTACTTTAATGATGTCCTTTTTAGGAGCTTAATTGACTATTTTTTTTAACTGATAGAGAACTCAGCAAAAATTCTTACAAAAAGTCTCTTATTTTGTCTTAATTTCACCTTCTATTCCCTATTTTATGGTTCTCTGTAATGTTTGCAGTAATAAGGCACTGTGGCATTTTCCTAGTCTCTTTCACAGGGAAAACTTAAAAAACCCGATTGTTTTGAATAAATTTACTGGTCTTATTTAGTTAAAATTAATCATGGTACCAGGTCTCTTCTTAAGCCTATCTTCTGGTGTCACTTTGTGCTGGTTTTGGCTGGGATAGAGTAAATTTTCTTCATAGTAGCTGGTCTGGAGACGTGTTTTGGATTTGTGCTGAAATCAGTGTTGATAATACAGAGATGTTTTTCTTATTCCTGAGCAGAGCTTGCACAGTGTCAAGGCCTTTTCTGCTTCTCACACCACCCCACTCTTGAATCATTATACTTGCTTTTCATCATGTGCCTCGTTCTCCTCGTTTTGCAGCCTTTCTTTGAACTCTTAGTTGGCTGTTGTCACCAAACCCAGGAACGTTAACAAGTTTACAGGCTTTCTTCTTTCAAGTCCCTTGGCAAGAGGTGTATATTCACAGAGACTGAAGAGGGTAGGAAGTGGTACATTAGCATATAAACTCAGTTCATAAATTCCCAGTTGCAGTTTTTAGTTGGTACCCCTTGAATTGTGTTTGTGCTTTCAGCTGGGGAGTACTTCCCATCATCTGCTGCTTTTCTGTGGAGTTTCTTGAAGAAATGGTTTTCTATAAGAATTGTGTTTATCCTCTTTGATAGCCACCTGTCTTAGCAGACCTAATTCTGATTGCTTTTTTGTTGTCATTAATTTGTTTGGCATCTGACTGTTGTTCCTCAGGTGCACAAAGAGAGTGACAGCATGGAAAACCATCAGGTCCATCCATGCTGCTGCTTTGTTCGAGTACTGTAATTTCCCTGCCCTTCATTCTCCTCTGCAACAATTCCTTCCTCAAGAAACACACCATCTCTTTCTGCTCATCTTTGGAGCCCTATTATACTAGGCTGCCCAATGATGCTTAAGCACTCTAATTACTCTGTCATGATGTCTATACATATTTTCATTTATTTTTTAGCTTTAGGAAAACAAATTCTGTCCTGCAGAACCAGGTTGTGTGCCGGCCAGAAAACCTGTTTTTCTGTGTTCCTTTTTTTTTTGTTTCTATTATATTTTAATAACTGATACAGACTGTAAATGAAACACCTGGTGTTGAAGAGTAGAAAAGAGAGCACCTGAGAATGTGGGCAGAAAACTAATGAAGGTAAAATGGGGATCTGTTTTTTGTCTCTTCTTGTAGATATGTTTCTCAGACATGCATGTCACTACACACTACACACTAGCAAACAAAAATATTATTCTGTTGGACTTGGTGATCTGCTTCTAATTGAAGCTTTGTTTCAGTATGATTAACGTTTAGGAGATTAGTGCATTTTATGCTTCTGCAAATGTACTGTAACTTTCCCTGACAGGATACAGCAGCTGGATAGCTGTGCTGATCCTGAGTCTCTTCATGAGGTACTCACAGCTGCAGGAATAGTGGTAGTGAAACCTTGAAACTTTTAAAGATGTTGCTACCTTCCAGTTGTCCAGTGGATGTAACTCTTGCTTGGGAAAATTATCAGTATTTTCATCAAACTTTGCAGGGAGTAAGGCTTCTCTTAGTATCTTGTAAGTGTCTTACTTTGTAATGAAATTTATTAGTCTCGATCTGAATTGGGATGAATACTTTTAACAACTGGGTATCACGTCAGAAAACAGGAATGTTATTCTGTCTCAGAAGTAAAACCTTCAGTACTGAAGATACTTTTTACTAGCCAACAAAAGTAATGTAGAGTAATAATTGAAGAAATGGTGTGTGAAGTATGAATGTATTAATATTAATTGTGGGAAGTGCCTGACTTGTGATTTTGCTGTATATCTTTAATTTGATTCCTCCATCTTTTCAGGGGCTTAACGCTGACTATGGGAACAGATTACGTCTTATTTTCTTTAACATCAACAATAAAACTAAGTCTGTCTGCAGGAGTAGAAACTACTAGAGTTAGTGGATATGGACCCTTTCTAACAAAACTCCACTAACGTTTCTGAAAATTGTGTTCTCTAAATTGACTAGACCTTTGAATTTATGCTTGATGTGATATTTTTACCTGAAAATTAGAGAGATGTGAGAGTAGTGAGTCTGTACCTGCTGCTTGTGAAAATGTAGGGTCTGCATTAAAAAGGTTGAATAGTTTTTCACAATGCACATTGGTAGATATTCTCTTGTTTCTAGTTATGTATATAGCTGAAATCTTCTCTACCTCTTCTGCTTTGTTAAGTAACTTTATTCTCTCACAAAGGTTTGGCTGCAGAGAGCATTCATATCTTTTTTTTGACACAGAAAGTATATCTTATTTGAGCAGCTAGATTCTTCCAGCTGCCTAGTTTCAGTTTCCTGACTTAGGCTTCTCCTCCGTGACAGAGATTAAGGTAACGCCTTATCAGAGCATCAAGTTATCAAATGCTTAATCATATGCTGCTGAGCTTCCATATCAGCTTATTTCTTTGTGAAGAAATCTTGTGTTTTTAAAGACTTTAGTTTGGATTATGGAAACCTCATGGTAGACTTGAGTGAGGTTTGAAGGTTTAGATTGATGCCTTTGGGATTATTAGAATAAGAAGGCCATTCATTCATTCACGAATCCTTCTAAATTACATTTGGCTTCTCTTCCATGAGATGTGTATTTTCGTAAGTATTAAAACTTTGATTTTGTGCTTAGCAAGAGAATGAAAGAGAGGAAGAACATAGCAATTGAGGATGAAAAGTCCTTTCAGAAAAAAAAGCCCAAAGACTTGTTGGTACTGGACAGCAAAGCAGGAAACTACATGTGTCATAAAAGGCTCCAGCTTGTTGGATAAAGGCTGAAACTCAGGATGTAGTCTATAAATACAGAACAGGTTCATAAAAATATTTTTAAAGTGCAGTTCTGAGCACTTTAGAGGAGCTGACCGATAACTGTGCAGGTATTTAATATATATATATATATTTGTGCAGATGCATACACACACATACACTCATACTTTCATCTTTAAGCATGAATATATTCAACTCAGTGGTATTTATTTCCCATATGAGACTGGTAACATTACTAACACCAGATATAAATTTGGGACCATATTTTTTGCAGATTCTATACCAGCAATTTAATGGAGAAGCAAAAAGAAAGGGACTCTAATTTCAACAGGCAGCAAGGAAGGAATTTGTGAAGCTGAGTATTTACCGGCACAAAAAGTCGCAAGCTTTTTTTCCTACAGTATTTTGTCACAAGTTTTTGTTTTTAAGCAGTATGTCTAGCAGTCTTCTGGAGATTTTGAGGGTGTCTTCTATCCTGGCCAGTTGATAGCTGTTAAAATTTGTCACTCAACTTGGAAATAAAAGTGTTTGTACTTGAACTTGCTCAGGCTGTTGGCCAGGGAACATGGCTGGAACAGATTTACTAGCTGCAGCTAATGATCATGTTCACTTTTTCCCTTTGACTTGTCAAATATGAACTTACAGGGATCCTTTTGCTCACAAAGTTGCTTTAGTTTTTAGACTGAAATGAGCATCATTCAGAATTGCTGCTTAAAATACAGTAATTTGGATATCAGAATAATTTGTAATAATATAAGAGTGTGTTTCTGGCTAATAATCTGTTGTTGTGCTTTGTTGTACTAAACAAGGCAAGGTTGAAAAACATCAATTTTTTTTTACATGTTTTTAATGTTTTTTTCTTTTACCAAATACCAGAATAACAGTACTACAGCAGGCTCATAATAGCTAAGTAGCTGTAATGCTATGTCACTCTGAATATACTTATGCCTTCATCTTTCTCTTGTTATTTTTTCCTAATTTTAAAGTATTTACATGCAGATACCAATCTGTCTGAAATCCCTCCATTTTTACTTGTTTCTGTTGTACCACTGTTTCAAAGGCAGTCAGTCTCCCAAGATGAGACTTCATCCACCCACCCAACACAAACAAACTCTTATTCAGTGTACTAATGTCAAGACGCAAACTCAGTGAGGCTCCCCAAAGACTGGGAGTGAGGAAGCCCAAAGTAATTGGTGCTTAATGAATATTGCTGCCTGTTTGGTTTGTTAACAGTATGAGACCAAAAATGGTTTTCTTGAATTTGTGCTTAAGCTGTTTCTGCATGTATTTTTGAGATTTTTGTCAAAGGAACCCTGTGTTTCATCACGTGGTCTGTAACCTGACTGCAGTCCTGTTTCTAGAGTGAATAGCTGATTAGAAAATTAAAGTAATTTGAAACCACTCAGTATTGTTTGCTTAAAAGTAGCTGCTGTGCCATCTGCTTCTGCCAGTAAGGGCGCTTGACCACATACTGTCAAATAAAACCAAACCACAGAAATTTCATGTACCCAAGTACTTTTCTGTATGATTAGAGCTGGTCTTACCTCAGGTGGCATTTTGAGAAAAAGAACATAAATAGGGATTTAGATCACAGCTTGTAAACTACTAAATTCTGTATAGTTGTTTTGCATGTAAAAAGCAGTGGTGAAACGCATTCATTTCAGGAAGGCATTCTTATCCTTCCCTTCTGATAGTGGACTTTAAGGATTTTTATTTTTAATTTTTCTGAGCATGAGACAGTGTTCTGGAGTGGACATTTAGCAAGGACTGCTTTGTCAGCTGGGTGGAGGTCATGTGTCGGGAGGCTAGGTGGTTTGCAGGCAGTGTTTCTTGCCTGCAGGGGCACAGCACTATGTGAGTCCCCTGAGAAGATGATGTGCCACACTTGTGCTCTTTGCCCTGAAGCATTTCCAGTGCATGTCTCTGAGCAGTTTTAATGTGGGGAAAACAACGACATGAGAGAAATTCAGAATAGATACCTGTAGGTCACCTCTTAAATTTCAGAGCTTGGAGATTATGCTATTGGGACTGGCAATATAAAGGCTAGAGACCATCTACAGCTGACTGGATGCTTGTCCAGTATTGCTAAACACCTCTTTGCAGCCTTTAAGTCTCCAAAAGAAGATGAAGGGTTCTAATTTTGGAAATTTACATTGTTTAAACCAAGATGCAGCCTTTAAGGTCACCGTTCTCTTATCCATTCTAAAACTGTGGCTTTGATGATGAAGCTAAATGCCTTCCCTGTTGCTGTGTCTCCAGGCATTGCTGCAGGGAGCCTCTGAGAGTTCCAGGGTGAAGAGATCTGCCTTCATCTGGAGACCTCTGCTGAAGGTGAAGACCTCCTAACAAGCCAGACAGCCTTAGCAGGAGTTCAGAAGTCTTACACCAAGGTAAAGCGGTTCATTTTCCAAGCAAATTGAATTGTCTGATACAATTTTCAAAATAAGGATTTCTCTTCTTGCGAAATAAACACTCAAGTGCATCTCTGAGCTTTCCCCATTTTTTGTGTGGATAGCTCCTTGCTACCTGATTCAAATGTTGTAATAGCAAATGCTGGGGGGTGGGGAGAGGAAAACAACATAATATGCATTGTAGGTTAGAGCCAGAAGTAATTCCTTATATTATTAGTAGAAAGATATATCTGCAGTTCTTTGTTGGCAAGGGAACAGGCTGTTTCTGAGCTCTACAGCATGCTCTGTTTTTAGAAACATATCTCACTTCAAGAGCCAGATTTAAGGCTCGCTTTGAGTGGCCACAAATATATGGAAACACTCTCTGATATCTTCAGCAATGGGAGAAGAATGAGGTTTATATATGATGATTTTCTGTTTATCAGCACTGTGGTAGTTTCTTAGCATCCAGAACCCATTTCTGCTTGTACAGGATAAATGCTGATGGAAGAAAAAGACATGTGACCCCAAGAACTTTGTTAAACTTATCAATGTTACAGTTGCACACCCTTATGGATATTTGACTGTGCTGTGGTTTTGTTTGTTTGCCAGTATTTTGAATGTAGTGATGATATATGCAAGATCTTTCCTTCCTACTGACAAGATTAATTGAACTAAGTGTAGAGAGCTGGCTGAGAAAAGTGAGTAGTAGTGGAAATGTTCCCTACAGATTTATTTAAGATTGAACGTAGGTGCTTCTAAAGGTCTGTCAGCTTCTCCATTTTTAAAAACTATCTGTTGCAAGGTGTTAATTTCATTGTTAGAAGGCTTCTTAAATGAATATTTCTTGATTCATCTGAGAAGAATTGCAGATTTTTCTAGTTAATCCTTTTTTGATCTTAATAATTTAAGCTGAAATTAGAGCTCTGAACTAGACCTAAGTTCATTGTCATACCATCTGTGGAGTAAAATCAAAATCGGTGTTAAGTTTTCCCATTAGCACAGTCAGTGCTTCGGCTCATAACCTTCCCGTGTGATCTGCTGTACACGTCTGGGAGTGAATGTAGTAAGCACAGTTAGTCCCCCTCATCCCTTTGCTGCACCGTGTCCTCTCTCTTTGCTTCACATTTCTTGGATTTCAGCTGTACCCATGTTTCTCCATTCCACTAGCAAGGTCATTGTGAACAACTGAGCACACTGTATTCAAACCTTGACAGAGCAGAAAAGCTGCTGCTGACAATTATAAAGTGATTTCAAACTGAAGGCAAAAACCCCCTCCAGAAATACTTTTCTCTGTAATGTTTCCCTTTGTTACATTTGCCTTAGGAGTACACCAAACAATACTAGTTGAGATAACCATACATTACAAAGACACAGCATTTCTTCTGGGAGTTATTTAAACATTTAATTATTTTAGAAAAGCAGTTTTATGCATTGAGAGAGTAAAGACTTCACAGAAGGTATCCTCATAATCCCATGGGGTGCATGGATGTATCTAGGTGGGATGGTGGTTAGGTTTCAAACACAGCAGTGTTAGTGTAGTGTTGGGTTTTGGTGATGCACAGCACCCATGAGTGAAATGCAGCCTTGAACACTCTCACTGCTTCCAGCAAGGCAGTTTGTTCTGTGCCTCTCTGTCTCTTGTTTCCCTTTGTTGGAGGGGTTTGTTGCTAACTAGAAACACATGATATGAGACAGCCAAATGTTCTGGTGAAAATCAGGGACACTTCATAGCTGTGAAGATTTTATATTTGCACTAGATTCTTTTTTTTTTCCTCATTGATGCAGCTGTAACTGTTGTTATAAATTATATGAATAATTGATCAAGGAGTTCTTGTTACCTCAAATCATGTTATGCTTATTGCTTCTCAGAACTGTGCTGCTCTTTGTTGTACTACAGCATTGTTCCTATGCTGTTCTGTGTGTGTGGTTTTTATGCTCTTAAAGTTTTCTTCTGCTTCCAACCCTTTGCTCTCCCCCTTTTCCCCCTTCCCTGCAAGAACATGTTGTTTCTGCTTCAGTATATTCCATGATCTAACTGAAAAGCAGAGTCCTTTTTAATCGACAGCAACACATTTTAAAAAACCCTTCCCAGCCCTGGGAACTGTGCAGTGCACACATCTGGTTTCACATAAGCATGAATTGCTGGCTTCACAAACACGGAGCATGTAGTCCTTGCCACAGAGTTAGCTAAAGTGTTCTGTAACTTGAGACTCTATTCGAAATAAAAACAAAATTGTATAGCTTCTTTACCATGCTAATGGAAAACATTTAATTTACTTTTTTCTAGCCAACCAAAAGTATGACGCAATGCTGCTCAGGCAGATTTACAGTGCCTTTTCTTGCCTAGAAATCAATACAGCTTGGAGGGGCTGCTGTGGGAGCTGCCTAGCTGACTGCAATCCAGCTGCATTCAAATGTAAACTTCTACACCACAAACCAAAACTGGAGATTTTGATTTATTCAGGCATCACTGTATCTCTGAGCTATTGTGGTGTTGGATTTTATTCTTTGCTTTATTGCCATTAATACTAGATTGGATTTCAAAATAGCGAGTTCAGTGGGCTTACCATTTTTTTTGTGAAATCATTCAGTGATTTTCTATATTTCCTGAATTACAGTACTTAGGTCTGTGGTAGTGATATTAGCAAAAGCAGATCTATGTACATGGCCATGTGTGCCTTTCAGTGGAGTCTTTTTTCCCCCCGTGAAAACAAACAAAAGAAAGGGAGACACCAAAAAGCCGGCCCTCATTCAGTGTAAGCTTTAAGGGCAGCATAATCATTTTCCACTTTGTACAGAATAAGCTCCGAATATTAAATATTCTTTGATTTCTCTCCTGCTAGAAGAGGTAAAATGCAAGTGTTCTTTGTGTGAGTCCCGAAAGTTTTTAGAAGAGAACCATGGGGTTTTTTCGTAAGTGAAGCCAAGAGTGCAGATTTTCATAGTACACCAACTTTTTCACCTTTGTTTCCTTTCTGATTCCTCACTGCCTCCACTAATAGCTTTGACTTTATTTAAAATCTCCACTATAAGAGGCTGTTGGTGTTTCTCTCCTTATTTTTTTCCTTAATGGGATTTCAGTCTTGCTTAAGTGCTTTACTTCTGGCAGAAGGTCTTTTCTAGAATGGCCCGTAGAATGAGATCCCTGATGCTGCTTTTCTCCCCAAATGCTGTATTTCTTTGGGAAGTCTGTCACTGGTGGTCAGTGTCCTGGCCATACTTAGTTCTACCAGAAGGAAAATCACAACTTGATTGCTATCTTGCCAGAAGGACATTTCATCTTCTTTTTAAGAAGAAAAGTTCTACTTCCATTTTTCATGCAACTGTGATCCAGGTTTTTTTATCCTCTAGCGATTTTTCTCTCATATACTTAACAATCTCCTGGTGAATGAACAGCTTGAGAAAACAATGTAGAGGAATTGATGTCCATTTTGCAGGTATAGCTCGGGATGCTATGGGTTAGCAAAGAGGAACTGACGCATTTTGGAAATATGCGTGGCCCATAGGTTTTCTGTTTGGCCGTTCCAAAGTTTTTGTTAGCAGGAAAGGTCTGTCATTTTAGTTTTCCTTTTGCCATTTTCCCTGCACTAGCACTGGCAGTCCAGGCTAGAGTATGCCATAAAGACTTCTAAAGCTACACTTTGAATAAAGCTTACATTTACTACAGAATATTTGCTTTGCATGGTTACAGTACAAGCACTGTATTCCTGTGTAAACACTGTAATGAAGTTGTTAAGAAGAAAAGAAACGCTTACAGCGTTTGCACTAAAGTTCATGGAGCATGAGATAGCTGCGCTTAGGATGCTGGTACTTTGAAGGGATTAAAAAAAGCTTCTCAGAAATAAACACAAATAACATTCTCAGACTAGCAAAACAGTATGCAAGTGATGAGAAGAAAGGCACTAATTATTATGTAGAGAATAATCTGATTTAAAATGCCACAGTGGAATCCACTTTATGATCTGACCTTCCTGCATATGAATTGAAAAGCAGGAAAAAGTACAGGGCATGACCTAAAAATGGTAGTCTGGAAGCTTCTTTAGGTGTGTTGGGTCTTATTTCTGTCTAGCCTGAAATGTAGTTTTTCCTCTTGAGTCAAACCTGAATAAACTGGTTTGAGTGTTTGTGTTGTCCTCATGGTTCCAGCTCTGCCAGACATAGTTATTACTACTTTATTTTAAGAATTGCTTTTACTTGGAATTTGAGTCCTGCTGGAAACAGTATGCTGTAAGGAGGATGCAGGCTGGCTGTTAAGAAACTTAAATAAGATAAGGCTAATCCTATTGTATGCTTCTACTTTCAGAGGTAGTGTAGAAATTTGCCTTTCCTAGTTAGGGCACCATACCATTCACTACCTGCTCTATGGGATTTCTCTCCCTTTTTTTTTTCCTGAATTTCTGGCTTGGTTAGACATTAATATTCAAAATGTTTCACACAGTTGTGGATGGTGTTATACTGTGCCAATTTCCAGACTTCCAGAAAAATAAACCAACTCTTGTTTTCTATGAGTCGAAGAAGGTGAGAGAAAATAAATTTACCTATAGTCTCTTTGATCATGCCAAATTTAGGTTTCTTTCATGCAGGATTTAAATTATTTTCTTTTATTTATGTATCAGTAGAGATAGAGTAAGGAATTAGGATGCTGAATACCTGTGAGCTTTTGCTCAGATGATTTATAAGTTTCAAAACCAGAAACTTTTTGCACATAGTAAGAATTTTCGTATTGTCATTTTGGATTGATGCGGAACCAAACTTCATTATCCTGCTTCAGGAAGAGCTAGTATTGGCTTTTTAAAAAAAACCCAACCAACAACAACCAAATTTAAGAATTCTCCTACAGGTGTAGGAGGAAAATCTACTTCCAGTATTTTTTCTTACCTTGATCTTTTGCGTTTAGAGATTAAACTGCAAACTGACTTCAGAATGAGGTTATCTTTTGAGTTGTCTAAATCAGCCTTAGGTTTCTTAAAACTTGCAGCATGATAGAAGATTTGTAGAGAATTCAGCTATTAGAGTATATGTTCTTGAAATAAGTTGGTTTAGAAAAGGCACACTTTTCAGACTCTCCTAAAAATTAGTAACTTTGTAAATCATTTAATCTTAGTCGGTCGTTAGGTGTCTGTAACTGAGTAATTAGCAGTTGTCTCTTTTCCTTTCTTCTAAAGGACCTGAAACTTTTATAAGACCAGATAGTTATCAGTAGGTTCTGACTCACTGGGAAGATCTAGATTAAGAGCAGAAACTTTTTGTTGTTAAAACAGCAGCTGGCTTGCTGTGTGCCTTTGGGCATGTCCTCTTGACTTCCTTGCACCAGTTTACCATTGTATCCATTGCTGTTGCCACCACCATAAAGTTCTTTGTAAGCCTGTAATCAAAATACAGTTGAAGCTGTTTATTATTCTGAGTGTACTCAACTTCATTTGCTATGCAGTTCTGCATATGGCAATGTAAAGTGCAGTGAAATTAGGCAGCTTAGTCTATAAAGAACTTATACAAAATAAAAGCACCTTGTACAACATGTATTATAGTAGATTTGAAAAAAAAAAACACACACAGTTTTATTTTGGATTTACCAGAGTATACAAAGACTGCTAGTGAGGGATAAAGCTGTTCGGTTAAAAATGGGAATGCTATGACTATAAAAGTTAAGAGAGGAAAAAAAAGTCTGTCCTAGAAGGACTACGTGGCAGTCTTAATTTGCCTGAGTCTTTAGCAGAGGTTTTCCACTTCTGTTTCTGCCAAGTGAATTAAATTTAAGAAGAGAAGCTAAACTCTAAGGGTTGGACTGTTAGTATCTTTTGACAAGGTTAATGTGGTGAAGCAGAATGTTGATAATAATGAGCTGTCATTTAACAGTGGACTAGCTGGGAGATCCTTGTGTTCCTACTTAATGTGAAGATTGAGTGTCCTGTAAGCTTATTGTTTTATGTTTTGTACTTGCTTTCGCATGCATGCCAGGACATGCTCTGGGAAGAGGCATAAACTTTTTTCCTTTTTTCTTTCACAAATACATTTCTTTCCTGTCTAGAGCTGGAAAAGAGGAGCACAAGAGGGGTTTTGTTAAATACGGCAAAATCTAATTACAGCTTGATTTAAAGCCACATTTACACAATGGTTAAGGGGTGAGTTCACTTCCACAAAAACAAACTTGTTGGCTTCCTACTGTGCATCGGGGAATGTGAAGATGCATGTCCTGGAGAGCAACTGCCTCCCTCTGCTGGCACCAGCTTTTGTTACGCTGTGCTACAGCTCTGCTACGTGATATAAAAATACAACTGTACTCCTATGCAAAAGAATAGTGATGCATGAATTCAGTGGTGTGTGCTCATCTTACTGGTTATGCCGCAGGTAGTACATGCGACATCATGTGTTCCATGTGATAGGCCTGATGTCTGTTTTCCACGAGTTGTAGAAACCTTGTTCCTCTAAACTAAAGGTTGTTTCCTCCAATCTGTATCTTGAACAGTTATGTCCCTGGTGGTTCAAAGGGAAAATGTGGGTGAACAAACTACATTTTCTTGCCATTGTGGTTTTCACTGTGTGCACCTCTGGAAAGCGCAAGATCTTGTTTTGTTTGCCTGCTGAAGTAGCTGAAAATGTGGCTTTTCTTTCTTCAACTGGTTCAAGTGTTCTGCTGTTCTTTTAATGTCGTTTCTCAAATGACAAGGTTGCACATTTCCAGCTTATTGAAAGTTCATAATTTGTAGTATGCCTTTCACTTCCAGGGATGCCTTTTCCTCAAGATCCCCATCACAGGCGGTTTTGTAACAGCAGCTCATAGTTGAGATTATGGTTGCAGCATGATAGAAGATTTGTAGAGAATTAGGCTGTTAAGAGTATATGTCCTGGCTGCTAGTCAGTGTTGATATGCAGAAGTGAGTTGGTATGAGTCGCAAGCTTTGTTCTTTTGGAAGCTTTTCTGTCAGCTGTGACAACTGTAAAGTTATTCTCCTAGGAGATGCTCATATCTTCCACCCCTAATAATTAAACAGACTAGGTGTTTCTGCTGTTTCTTTGGTGGATACATGTTCAGAAACAATGACATTCTCATCTGCGTTAATTACCAGAGGTACACTGTCAAAATACTAGATATGTGATCTTACTACTTCCCTGAAAGAGCCATAAAACTTAACAACAAGCAAATTCTGGACTTTGTAAGATTTTTATAAGGAAGATTAAACTTGAATTTATGAAGAAGGATATTCCAAAAACATGTCGTATATGAGAGAGGTTGTTTTCTTTGTTGTAATTACATTGGATCTTCTCTCTGTTTTAAAGAAATTTAACTCCTGTGGTGAATCTAATTTTTACTTAACAAAAAGGTTTTTGGAGCCCTGTCCCAGTTAGAAAGTTTACAGAATTGAGGCATTGGGTGGCATAACCCTCCTGTTGCATCTACTAGATATGGTTGCATAAGGGGCTTGGTGTACTAAATAGGTCACATTAATCAATTGACTGCTGATCTTGAGCTTTGAGTCCCCACTGTGGATTTTTCACTGAACCCTGGTCAGCGCTGACCAGTAGTGATGCATTGAGCTGTTCAGAAGGCAGTGGCTACATGTTTTCTGCACCAAGAACTCCTGCACCTCTCCTTCTTGGAGGAAGCAGCTCTCTTTATCTGCAAGGTGGTGAGCTGTAAGTGAACTTCCAGTGGAGGACCTCAGTCCTGGAATTTTACCACTGTCATTGCCAGTTCTGGACTTGTCTCGCAGCTTACCAAAAGCTGCATCATGGCACCAAATGTAGCTTTTCAAGACAGTCCTTTTCCTTCCATAAGGGCAGCTGATGTCATGGTGATTATAGTGGGTGGTCCAGAATTACCTGCTCTGCAATAAAATTAAATGTTTCCACCTAGGCCTGTTTCTTAGAAGGTGTGTTGAATGAAAAGAATCCCTATTTAATTTTTTCCAGAGGAACTGGTACTAGGCTCTGTGATCTCTTGAAGTCCGAAGAGTACAAAGAGTAGAAAATAAATTCTCTGTGAACTCTTTTGCGGCTGATTCTGTTTTTCCACCATTGTCCCTGAGTCCTCCTGCAGTGGCACAATGTAGTGAGAAGAGCTTGTTACTCCCAACAATTAGCAAGTTTCTTATTAACAGAGTTCTTAATAGACTTAAGTATAAACACTTGTGCTAGATAAATGCACAATCTGGAACCTAAGTCAGCCTTCCCTGATTTATATGTGTTGACAATCTTCAAAATAGTTTTCTGATCTGTAAAGTGTTTTCCAGAAAAACATGTTTTTGCATAGATTTGTTTAATACTGTTTAACGAAAAGTTAAAAAATTATATGACTGTGTCTCTTTTATTGCTGTTGCCTGTCACAGCCATAATTTGTAATTTATACTAGGTTAGGTGCTCTAGGCTTTCAAAGGAGTGAAGTATTTTCTCCTGTGTCATATAAACAATATTTGATCAGAGGCACTCTAGAGTGAAGTGCTCAAGTAGAGAAAGTCCAAGATACATGACCTCAGCCAAAAATCAGTAATTTCAATGTGATTTAAGTTGTCTTTAACTGGAACTGTTTGGCATTAAAGTGTAATCAGTCCAATTTCCAAGCTTGCTATATTCGCATCAGTTCTAAATGAAGTTTTCTGTTGCCTGTGGATTATTCCTGTAGGGTTTTGTCTTCTGTAGAGCTTTCTGTTTGTCATCTCTCTTCTCCTTCTGTGTTCTACTAACAAGAACAGGTTCAAAGAAATGAATAAATCTATATAAACAGTGCTTACTTTGTGTCTGTTTCAAGTTGCATCTTAATAACTCATTTCTACAGGAATATCTTTTGCAATGCTCACTCACTTTTTTCACTGCAATAGGCAGCCGGTAATGAAAATGTTGACTCGCCTGAATGATGTCTCTGTTTTCTTTATTCTCTAGATCAGATTGCAAGATAATTTTAAATTACAAGTATTAGATCACATTTCCTTGGACAATTGCTTTTGATTATACTAAGTTGCTGTACGCACCTATTTAAGTCGCAGTCAACATTTTAAATATCAGTGTTAAGGGAAGCAGGAGAAGGTGTCCTAAATGATGTTTACTCCATATCTTGATAGCTTAATAATTTGAGTCTCTTCAAATTAATGATACTCCTTGTATTAAAGGAGAAAATTGATTTATCTCTTTGTATAAAGGAGAAAATTGATTTATCTTGTAATAAAAAATACAGGTAATCTTGGGAAGGGGGGTGGGGCAGAAGGGATCTGTGAGATGTAACCTGGATATGCACATAGTGTAGTCTTTCATTCTTTTATAGATTGCACAACAACAGCCTTTAATTTTTGAATGCTTTAATTCTAGTGCAAGTACTCAAATGACTCACCAGTTATCTAAAGCGTCAGGTAACTATGCCTATCTTTAGCTTTGTTCTATCTCCTTATCCTTGTTTCTATCTTCATTTTCTTAGGGGTAGGCTAGAGTGAGTTTAATTAATGTTTAGAAAAACAAAAACCCAAAACAATGTGGGAAGTGTTCCCAAGTGTTCTCACGAATACAGCCACTGCAGGCTTTCTCTTGGGATGGTCAAGGCATATGAAGGGTCAGTTCTCAGTCTCCTTTCACAGTACCTTCAAACACAACATGACTTGACCCCACCTGCCAACAAGCTTAACTTTTCAGTTGGAGGTGATACTATTTGTAAGAAGAGATATCTTCTCTCTGCTACCTGCAGCGGTGCCTTCATTTTGATGGTTGGTCTTTGCCAAGGCCTGACCCTGGCCTTAGCTGCATTCCTCCTCCACCGAGGGATTGCTGTGTGCCGCAGAGTATAGTATTTAGCCATGGTGGGGGGTTCAGCCCTTTCAGCTAATTCTGTCAAAGTGCTGAATTGCAGGGGTTCAGACAAGGAATCAATACCCTTTTTCTATCTGACTGCCTTGAAGACTATGTAAATTAAATCTGTCTGTCTGTAAAAAAAGTTATGTCTACACTACAAGAAATACACTTGGCAAGTATGAGCTGCTGCTTTTGTTGCTGCTGGGAAGGATCTTGCCTGGATAATTTTGTTTTCAAGGTAGTTATTGGTAAGTTCCCCTGAGATTTGTAGTAGTGAGATGCAAATAATCTATACAACAATGACAATTTTTCTATTTTCCTCACAAGTTCTGTAGAACTGCCTGCAGCAGGCTTTGAAAGCTGATGAGGCGAGTGAAGATGTATTGCGACCTGGGAGGCATTCTTTGTTTTCTGGAGTTCTCTGCTTATTAATACCTTTTATGTGTATGTTTTGTTGCCTTTTTCTTCTTTTATACATGCTTTCTTGATTTCCTTCTGGTTCTGTTGTGTTTAGGCTTTTTCCGACATAGTGTGCTTCTCAAGTGCAGACACGCATCTCCTTCACCACCAGCAGCTTCTACAGATTTTAGTCTTTATTTTTTAATATCCAGGCCAGCTCACTTATCCCCAGTTAGTTAGTTTTGTGTTTTTATATACTTGAGGAAGTTACCTGTAAGTTCTGCCAAACATTAATTCAGACTCAGCTGCAGTAAGGCTGGACGAGTGTCGTGGGTTGGGAGACATGTGGTGTTCTAATATATGATATAATTGGGAAGACTTTAAGGAATCTCTGGTTTTACTCCAAATTTTTTCTTTTGCTAGTTTTGGGAATTGACATAATAAGTATACAGACCCAAAAAAATGATTTGAATACTGCAAAACATGACAGATAATTTTCAGTATTTTCCTTTATGCACTCTTAGGTCTGTGAAAGTCAATTTAAATCCAAAGTTCTCAATGAATACAGACTTGTGAAATAGTTCTTTTCTCTAACATAGAGAGTAGAATTATAAAAAAGAAATCATACATCTAATTTGGTTGGTTTTTGGTCTCATTTTATTGATGTGGTACAAAACAGTAGTAGAAGCTACTTTAACCTGATATAGTGTCCTAGTTTACCACAAGAGTTTATTATATCTGGAGTACCCCAAGAGAAAATGAGCCTTCTAAATTCTTCCCAACATCAATATTTCAAAGCTGTTTCATTTTGTTTTAAATGAAACAGATATGGAGTTATATAAATGGGGAAGTTGTATGTACTCAGAACAGCTTGAATACTTTAAGTGAGATAAGTGATTAGATTTTTGCAAGTTAGCCATGCACATGCTGCAGCCTATGTGCTGAACTGCTCAGCGTGAAGACTCAGTACTATGTGCTGGGTTATTCACATTGCTTCCCCTCAGTCCTTCCAAATAGCAATATTCATGCTAGAGAGTGGGATATGGTAGGATTGCCAGCAGCAGTCCAACTGAGTATAGAAATTATGACTTTTTCAAGTCATGCCATTTTTCACAGTTATGCAGTTTCTGTTATAGAATACAAATAATGGGCACAGTGAAGTCAGTTTTAAACACTTAGGCAACTCTGAAACTTGCTAATGTTTCATTTTTCTAGCAACGCTTTTATTGTGGTTGTGCTGCTTATATTTTGACTACAGACTGCTGGAATTTGCTTTGAAAATATCACTGTCTGTTTTATTTGAGGATTACTTTTGGAGCAGCTTCTTCTATAAATCCTGATTAAGGCAGACGTCAAGAAGAGACTTTCTTGGTTCATGTCAGTACAGATTGCATTGTTGTAGAACATGCAGGAGGCAAATGTTTAAGACTGACTGAAAGGTCCAATTCTGACTTCGCTTAGTTTTGAGTGTTCACCTTTTGACCTTATCTTCCCCTGTTTTTACCTAGTTTCTGTAGGGACAAAAAGTGTTCCTGTTATTCTATTAAGGTTATGTTGTATGGAGTTACTGATTTCCTCTCCTACCTCCGATATGTTTAGGACTTTAAGGCTCACTGCTGAGGCGTCACCCACTTGATGTAGTGGGAAACCAGTGATCTCAAAAATGTACCGAGCTTCACTGGGTACATTATTAGAAAAGCTGAGTTATAATTGCTGTATGTTGGTGCTCAAAAACTGTATATAAGTTTACGATGAAGACTATGTTCAAGCCTGTAACCATTGTCCTGATTTTTCCTAATCTTATGTTGGTATAAATTCTTGACAAAATAATAAAAACCCACTAACATGATGTGTGTGTCGGAAGTGTTAAATTACAGTGCCTGTGAGACGAAGGTGGTTATGTATTTGCAATTTGCTTAATTTAAAACTGAAAACTCTAATGCTTG
This sequence comes from Melanocharis versteri, assembly GCA_013397845.1. NCBI lineage: Eukaryota > Metazoa > Chordata > Aves > Passeriformes > Melanocharitidae > Melanocharis > Melanocharis versteri. Next base: position 547,960 of record VZTG01010316.1, read on the forward strand.
TGCTTTTAGAAACTTGTTGTGGAAGTGCAGTGGAGTTGCATCTGGGACAGAGGTCTGAAAGGTTCCATCTAGTCTGGGCACTTCGTAAGAATGGCCACCTGAAGAAATTCTGGTTATTGACACCAGTAGTATTACAAGTGGTGACTTATGTGAGGCTACTGTGCCATGCAGATGTGTGCTGCTGGGAAATTGGGCAACTTTTTTTTTCCTCCCAGGGCTAGGAAAGGAAGATGAAGAAAATGCCTGCTGCTTTGCCCAAGAAAGGTTTGAGAAGGCAGAACAGTAAGTAATTTGTCGCCAGAATGTGGCAGAGTTCCCCTAGTGCACGTTTCCTGTCTTCTTCAGAGCACTTCCTAGCTCTCATGCTAGTTTTGGTAGGATCATCACTCTCCCCTTCACCTTAGTTGGAGCACTGTGCATGGAGGGGAGTGTCTGCTCAAATGTTCAGAAGAGGATGGAAAGCAAGGGGTGGGAGCCACTCGGCTTGAGGAATGACCACTCATTTGTCTCCATTTAAGCTAAGTTTTTATAGCCCTTCTTGTGTGACTTGTGTGCTCATTTTGCATTAGAGAATTGGACAAAAGCATCAAGCAGCTCTTGGAAGAAGGGCATGGGGATCTTATCAGCTCAGCAAAATTTAACTTGCTAGGTGTACAAGCTGCCCAAGGTGAAAGTATGCTCTTCTTCAGGAACATTATATGGAATAAGAGTCTTGATGACTCTTTCATAAAAGAGCTTTTGGCTTGCTCCATTAAATAATTAAACCTCTCTTCCTGGAGAAGCTTTTCATCTGTGCCAGCAAAATGCTTCTGGCTTCTTGTAAGAAGACCGTGAGACTGGGTTCCAGTATGGCAAGTCATGGTTGCTGCTTTTATATGGACACAGTTTCTAGAAATTTAATTACAATCTTTCTAAGATTAAAATCTAAATTTATTTTACTTTTGGCTAAAAGGGCTTGACATTTAATAGGCTGTCTTCAAACTTGTTAGCCTTGATTTCTGTGGTAACCAAAGCCATTGCATAGTTTTCTTCTGGGATTCATTGTGCTAAATATCTTCAATTCTGGTGTAAATAATAAGATCTTAGAGTTGCTCTGAAACCCTGAATCATGGGTGTGGACTGGAGACTTGAAGTCTCAAAGGTTTGCAATCTCTGAGCTCCCAGAGAGCTGCCTGGCAGCAAGGAGGGTTTTGTGCCAGTGCCTGTATGCGTTGGTGTCTGCAGAGAACCACTTCATGTTCCAACAGTCGCACCTTGACTTGCTTTCTAGTTGCATCTTGCAGCTCAACATAAACGCCTTCTCGCAAGAAGAGATGTAAGAGAGTGAAAAACAGTCTTTGAAGAATAAAAAAAACAATGGGGTTTAGAGAGCCTGATGGGTCTTCATTGTCATCACAGAAGATCAAAGAAAACCTTGGAGCTGCTCTTTCGACTCAGAATTGGAAATAACATTCTTAATTACAGAAGTGAGCAGGTCTGACAGAGTTTTTTCTTCAAAGGGAGGAATGCTATACTTCATCTTTCAACCTTTACACTCTTTGCAGCGTAGCATTTTTGAAAAATTACACCTGTCCTCCAAATGGAATATTTGTATTTAAAGTTTTCCCAGGCCAATCTTATCTCAGTTGGATATACTCAGCATCAGGTTGTGTCACCCATTTCAGCAAGGTGGTCACAGTGAGCATGCTGCTAGATAGAGAAGAAGAAAATGCCAGCAGGGGTGATGAAGATTAATAATGTGGAGGTGCTGGAAGTTTACTTACTGTATTGCAAGCTCTTTTTTTCTGCTCTTTCACTAGGGAAATCAGTACTTGTCTGTCAGCTTTCTGGCTTAAGTGGTGCTCTCAGGGTCCCTATTTTCCACCAGCAACTACAAAAAATGTCTCCACTTATGAAGCCCTTTTGTGGCTTGTTACAGTATAGTTTTAACCTCCCACGTCCTTGTGAGCAGTTGTCTTTTGCTGCCATTATACCTTGTGTTAAGTCTTCAACATCTTACATCAGGGTTTTTTTGTTGGTTTTTATTTTGTTTTGTTTTTATTGTGGTCTTTTTTTAAACCTGTTTGTTCTGGTCTGCAAATGTGCCTTTCTCACTTAACTGTTTGGAAGCAGAGGCTGTTTTTTCTATAATATATTTTGCAATTTTTGACTTGCTAGGGTCATGATCATTGATTTTATGTGAGTCAGTTATGCATTATATGGGGTCCATGTTCTGGATACACTGTTTAAAGCTATTTCTTGTAAACAGTGTGGTCCCTTTCTGTGGTTCACCAACAGTTGTGGCCATCTAGCTGGTCAACCAGAGGCTGTGAAGTGGTGGCTACGAGGCACATGTTTTGGTCTTGAGAAGGCCTTGGTTGTACTGACAGGTGTTATGCCTTTTGAAATGGACAGCTCATACTGCGTCTCTGCTGGTAGCTGTGAGGAAAGGAAATAGAGGCAAAAATAAGGAAGGGGGAAGTACAAGAGGGCACAAAGCATATTTGTGTAGTTTGAGGTGACTGCTGAAATATGATATAGAGGTGGAAGAAAACCTTGCACTGAAGGAAAATTGGATGGAATTTGAGGAGGAATGGAAAATTGACATTGGCACAGAGATGTGTTGGAATGGTGTGTGATGGGAAGCATGTTTCAGGGTGATGTGAAGTCTTTTATGTGACATTTTGTTTAGGATTTGTGTGCTCTTAAGAATAATACTGTGTTACTTCCCATTTGGTTTTGTGTCTGAAATACAAGGGGTCAGCATAGTAAACTTCTTGCAGGCTTCACTTCAGATCCTTTTTTGCCACATCCATCAGCAGTAAGATGAAACCCACCTCCCTGACAGCTGAACTGCTCCTCCCCTGGCTCTCCAAGGTGGCAGTGATGGACTGGTGTCATCCTTTCAGTCAGTTAGGTCTGCAGCAAAGATACTGCCAGTGTGTAGGTCTGTGGAGGCGAGGGATGGTAATGTACTTTGGAATGTGGGTGTGAGGTACTTTTTTGTTTGCTTTTTCTATGATTCTGAGATAAAAGTGAATAAGGATGCTATAAAAAATAGTCAGTAGGAATCAATCTTAGTGCCATCCTGCAGTGAGTTTCTGGCATTAATATGGAGACATCTCTCCCTGTTATTAAGCTTACAGAGGAGTTCTGTCTGGGGTGTTTATGTATATAATGAGCATATTTGAAAAAAAAACCAACTTGAAGTTCCAGGTTAGATGTCCAGCTTCAAAACAGGATTGAGAGCATTGACAAATGCACACATGTGGACAGGTAACTGCTTATTTACCTATCAAAATTGAGGCAATCCAAGAAATGTCCCTGTGCTACACCAGATGAAAATAAGTTTGTTCATACTGAATCAACCTCAAGGCACTCAAGTCAACCTTTGTGACTTCCAGAGAAAAGTTTATACAGCAAACACTACGCCTGTGTTTTATTTTCCTCCATAAATGATGATGGGCCTAGTGATGAGTTTGCCACCAACTGGCAGACTTCCCAAATAGTTGCTAGGAAAGGAAAGAGCTTAGCAGATAGCTATTGTTAAATCAAAGGTAGTTTTCAAAAGGAGAAGAAAATAATGCTAGATAAATTTGTTTGGGAAGGAAAACTGGAGTGTAGAAAAATGAGTGGAAAAGAAAATTGTCCCCTTATCTCTTAAATTGTGTGAATGGCAGAGGTACCATCCAAAAATCTTAAGATTTTATTGTTACATAAACATAACCATGGGATAGTTTAGCTTTCTTCTAAAAGTCTAATGAATGCATCAAGCCAAGTAAAATATTCATTAGAGTAATTGGTTCAGTTCAACCTCTCAAGGCTACAGCTTGGAAATATACAGGCTATTGCCTTTAGAAATGCAGCATGTTGATTCACCAGCCATTTTGCTCAACTCATTTTCATTCCATATGCTTACTATACTTTGCAAAATCTAATTAAGTAACTGAGGTAGCAGTTTGCGAGCAATATTTGATAAATTTTTAAGCCAAAGGTTAAGTGGTATCCAGAGTGAAACCTGTTCAGTTGCAAGACACATCAAAAATTTTTAAGGTATTCTTGTATTGAAATAATTGGATATGGAAGTACTTACACAAGTGATAATAATATAGTAAAAAGTTATTTGTTCCCAAAATAGTAATCTGTTTGTTAATTCACTTAGATATGCCTAAGTGAAGTGTAAAATTCATTAATGTGCTAGCTAGACAGTTTTCACTGTAGGAAGCTGATTTTAGTGTCCTATGATGAATTCATCATACCCTCATAGGTTTTCCTCTCTCCTCCCCTCTGTGATGGGCATCTGCCTCGGACCATATGGTTTTGGAAAATTTTAATTGAAATTCTTCTGTCAAGGAACTCAGCTAGAGAAAGCAGCCTAACTTGCTTATAATTGCTAAAAATGTTGTAGAGACCTTCTGTTTCCATGCGGAGGAGCAGGAACTTGAAGCTTAGCACAGGCGGGTAACTTGTGCCAGGGACAGGCTTTTGCTTTCGATGAAAGTCTGCAGAATATTGGCCAACTTGTGTACCTTTCACAATTTGTTCATTTCCAACAGAGGCTTGCTGGAGTCTCTTGTGACTGTGTCCTCATGAAACCTGTGTTCTCGGAGATTTCATGAGTCTCTTGTGACTGTGTCCTTATGAAACCTCTCTTGGCTTCTCTTGCTAGCACATCTATAGATGGCTCTATCCTGTCACGGGTCCAGTGCATGGTCCAGGTGCTCATGTGCCGCAACCACAGGTGGCAGGGCAGGCTGGTGGAGCTCTGCATTGTCCTCAGTTGGAGTTTTAGCCATCTGCCATTGCCAAATGTGGGTTCTTGTGAATGACTGCTGGCTCTAAATGTTAACCCCTCTGTGCAGTTCCCCATACCTTTCTGACGCAGCATATCGTCACGAGAGTTAAAAACGAGTGTAAAAATTGAGATAGACATTGGCACTCTTCTGGCTGATCGGCAAAGCTAAGCACAGAGGTTTAGTGAGTATTGATTCTGTTGCAGAGACAAATAGGTGTTTCTTGAAATTCACCTTTGCAGCTGTTTGTGGGTCCTTCAGCTACAGCTGCTACCATGAGGTTTTAAGAAGAAAGCAACTCCTGGAATAAACACCCTGCTGCAATGGTATGTTGAGAGTCTGCTGCCAGGGCAGCCCTTGCTGGGGATGTGGGCTGAACGTGCCCTTGGAGCCAGCAGCTCTGGGAGGAGGCAGGAGGCTGGCTGCCAGGGAGCCGTGCTGGAGCTGAACAGGGTGCAGCAGCGAGGGCTTGGGGAGCTGCTGGGCAGAGGGAGGACACACATGTAGCCTTAGCAGCTTGCGTGGGAGGGAGCCAAAACTGAGAGTCCCATAGCAGCTGAAGCCTGGTTAATTCTTGTTTCAGTTTTCTTGGTCATTTTTTCACGTGTCATACATGCCTTGGTGGTCTGTGAATGGGGATTAGATTAAAAGTGATTTAAGTCTCTTTGACTTTATTTTTTGTTCCTGTTTGTGCTTCTTTTCTTTTGCTTTGCGATTGTGAGCATTCCCAATAACTGGATCAGAAAACTAGGGTAAAGATTTTTATTGGTCTTACTCCCCTGTTGCTACCTTTGGCAAAATGTTGTTAGAAAAACAACATTTTGGATCAGATCATCAAATCATTGTGCATCTTTTTCACATGCCTCTTGAACTCTTCCAATTAAGTTTTTAACCCCTGTATAACTGTGTCTCCTGCCTTTCTTCATTAAATACGTAGTTTCCTGGTTTCAAGCAGTATGACTGAGAAACTTGGAATATTCTACAGTATTTTAAAGAAGCACAGTTTATAAAACTTGATGAGCTTCTTAGATGATGTAACCTAAAAAGAAAGACTTAATAAAACAGCCTTCTTCTTTTATTGAAACACAAAACTTAATGTTGACTGAACATTGAATCAAGGAGCAAAATGTCACTATTCCTGCATTTATTTTTTATTTCTATCCATATATAGCTTTGAGAATATTATTCTTACAGAGATGAAGTCTACTTCTAGCACAGAGCAACTCTTTATGAGCAATTTTCACTGGCAGATTAAGAAAGCTGTGACATTGCTATTTACATATTGCCAGTAAATACGCTCTTGCACTGTTACCACATTGAGGTCTTGTTCATTAGTAAAATTTTATATAGTAGCAAATATAATTTTTTTACTGAAGTAAGCACAATAGCTAAAAATGTTCATAGACAGCCTTTAATATCATGCTCTTGGACTGTGCCTGATCCTGTATGGTGCTGGTGATAAGAGTAAAGAATTAGGAAAAATGCCAGTGTGGGCACAGTGGAACTCATTATTGCAGTGGGGTTCAGGATCTTGGTAGTGTAATGTTTATGGATATGGTTTATGTGTAACTTAGCGAAGCATCTTAAAAATGCATTGTAGTTTGTATGAGCATACTGCTGTAGCATTATGATATTTTTGTAATATCCATCATGAAAAATGTACTGTATCTCACAAGAGACAGCTGGCACTGCAACTGGCACTTCTGATAGGCTGTGTACTTCCATCTTGTCACTGATGTTTGAAAACCTTTTGGTCAGTGTAGAGCTTAGGTGATTATATGAGCCATGTTGGAACAGGAAACATCTGAAGAGTGTTTTTCTGTTTGTGCTAAACAGAGTGAGGATTAATTAAAATGTACTACCAAGGAAGACTAAACAAGTGTCTGTGTCTTTTTTTCAAGATTATTTACCTGGTATTGCAGAAGCTCCCAGCATCTTTGAAATACACAATGTTCTCTTGGATCATAACATTCCTTTGTTTTGTGGACTTATTTATAGAATAAGCATAAGTAAGCATGTAGGACTTAGTTGTGTTAGCTCCCCATACAGCTAAGTAGTCTTTGCTCATGGTAAGTATTTTCCAAACAACTTTGTTTTGCATAATGGCAAAAATTTCCTTGGCATTTGCACCCTAGCCTCGTGAAAGCTTAGTTAGGAGTTTATGTGCCAATGCACAGAGAAGCCCTCTGATCATCTGGGTGTCTGCCCACGGGTAAACGTAAAGGACAGAGGGGGTCCTGTTGACTTCTGTAGGGCTACTGTGCACTGAAAGTGTGCATGTGGTGCCTCGCTGATCTGAGGTCCACATTGTAGACTGTGCAGTAGTGCACAAAACCTGAGATCTGCTGTGTGTGGTGCTGGCAATGTGAACATTCAAAACAAGAATTCCTACTGGCAGAATAAACCGCTGCATGTTATTGTCTCCTTGAAATAGACCTAGCAAACTGCAAGTGGTCAGCTTCTCAAAGGGCACACCTAAATATATCCTTGTTTTCAGAGTTGGACAGAACCCCCCCCCCCCCACAGGTGAATCACTCAGAAAAACAACAACACCAGCAATAAGAAAAAAAGCCCGAACAGGAATTTTATCGTGACGCACCCAGACAAATAGCAGTCCCAAACGTTGATGCTGTGGGCTGAAAGGTGTGATGTGCCGGGCTCCGTTTCCGCGCGCGGTGCCTCAGCAGCCCTGTGCTCGGCGAAGGGCTATAATTAGATTAGCAGCCTGCTCAGCAGCGGTGCCAGCCTGTGAGCCTCAGCGAGCATGTGCTGGATTCTGCATGTGCCTCCCGCTTATTGGCGGCCGGGGTTGCTGCCTGCCGGTTTGATAGGTTTCCCCAGTAATCTTTATGCTGCATTACAGACATAGATACAGAGATACTGCGTGCATGCAACGGGAGAGGTGCTCAGCTTGTAGCGTAAAAGAAAGCCCACAGATGAAAGGCACTGGTCTTTGTTGCAAAGCATCAGTACTTAAGGACTGCTAGCTTGGAGCGGAGAGGTCAGTGAAGGAGTTTTACTTGGTGGTAATTACTTTCAGGTCTTTATCTCTCTGGTAAAACAGTCATGCATGAAATGAATACTGTTAATCATGTCGTCTGTTTAATTTGATCTTGCTTTTGTTAATATCATGTATACTCCGGTGAGAGAGCCATCAGATTACAAAACATATCATTAGAGTGGGTTCAGTTCAAAAATAGAGTGTATTTATATGAGAATATTGCTTTCATTTGAAATTTTGAGCCTGTGCATGGGAGTGATTTTACTGGTTGCCTTTTGTTATGCTAATGGAAATATTTCTTTTATTGGAATGTTTTCTGCCGAGCAATTGAATGAGAGAATTTATAACTATTAGCGTATGAAGATAAATCTGTAAATATTGATTAATTTAAAGAATAATTTTGTGAAGTATTCTTTGATGTGATCCCAGCAATAACTATCTTGATGGTTCTCTTGCAACAAGGTAGAGGGATGAGGAGTAATATGCTATTGTTCTTTCAACAAAGATGCTGGAGCCTTCATGTTTGGGTGGATTCTTTGTTTCATCTACTGGCTTTTATTTTAAGTGGCTTTCAAAATGAAACTGAAGCTGTTCAGCCTGGTAGATTTCAATATATCCTTTGCTTGCACATACTTGTATTTTATGTGTATTTATTGTTCTCAAAGGCTGAATTTTGGCCCAAAGCCTTGTTTATTGTGAGAACTGCCTTCAGCAGTAGAAAGAAACAAGATCTATACATGCCAATCTTTTAATCTGTGATTCTGAGACTATTACAGTATTTATCATAGCATCATACTCATTTAAGTTCTTTTCATAATTGACCTACGCATCAATTGATCACAACTTTTCCTATAAAAAGCATGCATATTTAATGAGAATATTCTACAGTGAAAGCTGTTCAGAACAAAAGGAGGCAAGCATGAAGTATTAAAAAAAAGTCTCGTAATGTAGTCATGACTCATTTGATGAGTTTTGAATATTAAGGCTAACTGGTGAGACTTCAGAGTTAATGCCCTTGTCTGTGTCAGACTCCCGAGCCCACATGAACTTGTGTATTAAGTCACCAGTCATCTGGCTGGCTGGCTGCCACCATGCGTCCGAGGTACGAGTAGATTGTCTCAGCCAGGATCAGAAAGGTGTTAGGAACAGGAGCTATTTTGGTATTAGTCTTCATTCTTCCCTCTGCCCTTATCCTTGAAGAGGTTTTTTTCTACTGTATAAACCAAAGCAAAATTTAGGTTGTTCCCTTTTAAAGTATGTGGTGTGAAACTGTGTTACCTTCTGAGTAGATACCCTTAAATGTGAGCATTTATTAAGTTACCAACTTTATGTGGCAGTGGGTACAGCAAAGACACATTCTATGTTATTTGTGATAGTATATTCAAACAGAAGGGTATTTGGGAGGTTTGCTCACAGCTGGTGCATAACAGTTTGTTTAAAGTTTTGCTGTTGACTAAAACAGTTAACTTGGTATCTATTTTAGTCTAGAGCAAGTTTTTTTCCACATTCCAGGAACTGTTTTCGAAGTTGTTTTCTTTTAGGCAGACTTGGAAAATGGCATTTTTGCATTGTGACAGTTAAGCCTGGACAGGGAGGACTCAGGATGTGAAGGCATGTTGTTCTCAAGCTGTTTCATGTTCCCTCATTGCCCCAAGTTACCAACCAAAAGTGTTTTAAAGATGCTCTAAGCTGATTTATACCTTCTGCCTTTTTTAATGGAGGCTCACCTTAAGTAATTTATCTATGTTTTTATAACCTTTGCAGCAGCATCCCATGAAGGAGTAACTGAAATCAATGTTAGTAATAATGAAATGTAGAAGGTAATATCCTCAGCTGAATCACATGTTTACCATATTCAGACAGTGGGTTTTCAAGAGAGGAGGGGCTGATATTTTCTGCTCCATGTATTAGGCTATTCTTATTTGTAAGCAACATGATGTCTGGAAAAATGCTGTAAAAGTTATCACATTTTTGGTGGTGGATACAGGTAATACCACCCCCCACTGGAACTGAAATGCTGCACCAGCAGCTATTCAGGTGTGGATGTCTCTCCCTCCAGAAAGAGCTGTGATGATCTATGCAAGCATCACGAGAAAACGTGACAGTAGTGAAACTAGAACTGGTGACACTGTAATTTAACTTCGCAATATCTTAACAGCAAGGAAAATGCTACTTTGTTATTGCTTCATTTTGTTACAACCTCATTTTTCTTCTTGGTAAACTAAGAAAATAAATCGAAGCAACAGTTTGTGTGAATTACTCTCTAAAAAGTTGACATCCTTGTTGCTATAAGCATATTTTAACCATAACCAGTGTATTGCTCCAGGAAATTTAACACATTTCAGATTATTATCAATGAGATTTTGTATTTAAGCTTTGCCAGTGAGTTTCTTGATGTAAAAGTTTTTAATTACTCTTTTGTTAGATGTATGCATAGCATGTTTGTTATGTGCCTCTGTGAACTGTTCTCATTTCTGATAAGTTGCCCTGTGGTTAAATCTCCAAGTCCTTTGTTATGTGAAAAAGGATGTTTTCTTTCCTAACAGGAATACTGTATGCTTGTGTATATACATATGGATGGTAAAGGCACAGAAGTATGTTGTAAAAATCAAGATCTCAAGTGTTTAATTTATATACGTATGTAAACATGTATAAATACATATTTATTTTCTACCATGTAACTCTAACATATGTTTGTGTAGAATACAGTTTCAATGTCATGCAAGTATTCTCATCGTAATCCAATAGAAATACTCCTGGAAGAGTAATGTTAGAAACAGAAGATTTGGCTGGTGGCTGGAGATGGGATATATGCAGTAAACTGAGTGACTGTAATAAACAGTGCTGCACTAGCTCTTCCCTGTTAAGATATTATGTCTTTTTACTGCTGTGCATATAAGTGAATTTTGCATTACTTAAACCCTTACCAAGTCTAATGGGGAAAGATGATACTTAAGGTTAATGCATTTTTTTTTGTAGCCTGTTAGCAATGAAAGAGATACTCCAGAAAAAGTAGTATGGATTTAAAGTATTACCATGGTGTTTATTTTGCAGGATTTGTACTTACATGCCTTACAGTTTTTAAGTCGAGCAGCAGCAAGTGGTATATGCATAAAGGTTTATATTAGAATGAGAAAAGTGACATTGTGCCCTAAAGCTCCTTTTTGCTTTTCCTCTGTTTTTGGAACCAACTCCAGTTATTACTTTGCTGATGAAATGACTGTCTGCTTAAATGGTCGAGACATTCAATAGCCCATCTATAAATGCTTATTATAACACTTTGAGAGCTCACGGGAAATCAATAGCCTGTTTTCTGTATTTTGTTGAGGGAAGGTCATTTCATTCTTCAAATCTGAAGACTTTTGGGCTGGGTGGTGTGAAGGTGCAGGATGAGCCCTCTCTGTGGGCTCAGCACCGTGTGCGTCATCTTGGGAAGGCCTTATTGTTGTGACACTCTTCCCACACTGATGCAGCAGCACTGTTTAATGGGGTCCAAAATGCAACCAGCTGTATGCTCCAGTTCAGGGACATGTGTCCTCCCATGCCCTGGGCCTGGGCACAGGAGAGCCAGTGGCAGGGAATGTCTGCCCTTCCCTGCCCTGCCCTGCCTTTCCTTCCTGCAGGGCTCTGCTTGCCTGGCATGAGTTATCCCAGGGACTAACCATGTGGATTTAGAAACTGGATGGATGAAATATGTCTAGCTTTGGGCAGCTTAATGTCAGACATTTGCAATGTTGAGAGTAGAGTTGTGTTTTATAGAGCAGGGAGTGAAAGTGGCTCTTTCTTGCAGTTCTCCGAGTGGTATGGTGCATTAAAAGCAAAATGGATATTAGTTTTTTTAACATTTAATCTCCTGTTGTGATTAATTTAAATTGTTCTTAAATGTATTACCTGCAGTATTAAGTGTGACATGATAGATTAAATGTAGAATACAACCAGCGAATAGTAATCCTGGATGCTATTGTCTGCGTAATCCAGGTAATGAGATTCCTGTCTTAATTTCACGTTGTCTTTCATGAATGTGCCCTGGCCACCTGTAGACACAAGTATTTGCTGCATCTTTCCATGAAGCACCTGGAGCTTCCAATCCAGATCCTCACTTCATACATATATATGTCATTTTTAAACATTAATTGTCCATTCTATAACAGTTGTTATTTGGGTTTGTGCCCTTTTGTATAGCTGTCGCATACTTCTGTAGTATATTGGTTTATTAATTGAAACAATATTTATACATTGATGATGATCCTATGGCCATCTACTTATTTGGCTGCTTATTTGTTGGGTATTGTAGAATAATTTTACTGTATCAGCCATACTTTCCTGAATGTGTGTAATATAAAAACTCCAATTAATGGCAAAGAAGGATATTAAATTCTTGCCTTTCTTTTAAGAGAGTTTAGAATTGTGAAAGTTGGTAGACTAAGCCAACGGTTGCTCTACTTCCCGATTAGGAAGTCTATAGAAACCATGCTGTAGCAAAGTAATGCAATGTGTCTTAGGGCTTGTATGGCTTATTAGTGCTGTTTAACTGGAGACAAATGTGAATATCTAGATTTGCAGTGGTATGCACATTTTCAGAAGTTTGTGAATATTTGGCTTTTTCATCTGTTTAGGGTCCTTTAGAGTCTGTGGTTATCAGTGGTTTTTTAAGGTACTGATTTTGTATATAATATTACTGAAGGAGAAATATTAATACAATGTGGTGTGTTGGCCTATAATACAAAAGCAGGATATGATACAATGTCTGTGCCAAAATGTTTCTTGCCTGTATAATCTGGGCAGAAAAAGGCTAGAGTGGAAGGGAGAAACCAAGACGATAAAGATGAATTATCTTTTATGTGACCACAAACTGTGGAGTTGCAAGGTAGACTGAACAGTCTGTGCTTTAGGATTATAAACCATCACTGCAAATGTCTTTACAAAGAGTGAAAAATATAAGATCAGTGTAACTATTCTTGTCTGTATAAGCGCTTACAGTACAAACTTCTCAGGGTAAGGATGATTTCCTTCTGTCTCAATGTCATAATTGTCATTGGGTATTTTGGGCATTGCAGTCATCTGGAAATGAGTGTGCAGCTTTGTATTTCTACTGTGACATTACAACAGCAGTCTAGTCAGAAGATGTGTGAGGGACGTGATAAACTATATCCCTTCCTCTTCCGTTACTGTTGCATCAACCCTACTGTAATCCATGGTTCTGTGCCATGTGGTGTCCCCTATTTTCATTTACCATATAATGGAGTGCAGAGATTTGCTATTTTGGCCCCCCAGTTCTCCAGGAGCTGGGCAAAGCCTGGAAGGGGCTGTGCAGTTGCTGTAAATTTTCTGTGAAAGACAGGTACCATGGAGGGTGCAGTAGAAGAGGACCTCAGAATATGATGATGTCATTATCCTCCAGTGTTTTGGTGCTTGTTGTTTCTCTTCACCACAATTCTCCTCTCCTTGCTGCCGCCACCTTTCTAAATTTGTCTGCTCCATTTTCCCATTTAAATCTACTCTTCTTTTTTTCCCACTTTCTCCAATCCCTCTTTCTTCCTTTCAGTTTCTACCTGTCATTCAACCTTAGGCTTTTTGACATCTTTGCAGCCACCTCCCCCTTTTTGGGAGGTGGATATCTGCACTGGTTTCAACTGGGGTAGTTCGTTTTCTTCCCAGTGGCTGGTGTGGGACTGTGTTTTGGATTTGTGCTGAACACAGGGTTGATAATATAGAGATGTTTTTGTTGTTGCTCAGCAGGGCTCACACAGAGCCAAGGCCTTCTCTGCTTTTCGTGCTGCCACACTGGTGAGGAGGCTGGGGGTGCATGGGGGGGTGGGAGGAGGCACAGCCAGGACAGGTGACCCCAACTGACCAAAGGGATGCTCCACACCGTATGGCAGCATGTTCAGTATATAAAGCGGGGCGAAGAAGGAGGAAGGGTGGATGTTTAGAATGATGGTGTTTATCTTCCCAAGTCACCATTACACGTGATGGGGCCCTGTTCTCCAGGAGTTGGTTGAACACCTGCCTGCCCATGGGAAGCAGCAGAGTAATTCCTTGCTTTGTTTTCCCTATTTAACTGTCCTTATCTCAACCCGTGAGTTTTCTAGCTTTTACCCTTCCTATTCTCTCCCTGATCCTGCTGGCTGAGGGAGTGAACACCTGGCTGCATGGGGCTTGGCTGCTGACTGGAGTTAAACCACAACAATATCCAAAAATATCATTTATGCAGAGGTGCCCATGGATGGCACACAGGTGAAGGATGTAAGTTCTCTTGATGCTTGATTTTTTAAGTTATTATGTATTTATTTGTCGGAGAAAGATGTCCTTGGCTCCTGCTTGGAAAGCTCATTCTGACAAATACAAATTGTACCCCTGACCTTTTCAAGTCTGACATAGCTGCTTTTTTTCTCTCAGCCAGTTACCTCTTTACTGAAAGCAAGCATCTCCGTTCATCTTCCTGTCATCTCTAGATCAGACCTTTCTTGAGTGATTTATGAGCTTTGCTGACCACTTTCTGCGAACAGGGCTCCTTTCCGTCATGCCTCCATGCAGGTACCTTGCACCAGCCGTGTTTCTGTAAGAGCTTGGCCCAAGGAGCTGCTTCTGCTCCTCCTGCTCTTCGAAGGTGTCTCAGACAGTTGTGGCACGTTACTGACCTGAATTTTGACAGCTTCACTGGTGCCTGCAGGGCTCCAAGATGTGTGGGCACTTGACTGCCTTAAAGTCACGTTTATTTTGCTCTTCTTCTTTTGCTGGCACGTGGCACATTTGCCACACTGGGTGCCTGAAGGATCCTGCCACAGTCTGTCCACTGGGAGGAGGTTTTTCAGACTGCCTTCATTAAATCCTCACAGAAAAACAGCCAAGCAAATTATGCTCCTATCCTGTACTGAAGTATACAGGCTTTGGGTTCTTCATTTGTAGTGTGACTTGATGAGGACTATGGTATGTGTAGAAAAACTGGGATGCTTCTTTACTATCAACTCTGATTTTGGGCTTTCTAAAGAGACAGAGTTTTTGCAAGTATTTTCTCTTTCCTTATGCTACAAAACAACTTATACTTTCATATTTTATTTCAGCATGAAGTACTGAAGCCTAAATTTGCAACTCTGAAGCCTAAATATGCAACAAAAGCATGTCTGTAACTAACTCTTAAAACACATCCATTCTTAGAAGACATTACAGATACTAAATCCATCTGGTGTTGAATTACCATTGATTTTTTATAACTACTCTTAGTTCTGGCTTTGTGGAACATAGTTCTGGAAGCATTAGGAACCTTAGGATCCTACACAGAGCTTATCTTTTTTCCCCCTGCTTTTCAGTAAAATTAATTATGAAATTTTCAGTGTATATAAATACCTGATCAGGGGGAGTAAAGAACATGGAGCCTTCTCAGTGGTTTCACATGATGAGACAGGAGGCAACGGGCACAAACTGAAATACAGGCAATTCCATTTAAATGTAAGCAAACGCTTTTGTACTCTGAAGGTGGTCTAACACTGGCACGGGTTGCCCCAAGAGGTGGTGAAGTCTTCATCCTTGGAGATTTTCAGAACCCAACTGATCAGATGTTTGATGTGACATTCTTCAGTAAAAGTGAGACGTGCCTGTAGTCGGAGCTGCCCCGCAAGTCAGAGGTCCTGGGCAGCCTGCTCTAGGTGGCCCTGCTGTCAGCAAGGGCTTGGACTAGGCAGGCTCCAGAGGTGCCTTCCAGCCTCAGCTGTTCTGTGATTCTGTTGCTAGAGGTCTCCAAACAGCAGACCAAGCAGGCCTTGCAACTCTAGGCAAGTAATTTTTTATGTATTAATTCTGCTATCCAAATAGTATAACATTTTGTGCCTGGGTATACCCTAGGTATGAGTGCCCACATATATAGGTAGGTATACACCCATCTATTTCTGTCTCCAGTGTAAACATACTTGAAAACTGGGACAAGCTGGAGAATATCAAAGATGGAAAAGGGAAGAGTAGACGGTTTATATATATATATTTTTAAATATCCTAATGCCATTTCATACAGGCCACACATGCTTTATGCAGCCATTGAGGTTTTTTTTCCCTTCCCCATGAATATGCTACATCTGTATAGTAAAAAAAATGCTGGATAAAATTACTTTAAAGAAAGCTTTATTTATATTAGATTATTTCTCTTGGGCACTACTTATACATAATTGCATCTTTGTTCCGGTGCACACTGTGTGTAAGTGGGCACAAATTGTCCAGGAGGAGATCTGGAGGAGAGAAAGCAGAGAGCAAAAGGCTGGGTCAGAAAGAGGGAGGTTCACCCTCAGCTAGACTCCTCTTTCTCAAAAAGGTAGCTCCAAATTAAGCAGTAAACACATAAAAACTGGCCCGAGTTTATGTATCCATATAGAGTACTCAATTTGGATTTTTTGAACACTTTTGGGAGTCCTACGTGGGCATAATTATGGCTTTGCTGGTATTTAGCACTATTTCTGCAGCCCACAGCTGCGTCTGGCTGTCTTACAGTGTTCTTGAAGACTAGAAAGCTGGACAAAGCTGACTGTTCAAATTACATGTAGTCTCTTGGCATATAGGTGATCCTCAGGGGTAGTGTTGGAGGAAGCTGTCTGTGAGCATCCTTTGTAGCATGATTTGGATACTTTGTGGGGAAAAGGGGACACTTGCACAGTTCTTCATCATGTCCCTTCAAAGCCATGAATCTTGCCTTATATCATTAACACATTTTCTTTCTCCTTTTCAACCCACATTAAAGTCAATTTTCCCCTTCTTTAGATGATCATCATCCTTAGTGTTATGTTGTTCGGGGTTGAAGAGATTTTCTTTGTTTATATCTTGGCCAAGATAAGTGACAGAGCTTTCAGACTTGAGGTTTTATATATAAAGTTGAAAAAAACATTATCTTTGTTCCCATAAGCATTTGAATTTTTATTTAAGTAAATGGCAATGCTGTGTTCTCTCTTCTGATGCTTCATGGTCAAATATGGTGTGGGGTTTAGTTTTTCCTGCTTGTTCACAGGTTTTGAAATAACTTCTTAAAAATGCACTTGCAAAAATAACAACAGTAATAATAAAATCTGTTTTGAAGATGAAAGAAACCCATCTCTGGTTCTTAGAGCTTGCTTAGTTCCATGCTTAAGATACCAGCTTCAGTCACAGCCACTGGGAAGTTTGGAACTTTTTTTTTTTGCTGTTGAATTTTCAAAAATTAATCTGATAAACCCTTTAATCCTTATGAACTGTACCATTCATTTTAATTTAGCAGTTACGCCTTTTATGCTTGAGTAGATTACTTTCTTGGGTCAATGCTGTTGTCTTTGAAAATCATTTAAAGATATCCTCTGGTAGTGAAGCTGTCTTGTCAGGTATTACTAACATGCAGGAAGAATGAATGGGTTTGCACTGACAGCTTCAGTCTCCCTTCCCTGCTCTTCTTTACCTCCCTGCCTGTGTGTTTTTAATCATCCCTTCCTCTCTCTGTCCCTCAGCCCCTTTTCTTCTCAAATCTATAATGTTCATGTTTGCTGTGATTTTCAATTTCAAAGACTGTTAGGCCATCTGAAGCAAGAAGAAAAAGTCCTGTTCATATTTTAAAGTGTGAAACTTGCTTTTCATTTCCTTTTCACGATATATCTGAAATGTTCACGTTTGATGTGACATTCTTCAGTAAAAGTGGGACCTGCCTGTAACTGAAGCTGCCCTGCAAAAGTCAGAGTTCAGCTCGGCGCTGCCAACAGTGAGCAAGCACAGGCTGTCAGCAGTGTGACTGTCACTTTCTTGCATGGTTCTGCCCTTCCAAACTCCACAGGGAAGAGACAATGGAATTGTCAGAATAAGTTCCTCTTCAGCTGCTTGGAGTATTTATGTGGTGTTCCCCAAGGAGGGGTTTACTCAGAGTTTACTGGGGATTATTTTTAGGAACTTGATGTCAGACCTTCAAAATGGGGTTAGGAATAGTGCCTTCAACATGTACCAGGGTGTGTGTTCCTGCTTTTCCTCACAGCTGGAAAGGAGTTTTCATTAAGTGTGAAGGTGTTGGATGAGCTGCTATTTTAGGATGTTTCTTCCGGAAGCCTGCCAGTTGGAGGATCCTGTCACACCAAGCCCAGTGGTGATGAAACAACTGCAAGTTCCACCAAGGTAGACTTGCACCAGGGGCTTTTGTGCAGAGCACTGTGACAGAGGTGTGACTTCTTGAGATCCTTGCAGTAGCTTGAGATCGTTGCAATGTTTGGTTTCTTTCAGCCAGAGGTACCAATCAAAGCATGACTCTGCCTTGCACTACTGCATCAGTGCCCTTGCTCTGCTATGGAAAAGTTCGGAAGCTCTGAGTGTTTTTGTAAAGAGGAGAAAAACCCAGCTATGGTGATGCCTTTGGGGGCTCCATCTGAGTTTTGTCTTCAAAATGAAATTGTTTATAGCACTTATAAAATAAGTTGCCAAGACTAAGAAACAGGTGGATGAGGTTATTTTTTTCTACTGGTTCATTTCAATTTTTTACACTTGTGGGAGAAGTCAGGTGGCCCAGTTACTAATGCAGAACTGATACAGCCTGAAAAAAAGTAATTGCATTTTTCCTTCTTAAAGAGAAAAACCATACTAAGTGTAATTCTTTCAGTCCCCATTGTATCTAGCATGATTTTAGCATAGTTTTAGAATCCAGGGAGATTTCCTTATTTCACATGAGCTGTCACCTGAGGTGATTTGTACTTCTTTAAGTGTACTCTCCCTTGAAACTTGAGTCCTTAAATAGTCTACGTAAGTTTTGAATGCTTGTGTTGCCTTTGATATAGTTAGGTTAAAACTTCTGTTTCTGTATAGATGTGGTGTTTGTCTGTATAATTTTTAAGTACATGAAAACAGGGTTAGCATTAATCTCCCTTCTAAGTTGTCCTCTGCTCAGCTGGAATCTTTAATTTGCTTTCAGAGCCTTTTAAATCCCTGAAGTGTCCTAATATTTCTTATCGATACAGGTCACTTAACTTGTGTAGGAAGTGCAATTTCTGTCAAGTTAGTTTACTGAGAGCCTTGCGCCTTAAGGAGCCTTTATGATGATCCTTCCAGACAAAGTAGCGCTTACACCGCTTTCATAATTTCTCCATTAGGTAAAAGTTCTGCAATCCACTTGAATCAGAAATATATTTTACTTCCTGTCTTAAACATTTTAATCTTTTATAATAATAATAATGAAAAATGGAGATGTGGGCAAAAGCGGTCATCACCACTGACCGTAGCAGTGGAATAAAAACTGGCCAGTCCTTCCTGCCCCTGTTTTATTTCTTCCAAGGCCCTCACAAGCAGGGAAAGCCCACATCTTGAAGATTTTCCCAGTGTAGCATGTCTGAGATGCAGGCTTCTCTATCTGCCCATGCTGTGAAATCTGCCATCCGTGTGTCTCATCCTACTACTGAAGTACTGTGTTGTCACTTTTCTAGCCTGGATGAAAGCAGCCTTGTCCCACTTACATCAATTCTGAATATTGCTTGAAAGAGCATTTCCCAAAGCCCGTGGCTTTGATCATATCACCTGTCTTTACATCTTTTGTTGGTTCCTTCTTCTCTGTTGTACCCAATATTGAAACTCTTGGTAAGATATCCTAACATGACCTGTCGTCTTCCATTTATTACCAAAATTTCTGGTTTCTTGTCTTCATGATGCCATCCTCAGTCACCTCGTTATTACACTATCAAACAGTAATCTTTGTGCTTTGTTTTACACCCTTTCACCTGGGAAGAGCTAATACTGTTTAAATAAATTCAGTGTGCTCCACTGTGTTACGGTCTTCTTTTAATTTACCTAGTATCACCGGGCAATCTTGCAAAATGAGTATTAGTAACATTTCAATTAAGACCTAGAAAAAGATCTCTTCAGAAGGACCTGTGTTTGTGTTTGTAACAGTGCATCTGCAGAATCATATCTGCTGGGAAGACTTTTCTGTGCCGATGATAGGCAAAGGCTTGTAAGGCAACAGAAACTTGCTGTGGTGTCACTGATTACAGAGAACAAGTCTAGTCTAGTGGCATTTCTAGATGAATGGATTTGTCTGTAATGAGAAATACCGTCAGTTACAAAACCAAATTGTCCTGGGAAAGCAGATAAAGTATAACGTTAATACAAGATAAAGGAAATATTAAAGAATAGTAAAATGGAGTATGACTTGTTATGGAGCTATTTGGTATGGAAGGTACTAACCAAACTCAGTATATATTTTCTGGAGCTTCATGAAATGATTTGTTGCAGATCTGATGGCTATGGGAGCAAAGGGAGACGCGTCATTTTGGAAGACTTGAGGGTTGCATCGTGACCTCGCAGAGGGGATGCAACCTACCTTCAGGAGCCAGGAATTGCAGTAGTTATTGCACTTCTCTTCCCCTGACTGAGTGCTTTTCTTCATGTACAAAATGGGAGCAACGTTGTCAAACCTATGTCATGGTTCCAAGCATTAATTAAGTAACTCGCTTTAATACGGTTCTGTAAAACCAGAGGGGGCTTTGCCATTGTACTTTCAGGTTTTTAACAGATGCCTGAAAGTCTTAAGGCCAGTTTAGTTTGCCAGGTTATTCAAAACTGTGCTGCATGCGCTGGATCCCAGTGGAGGCAGTTGGCAATGCTACTGTGAGGTCACTGTTAACAAAAAGAGAACAACAACCAAAGGAAAAAAAAAAATCCACCCATCACCAAAGAACCCACAATAAAACTTATTGAGGCCTTTACCTCTATTTCCAGTGTTCACATAAAAACACTTGGGAGTGCAGAGCTACCAAAATCATTGGGGGACTGTTGAAAGAAATCAGAAACTTCTGAACATTTACTGCTGCTAGATATTTAGGAGACATATGCAAATGATACCTTTCTAAGAATTAAGAAAGTATTATTTGTTCTTGTTATATTAAGAATTACAAGCGTAAAGAATGTAACAGGTCCCTTGGAGGTACCAAGTGAGTTGTTTGGGAAATACCATCACAGAGGTTCACTTGGTACCACCACACTTTCCTAAGTGAAAGTCACTGGTGATAACTTAAGGCAGATGAGTTTTGAAAAAGTACTGGGTACTAGTTTAAAAGAGGGAGAGAACAGACTAAAATTAAGGAATTTCTTGGTTTAAGGATTGAAGTAAGTACAGGAAACAAGAAGCACCTTGAAATTTAAATGGACACTGAGCCTTTCTCTGTCTTAGAAATATGGTGGCTTATTTCTTCTGGGTTTACCACAGGGGCAACATTTTGTTGAAGTTATTTTAATGTAAAGGTAATGCGTGAGAGAAGTCTGCAGTTGCCATTAAGGATCACAGAAAATGTGCAAAACCACTGGGGCTGGGCAATTCCCAGCTCTGGCCTGGATTGCAGTGGGGGAAGCTGGAACAGGCAGGAGTCCCTGAATGGTCCCTGCAGCCCCTCACCCTGGGATAGCTCACCTGAAGGGTGGAATCCCCTTGACTGGGCTAAGCCAATCTTCTTGCCACAATGTCCTTGCTGTCGGTGAAGAGAAAGAGGCAGGTGTGGGTATGGCTTCTCCAACCAGCTTGAGTAGTGGAGGTGGTCCTTCTCCTCTGCCAGCTGTGGAAGGGACAGGATAGATGGCTTTTATGTAGCTGCAGTTTGTTGGCTGTGTTGCTGTACTTGGAAAGCTGTTTCTGAACCTGTCTCCCATACTGGTTAAAAATGGTTTAATTTCGAGCATGAATTTTTACTTAGCAGCATTTTCTATACTGCTAACTTCAAACTTGTTTCCCTGCAGTGTGGTGTGAGGCTTTTTTTTCCCTCCATATGTACTCTTCTGTGGAGTGAAGCATCTGCAAAAAAAGAAAATATTTTTTCCAGCATAGTTTATATAGATTGTATGCATCTAGTGGCAGTTTACAGAAGAGTGGCGGAAGAATTTTTGTTCTACATAAAAATCTTTATCTTTCTATCTATCAAGTTTTAAAATCTAAAAATATGTGGCATAACAATAGTGTGTGAGCACAAAGGCCAAAAGTTTTGTGCAATTTGGCCAATGCTTCCCACCGAAACTGATAACAGGAGTGGGAATTGCCTGTAATGGCCACTGCCTATACATTGCATGACTTGGGAAGAAACCTGGTCTCTACCACAGGAGGGCAAGTTCAGGGACAGCTTTTCAATCTCAATTGCTTTTCAAGGCAGTCGTGGTTTGTATGTGTGTGGTAACCGAGGAAAGGGTGTAGCTGGCATCTTCGCAATTAAAAATAATCTCATCACCAGCACATGGGGTGCTTTGCTGTGCCTCTCTGTGGTTCTGGGGGTTTGGAATGGGTAAGAAAGCAGCAGCTGGAAGTGGGTTTGAAAGATGAGGAGGGACATACGTGCTGCTCTTGGGGCTGGGGCCACCCTGGGGCTGAGCTGGTGTGTTCCTCATGTACCTGTCAGCATGTTGAGAGGTGGGTGTGCCAGTCCATTGACTGAAATCTCTTAAGGTTTGGTAGTGGTTGCTAAGCAACTGCAAAACACTTCAAAATGGGATTTTTTTTCCTTACCCGGGGACTGTTTTTGCAGCAGGTAGAGGAGAGGAGGAGCAAGGAGCACTGTGGGGTGGCTCTCCTTCCTTCCATGCGTCACCGCCAAGGTGATGGAGAAGGGCCCAGGCTTCTACTGTGCTCCCCTTGCAAATGCACAGCTCTCTCACACTGTCACAGCAATTCCAATCTTTTGCGTGTACATAAATATTGCTCTCAACAAGAGAAGACGCTGTATTTTAAACATGCCCCTGACAAGCAGTGACATTTTCCATTAAAACTTTGGTGTTTTAAGGAAGACAGTCGTGCAGCAAAGGGACATAACATGAGAGGTCTGATGATGATGACCCACAAGTGCTCTCCACCCTCAAAGGACAAGTACGCTTTCAGAGTGGTCATCAATGAAAATAACTTTAATTTTTGCACCACCCTACTAGTTCTCACAGTTTAAAAACAACCAGGTGTGTGGATTGTTCTAGCAGTTGTCATCCCATCTATAAAGTCATAAGTTCTACAGTTGATATTTCAAAATATTTCCTATAAATGATGTCTTACATGTAAGGATTATGTTCAAGTGATTGCAGCTTGAAATTGGCTGGTGTCTCATGCATTTTTATCACTAAAATACAATGCCCTCGCTGGCAGTAGCTTAGTTTTGGTATTTGATTTGTTTTCAAGCACCTTACTTTTACAAGTCATGTACTGTTTTTTGGCAGAAAGGCAGCTGCTTGGCATTCAGAGCCACTAGTTTGCGGTAACAGTTGTTGGTTCTGGTCCTTATTGGTTTTTCTTTCCAATTAAGATGCAGCTGTTATGACTTCTGGAGTGAGGGAGGATTATTTTATCTAATGATGTAAATGGGAAAATCCTAAAGTGAGGATCTGTCCTTCAAAACAGCTGGGAAAAGACCAGGTTGTGAGACCTCAATGTTTAGTGAAAAGTACCCCAGGCTGTGATTTTTGTGACAAACTGCATAAAAAGATCTGGTGTTTCTTTTCTCATGTAAATGGAAGGGAATTAATGATTCGGAGAAGATTATCCTAAAGGATTTTTCACACTGCATCTTTTACAACATAATGGGGGAATGTACAATTGCTAATGCCTTTGAACTTGGTTTTTTTGTGACATTTGGAGCACTTGCAGATATAGTGCTTTTGTACTTTTTAGGGAATAAAAATAAGCATGTTTTATTTTTAAATTTTTTGCTCAGGTGTGTGTTCAGTGCTGTATGTGAAAAACCCCTGAGCCACCTTTTGTTTTAGTTATAGCCTAAAATCTGTAATCAGCAGAAGAGGAAGGCACACACACACAAATCATTGCAGTGTATTGCAGACTGGACAGTTCTGTTAAA
Organism: Melanocharis versteri; assembly: GCA_013397845.1. Taxonomy (NCBI): domain Eukaryota; kingdom Metazoa; phylum Chordata; class Aves; order Passeriformes; family Melanocharitidae; genus Melanocharis; species Melanocharis versteri. The sequence goes on from VZTG01010316.1 coordinate 571,527, forward strand.
CCAGCCATTTAAAGTTAGGAAGTCAAGCAAGCTGAAGGTGGACAGTGATTTGAGCTTTATGTGTAATTTCACTTTGGCGGCTCATTCATGCATATGTGTTCTTTTGAAAAGATCGTGGTATACTCTTTACCCAAGCTGCACCCATACAGCAGAAAGTCGCTCATACCTAAGTAAGTGCATCCACACTGGAAATCACACAAATTAAACTGTTGCACCGTACATAGAGAGATTGTGTGTATGTACATATGTATATATGCAGCTACACACATGTATATATAGTATATTTTGACTGTTGTTCTCCTTTATATGTCTTCCAGATGTGATGTTCTGGAAAGCTGAGGGTCAATGGGACGGGAATCCCAGAGTACTCTCTCATTTGCTGTTTTTTTTCTTGTGCCAAAGGAAGACAAGGAGCAATTGTGGGCTCATATAACTCTTTTTGGAAGGATTTGCATAGTATCTTTGGACACTGTTCCTTCCTTTTCCTCCAGCTTACTGAAAGGAATGTAAATTATAATAAGTTCTTTCAGTAGATTAATCAAATATGCTTAGACATTACCTCTCAACTATAAATGGCAATATCATCTAGAAGAATAAAAACTAGTCAGCCAGACCAAAACTAGGGAAGTTGGATATTTGACATATTCTCACACTAATAAAGGGTGTAAACATTCTTATTAATTTTCATAACAAAAGTGTATCTAACTTGACAAATTATTGAACTGAGAGATCAACTTAGAATGTCAGTGCTATTGGCAGGTGATATTGTAAACTAATATGTCAAGCTTTTATTGACACAATCATAAACCAATGACTTTTATTTTCCTCTTTCATTTCAATACAGCCAAAGTCAGAAATAAGTTCATATAATCTCAATATTGTTTAAATTTTTATAAACAGCAAGACCACAGGAATGCCCCAAGGAGGTTGTTATAGCAGGCTTATGATACAAAAAATGTGCAATTAGATACTGTCTCTTAATAGAAAATATCCAAAAACAAGTCTTCAAGATTTTAATTCAAATACTTGATGCTGTTTGAATAAAGACCATTGCAGGAAAACTTGCTGGATGGATGTGGCTCCTTGTCCACATGGGATCCTGTAGCAGCCCTTGTTGGTGAGGGTTGGCTGTACTGAGAGCATTTGTTCTCGGGGTGATGGTTTTCTTTTGGAGATACAAAGAAACTCATGTGTTTAACAAATTTGTGTGAATGTAGGACAGATACTCTGGTCTGTGTGGATGTGATGACCGTGAAGATGATGTCTTTTGAGCACTGAACTTTACATGAGAATGTTTTTAACTTGAGTATTCTCAGTTTGAAGATTGTCTGATCAAGGATGGCAGGTTGACTTTTAGGGCATCCAGTGCCATTTAACATGCCCCAGGGTATCAGAGACAACATGTTGGGCAGGATCCTGGTGTGTAAGAAGCTCTGAGAGTGAGATATCGCTGTGTTTTAAATGGTGTTGTGACAAGGAAAGAATGTCTTCTGTTTGTGATCAATCTGCAAAAGTAAAACCAGAGATGGGGTGTTAAAACTTTGTATGCCTGGGAACTGAAACTACAGCTACCCTTAGCAAGTCCTAAGAACTGATTTTTGTTGCTGGTGGTGGCAATTCTATTTCTGTTTGTTTATTCCTGCATGATAAACAAAGTAGATTCTTAATAAAATTTTTAGAAAGGTGTAGGAATAGTAAAAATAATCATAAATAGTTAAAAGAACCAAATGCAGACGAACAAAAAAGCCCAATAAAACCCTAATCCCCCCAAAACTGAAAAAGCAAGAGTTTTTATAACTTGCTTGGTCACTAACTCGATTATAGTGGCTGTATAAAAAGTGGTCCATTTTGGTAGTACATTATGTTACCATGGTAACATTGACATACTAATTTAGAAACCCTTCAGGCTGGCTTTGAGAACACGAACATTGCACTAGTATACCAAAACATGAAAAGCCTTATTGTGAAAGTAACTGCTAAATGTTTAGGATGAGCCCTCTAGATACATGTGGACTTTTTTCCCCCACAAAATGTTGGATCTACATTTGCTTATACTCTTGAAAATATCTGAACCAGATTTATTTTAATGATTGCACAGTGTTTCTTATTAAATCCTTTTGTTTTCTTCTTGGAATTGGACCTTGGGGTCCCATTGTGAAGGCCATGTTAGGTGCAGCTGCTTAGTCTTCAGCTACAGGGGGCTGTTATTAGGGGTTTGTGCTTCATTCTCCTGGTATGTGGACTGTAAATTGCACTTCGAGTCCTGGGTGTTAACAGGTCCTGCATCATCTTACTTGTGCGTGGTCGCAGATTTTTTCCAGTGTCATTGAATTCTGTCAGCTGGACCTGTATTGGTGAGGTTTACTGTCATTTAATTTCTGCATATTTGAAAAAAAAACCAAAAAACCCAGTGCTGTTGAAGTGTTATGTAAATAGTAGCATGATTCTCAATTTATGAATAACCAAAAAGAGTTGCCAGAAGTAGGGAGGGTGCCTGTTACACTTCCTGTCATGGGCAACTTCCTATGTGGTAGAGAAACTTGTAGGCTCAATTCCTTGAACCTGTTCTCATAACACCCTCAAAGACTGCCATGAGCCCTTGTTTCTGGCTGAGGTTGGCAAAAACTCGAGTTGTGTGGGATCAGCAAGGCCTGAAGATGCTTGGGGTTCTGCTAAGTTATGGCCTTTTTCATTACAGGGGATTTTTGGCAGCAATTCTTCACTCACAGTAGAAAATACCATGTTTTTCCTGTTTCATATCAATATATACATGCACACAACTAGATTTGTCACTTCTTTACCTAACTCAGTTAAGTTAAGCAAAACCAATCTTAGCATGGGCAATAAGCATTATTTATTAGATCTTGGTTGAACTGATTCTGCAGTCTAACTAAAGAAGACTTTTGCCTGAAAATAGGTGACAAAAATATTGGGATATCAAGAAATACAGTTAAAACAGAATTGACTGAACAGTAACCTCCTTTACTAAGTCTGCTTTGTAGCAACTTGGAGTACTTCTTGTTTCATGATAATTTCTTAAATTCTTTTTTGGGTGTGGAGGTAAGTTTTAATCTTAATTTTTAAGTGGTACTAAATTGGCAGATCTGGAAATCAACAGGTAGGATTAGGTTGTAACACCGGATTCTGGGCTTTTATTAAAAAAAAAAAAAAAAAAAAAAAAAAAAAAAAAAAAAAATTTTGCAACCCCTTTTGCANAAAGGCATTTTGAGCCCTTCTGGTCACAAGGATTATTGTTAAGTCTGTGACGAGGATGCAGCTGACAGATTTTCAGGTGTCTCTGTACTACAGAGGTGGTTCATGTGCCATGCCAGCCTAAGAGGGTGTTGACTGTGAAGCAGAGCAACTTCAGCCTGTGTCTGAGGGCTGCTGCATCTTCTCATCTGAACATGTAGTGAGTGCTCCTATGTACAGGGCTCCTCTGCAGCTCGAGGGGAGAAACACCCCAAGCCAAAACAAGGTGGTGCTGTGTTTGTGCCAGGATTTCAGGCTTTCCCATCACGATTAATGCTCTGCAGGTATGAATTTATAAGGAATAACCAGTGCTGTGAACAGGGCATGTCATATGCGTTAACTAAAGTAGTTAAAATTAGGATTTTTAAAGAAAAACTGAATTGAGCTAAAAGAAATCATGCATGTTTCTCACAATTATAAATGCACTCGCAATTGAGCCAGACTACAAATCATGCTTTTCCTCCCTGTCTTCCCTACCTCCTTTTGAGGAGATGACATTGTTTTTGTTCTGGATCAGTTCTTTATCTTGATTTTGCTGCCCCCCTACAAGCGGTTGCACCAGTGTGACCCAAGAGCTTTTCAGAGGAGAGAGAAAGGTCTTGCTGCCACATGAGAGGCAGGCAAAGCCATGTTCTCAGTGGTGGACAGATCCCAGCAGCCCTATTCAATTGCAGAGGCTGCCTGCAACCACCCATCCTCATCACCAAGCCTCTTTTCTTGGCAGCCTGACCCAGCCCAGACACACAGTCTTCAGTGTCCTGGTGATGTGCTGCTGGGCCAAAATGGCCTCATTTTAGGTCAGAGAGGTAACTTACCAGAGCTGGAACGGTACGTAAGGAAGCTGGTCTCAGACTGGGATGGGCTTCTGACCAGATCTCAGGGTGAGGTTAGGGCACACATCCCTGGGACCCCTCAAGGGACACTGATGGTGGATGTAGCACAGTCCCCTTCACAGTGGGGATGGAGTGAGTGGGAACCCAGCCTCCTCTCATCAGTATGGGTGAAAGATGGACCATGTCTTAGGGCTGCGTTGATGTGCTGGGTGGAGAGTGCAGGCTGGAGCTGCTGGGACCACAGCTGTGTGTTCCAGCCTGGCTCTGCTTCCCCTTCCCCTGCAGCCTCCTGGCCCAGCCAGAGGCCGTGGTGTGGAGGAGCGCGTGGCAGCTCGTGCTGCTGAGTTATCCCAGCTGTGCTTCAGCTGCTCCCTTTCCCCTGCAAGAATAAATAAATATTTAGAGTTTGAATTACATTGCCTAGCAAGACCAATTTCCTTTTTTCATGTGCTCTTTTCATGTGCTTTGCTCCTTATAGCTCACTAGCAGCACAAATGACATTGGGGAATTATCTAGAGATAAAAAAAAAATTGTAAGTCTGTCTATATTTACCTACTAAAAATACATTTTGACAACAGTCATTTAGTTTAAGAATTTGTGTTCTGCCTGAGCACCCTGTTTAGTTTGTCCGGTTCCATATCCCTTTGCTACTAAATGTCTTTTCTGGATGTCTGAGAGGCTTTTCTCATCTCCAATTGCTAGAGAATCAGTATCCTATAGTTTTTCAAGCTTGAAATAGATTAGGGTGATTTTTTTATAACCATAATCTAATTGATTTCAGAGGGCTTGCAAGGGGCAGTGGTAGTGGTGTCCTTTTTTTATTTCTGTGTTGAGTTGTTGGGTTTAGTTTGGGGTTTTTTGTTTGGGTTGTGTTTTTGGTTTGGGAGGGTTTTGGGGGGTTGGTTATTTTGTTTGTTTGTCTTGTTTTGTGGTCTCTAAGTTACTATTTGCCTGCCTGCCAGATGAGGAGACTAACGCACGGAGACAAAGCCGAATCCCTCCAACAGCAACAGCCACCCGCTGCCATGCTGCAGTACGCAGTGTGAAAGCAGAGGCTGTTTTGTTTCTTTCCACACTCCAAATCCAAATGCCCACTTCCAGCATCCTGATGCAGGCTGTTTGTGGGCCAGTTTGTGGGCTGGCAGTACCGGACAGCCCTGTCCTCTCCTCATTCCTTCACCTGGAAGGAAGACGTGGGTGCATCACCACCCGGCTCTTGGGGCTGTCCGTTCCCGCAAAGGTGGGATGCTCTTACCCACGGCGCCTATGCCAGTGTCCTGTTCAACACTTAAATTTTGTGATAGCGCAGTATAGACTGTTTGGATTTATAGGAGAGTGTTCCAGGTTTCTTTTCCAAGCGTGTTGTATGGATAATTTTTTTGTTGTTGTTGTATGCTCTTTTTCAAAAGCTGCATGTTTCATCCTCACTGCAGGGTTATTTTTGTTTGGTTTATCCTAGCTGCCCTGAACACCTAAGAAGTTGTTACTTCTTCGTGCACTCTGTGATGCTCCCCATCAGGAAAGAGGTGGCTTGCAGGGCTGCTCATTCAATTTTTGTTCCCAGTTCCAAGCTTTTATTTGCCTATACATTAATATTTGCCATACCTGATGAGACTGGGCTTTGCTCCTAGTGTCAGTGACACAAGTTGCACGTTTTCTCACAGTCTAGCAAAGGGATAGACAGACAACAGAGCTGTTGTCACAACTGGAATTAACACACCATATGGTCCCTACATCACCTTTCTTTTCTATATTTGTCTACTGCACAAAAATTTAAAATAGTCATCCATTTCCAAACTCAAGTCTTCAGTACAAACTGTTTCTTTTTCTTCCGCAACTTCCTGCATTTTGTTTGCAGAGGCACTGTTGTTCTTAGACTAGCAAATAAAAAAACTCCTCAGTTGCTAAAAATAACCTAGCTGTAACTCTATAAAGAATTGTTTTCTGCAATTTCTTACTTTTTAAGCAGCAATGTTATTTAGTATTCCCAGTAGGTGAGATCTCTGTCGTGTCTATTTTTCTCTAATACAGCAATATAATCTCTGATCCATGGATCCGTTACTGACGTTTTCTCCTCACTTTGCAGCTTCCCATTGCTTTATTAAAGAAGTCAGTCTAAGCTTATATAACTTTAATTCTGGGTTGTCGGGGGTTTTTTCCTTCAAAATAGGTTCTATTTCATTTCTGCCAGTATTTTAGGACTTCCAGTCAAAATTGCTTCAGTGAAATAATCTGATGGGGAGTGTGATAAAACAGGATTTATCTGTGCGTTTCTTCAAAAACTTTGTCCTGCTTTGACTCTCCAAAAGGTTTCATTTTTGTCCTTTCTAAACTAAACTGATGATCTGAAGGGGATTCAGATGCTGTATGAATGGCGTTCGAATTATGAAGAGCTGAAAATACATGTCTGGACAAATATTCAAAGTTCAAAAGAACGTAAAGCGGTCAGAAACATAAAACAAAATGCAAAACTGCAATTAACTTTACAGAAGTTAATCCCAAATGAAACTATTGCATGTTGTGGAGAGACTTCAAAAAGGCTAATGCCATAAAATACTTGGGAATAATACCAGGAAGGGTCTGAAATACGATGGGAGGGAGCCCCACAACGGTTGGCCATATAAAGATGCCCAACTGCACGGGGGAGTTGTGGCTCTGAAGGTCTGATTCTGACCCCACTGAAGTTGGATCCCTGTTGATGTTGGTTGGCATTGCAACAAACTCTGTGTTTCTCTTGTGTGGATACCTCATCTAGACAGTCCATTTTAGATGCTTTATACCTTGGGGGATATTGCCAACAATATTTGAAGTATTTCGGGATAGAAAAGCACAAATGTGAGAAACAAAATTGAAGGCAAAATAAAATTGGAGTACAAAAGAAGCTTTCAATAGAGGCGATGTAACAAGAATCAGGAATTAACAGAGAAAAACGTCAAAGTACTCATTTTGTAGATGCATATATCCAGAGAATGGTCTGCTACAGAAACTGGGAAAAGGCTCTACCACCTGTGTTTTCTAGTTCTAGATCTTAACAAGCCATTAGCTAAGAGATGGCAGAGAATAATCTTCAATCGGCAAGACTGGAGAAAGGATCAGCCTCTTCTAATGTCTGTAAATCCTAATTGCTTATTAGTCTTTTATATGTGTGAAAGTTTTGAGAATGTTGCCTGTCTCTGATTCTCCTTCAAATCTCTCACCAATGACAAAAAATTGTACCCTATGAATGAACTTTGCTGTTTTTCTAAAAACTAAATTAGACAATATGAACTTTACTTACTGTGACAGATCTGCTTTCTGTTGTCATAATATAGGGATGATACTTTTCTTCCCTTCATAATTTCATTCTCAGCTCTTTCATGTAACCTATCTACATAAAGTGTGGGGGTTTTTTTCCCCAAGTTGGATCTATTGTGGCACATCTCATTCTATTCTTCAAAACTCAAATAATGGTTTAAGTTGGAAAGGACATACAGTGTCACCAAGTTCAACCCTTAACCCAGCAGTGCCAAGGCCACCATTAAATCATGTCCCTAAGCACCACATCTCCACGTGTTTTGCATACTTCCACTCAACCCTTTCTGTGGGCAGCCTGTTCCAGTGCTTTTCATGAAAAACTTTTTCTTGGTATCCAATCTCAACCTTCCATGGCACAACTTGAGGCCATTTGTTCTTGTCCTGTTGCTTGTTACCTGGGAGAAGAGAGTGACCCCCCCTCACTACAAGATCCTTTCAGGCGGTTGTAGAGAGCGATAAGGTCTACCCTGAGCCTCCTTTTCTCCAGGATGAGCAGCTCCAGCTGCCTCAGCTGCTCCTCACAATACTTGTGCTCCAGACCCTTCACCAGGTCCATTGCCCTTCTCTGGACACACTCCAACACTTCAATGTCTTTCTTGCAGTGAAGGGCCCAAAAGTGGATGCCGGGTTTGAGATTCAGCCTCACCAGTGCCACGTACAGGAGATCACTGCTCTAGTCTTGCTAGCCACACTATTTCATCCTCTGAGTTAAACATTACTAACCCATGCATTTATCCGAAACTTGTTAAAACAAAGTTCCTCCTCCTACTAGAGCCTGTCCAGATTGGTTTTCCCCTTTGGGAATCTTTTGCAATGCCCAGTGACAAGCTTGGCTGCTTTATTTGCTAGTGAGTATTCAGTAGATGTTGCTTCTCTGGTTGATCCCTCTGTTGATCTTTGTCTAGCTTTTGTCTAACAGTGGGCAAAGTTCCTTCCAGGTTACCTTCCTTTGGACTGGCCATGCTGCTTGTGCTTGAGGATGTCCACAGGGGAGTGTTGCAGTTTTGAACCAGTAGGATTAGAGTTAGGGGCAAGCTAAAATACCTCGTACTGCTGTCCATTAGGCTTTCTCCCTCTGGATTCACTTGTAGTTAAACACCCCAGTTGTTCAGGAACCATTCTTCTGTATAAACAGTTGTTGTGTTGTGCGAAGTGTGTAATCCCTTTTTTAGTTTGTTTTTTTTTAAGAACTAAAGGAGAAAAACCATAAATGTTAAGCCCAACAACTAGAAAGCAATTTGAGTAGGTGTTGTTGTAAAGGAGCAGTTGGAGCTTGCCCTGCCTCCTACCCAGCAAATAGCAGAGCCCCAAAGGAAGAGAGCTGGGGCTTTCTGCCTTTCACCTTCCACTACCATGGGACCTGGCTACATTTCCCACCTTCCTCCAGCAAGCAGGAGCTTCCCTCAAGGACTCTCTTGAATGTGGCGGGGTTGGCTCATTTGAAGCGAGGTGGGTACTCTGCTGGTTTGACAGCCTCAGCGCCCGAGGTGCTGTATTTATCATCAGTGGGCTCTGGCCTCGGCGCCGGCTTCCCCTCAGCGTTTGTCAGCGCCGAGTCGAGGTGCTGGCGCGGCAGCGAGCAGCCTCCAGCAGAGATAATTCTTATCGTGTGTGCTGCTGGCTCTGCTCCGCTTTGCCTCACATGGTGACAATTTCTGCCTGCCATCGGTCCCCTCTTAGGATCCCAGTCATGCAGGCAGAAAACACGACCAAAGGATGCGTGTTCGTGCAGCTTTAGTGTTTGCGCCTTCAGTCTCCGTCAGCAAACTTTGGGAAACTGAATTCTTCTTCCCAGTCACTTTGTCCCTTTCCTAGCATATTTAGCATTCAGTATCTCCTGTGCTGACCTTGTTCTTTAAATTGCACTGGGACTTCTCTTGTTCGAGACGCAGGTCAGCAGGAAAACAATCAAGTGTGGAAAAACACGCCGTCGCTGTTCACTGGGGTCAGAGCAGTACAAGTGACCTAAATTTGAAATGCTCCATACTCCGTGGCTGATCCAGCATCCTCAGGCTGCAGCCTGTCTGTCTGCTGCAGTTGCAGACCAAGAAGTGATTTTGTTCTGGAGCAAGATTTCCACCGATTTAATCTACTAAAATTTGGAGTTTGGAAATCTGGGGCAAAATGGAAGGAAAAAGAGGAAGCAAGAGAAAGAAATGCAGAAAAAGACAAGTTGTAATTGAGAAGCTTGAGTGAAGCATGAGATATTGCATTTTGGTCATACAGTGGGGTGTATTTTGGCAGTTCAATTTGTTAATTTTCTAGAACAGGCATGAAATCGCTATATTTATGTATATAGGAATTAATAATAGCTTACAAAAGAAACATGTTAGCTTTTTTTTGGGTGGGAGGAGAAACCAAGAGCTGCCTGAAGGCAAAACATTTCTAATTCCCTTTTTTAATTTATTTTTGTTTTAATTTTTTTTAAGAGAGCTCATTTTTGCCTTGTGTGCGTTGCTGTTGCCCACACTGGTGCTGGAGGAGAGCATCTGTGCAGTCTGCATAAATTGATTCAGAGGGTGGCCGACTGTGCTTGGTGCTTCCTTCAGGTCACGGCTGCCACGGTTTGCCACCGTCTTTTCTGCGTGCATGAGCACGGGCTCACACATCCAAGATGTAGGAGTGCGAGTTCGAGGAGCGCTCGGCATCAGCCCCCGCACATGCCGGTTGTGATGCCTGCTCACAGAAGAACACAGGACAGAAAAAATCCAGGGAGGTTTTCCTCAGTGGGGTGAAGCTTGCAGGAGCACGCCCTGTGTTGGTTTTGCTGTTAAAGGCAGATACATTTTCGTTGGTTTGCTTCTAGGCCGCTAAATGCTCCTGACTTCTTTCCTGACCCCTGGTTGATGGCACCAGTATCACAGGAAGGGAATCCTGTCACTCCCTCCTGCACAAGGGGCAAACCCTGGGTCAGTGGTGATGACCCAGGAGTACTTTTAACAACTAATGTGGAAAATTTGAGGGTTTTTGGTAGGGGTTTTAAACACAACAGGAGAAAGGGTTTGAGGAGGATCCCCTCCTATCCCTTTTTTTTCCTTAATTATGAGAAGTTTTTGAGTGGTTGTGCTGGTTGAACAATGCAGAGGAAAACAGCAGCATTCCTGCAGGGGCTTGCAAGAATTTATACTGGGTTTTTGCTGACACCTATTTTTATATCAGAGATGGCAAAAACGTACTGACATATCTAGTCTATCTGCTTGTGAATATATTTCATTTCCATATGCATCCAGCCTTGCAGTGTGTTTGGTAAGTTGGGTTACTTGTTTTAGCTCATCTGTGCTTCTCCCTTCCCCTGGAGCTAATCCAGAAAATGTCTTGAAAGAGGAGGTTTTGTGGGGGGGGAAAGATTTAATTTGCATCATGAGGAAAATATGAAAAGTTTTCACAAGATGTGATGACTGCATTTGATATCCTGTAGTTTTTGTTAGTCTAGAAGTGATTTTTTTTATCTCCTCTCTCCAAATCTGAGTGATCTGAAGGGATGGTGATCATATATTATTCTTCTTCTTTGGCATTTTAATCTAGGAGCTAAATAACTTCTTTAATGAATAGGTTGACTCTGTAACAGTATTTCTGACATTTTCCACTTACTCTTATCTCCCCCATCCATGAGGTTGATTCTGTTTACTCTCTGTAAAATATTTTGCGTTATAAACAATACATTTTGCTTAGGATCTTCATCCTTCTCTGCAGGAGATGGAGAGTACGCTGGGCAGGAAAGCAGTGATTTTTCTGGCATTCAGAATAAAATATATAAATAAATACTGTAAACACGCCCAGACCTACATATATAGAAGTAATGTAAAAAAAATATGTATTTCCAATTAGTGTGTCCAGAGAAGGGGAGTGGAGCTGGTGAAGGGTCTGGAGCCACAGTGTGATGAGGAGGAGCGGAGGGAGATGAAGTTGTTTAGCCTGGAGAAAAGGAGGCTGGGGGGAGACCTGATCGCTCTCTACAATTACCTGAAAGGAGCCGGTAATGAGCTGGGGTTCAGTCTCTTCTTCCAGGTAACAAGACAAGAAGAAACAGCCCCAAGGTGCCACCCTGGGGGTTTAGATTGGATATTAGGAAAGTCTCTTTACTGAAAGGGCGGTCAAGCATTGGAACAGGCTGCCCAGGGCAGTGGTGGAATCACCATTCCTGGAAGCATGGTATGTGGGTGTGCCACGTGGGGATACGGCTTTAGTGATAACAGTGGTGGTGCTGGGTTAAAGGTTGGACTCAATGATCTTAGAGGCCTTTTCTAACCTTAATGATTCTATAATCCTAATTATCTCTTCAGGTTTTAAGCTTTCTCCTGCAACACTGATATTAATGGCGACATTGGGCATTTCAGTTACTCATTTTCTATTGATGATGAATGAAAGAATATAACTGAATTCAAGTGGAGAATAAAAAGCAGCTTATAAGGATTACTAAGGTGATGTAAAAAGAAGATCATGAACCTGTATAGAAGTTTTCACTAGCAGCGTGGTGTATATTTATCTTTTCAGTGCATGCATGATATCACATGAAAAAGATGTAACACTGATAGAATGTAGGGCTTCACTGTGAAAATGCAGCCCTTACAGATTTATTTAGCAATACTGTGTGGTTTTTACTCCAAGTTATTGTGCTTTTAAGTACTTCAAGAGATATGCACTTATGCATCTAGGTCTTGCATATTTACTGACATAAATTTCTCCAGAAAGAGCAGTAGTTGTTCACTTTGTGAACTGTGGAAATTAGGTAAACATTCATACTTGTTAAATTTTATTTTTTAGCTACTGAGAAGAAAACAAAAAATATTTACCTAAAGATTGTGCCCAAAAATCAGAATATTCTATGCTTGTGCTGAAGTACTGGAGCAATTACAAGAAACTAAGAAAATCTAAGAAGGAATATGCAGTTCTTTGTTTCAAATACTGCCCAAATTGGTGGATTTGACAGATATTTCTTATTGACTATTGCCTCCCATACATTTTACAATATAAAGCTTAACAACCTGATTTTTTGATCTACCTACTCATTCCTATTTTATTTTATCCTTTTGCTTTTATCCATGTATTTTAATCCAGAACTCATTATGAAATTCAAGCTTTCAAAAAAGTTCACAAAATCGGTAATTTAAGACATGGTTTGTCACTTTTACTTTCATAACAGCTGTGAGATAAATAAAATAACAAGATATTTACAGCACAAGGTCAGGCAGTTTTTTGTGATAGCAGCTTTTCATATAAGATTACAGCTAAAAAAGAGGGGAAGTGCTGCGTTACATAATTCACTAAAGTTTGACACTTAGAATTTGTGTTATAACAGCACTTCATAGGCTATAGATGGGGCTGTTTCAAGTTCTGTTGTAAATCTGATTTTACAAGGCTTTAATGTTCTGTAGGCTAATAAAAATCACTCTAGGACTGAATGTGTGAAATAAAAAATTTGGTGTTTTTAATATATTTTAACGCTCAGGGTATTTTGTCATCTTAGATGTTTTTTTCACCAAGATTGCATTGCTCTTGTATTTTTGAACAAATCTTAAAGCTTACCTTCATGTCTGAGGGAGGAGGGGGAAGAAAGAAAAGGAAGAACATAAAAAGGCATCCCAAAAATAGAAGTCTTGCATTTGCACAGTAAAGTTTAAGGTATCAACATGAGCTTTTGGCACTGGAGAAAAGGGCATAAATATTGAGCATGAAATGTAGTGTAATAATGAGTGATAACATTTTCACGTGGTTGAAGTATAAGCCTTCCAGGAGCTACAGAGCATAAGCTGTAAGCCCCAGAAAGTCAGCTTTTCTGGAAGACTACTCCTGTGCACTGCACATCTCTCCTTGTTTGAAACAGCTGGGGTGTTAAGCAGGGGAGGAAATTGTCTGACCTGAAATTTTGAGGGTTTATGTAGTTTTTGCATGGTGGTGTTTGAAGGATTCACCTGCTTGGCAACTACTATGAAGATGCCAACAGTAAGGAAGTGTGATTAAAAATCTCCATCTCGATTCCACGTAAGCAGCCGTGGCTTACAGGAGGAGTTAGCCCTCAGCCACACGTGCTGCACTTTGCCATTTAGGCAGTCTTGATGCAAGGCAGTGCAGGGCTGCCCTAACAACCTGCCTCAGAAACCTCGCTCCCTCCGCTTTGTGTGTGGTTGTGATGCGAGAACAGTGAAAACTTTAGCTCAGGAATACTGTGTTAACATTTCCCTCAGTCCCCATGCTACTTTGTAATTTATGCTAGCTGTGTTCAATACTCGAGTAGTTGTCTCTGGCTCCCTTGTCTAATCTGGAAGGAGTGGACTGTCACATGCAAGGGTGACACCAGCCCACCCATGACCTGCAAGGCTTTCAATGGCCTCGTCTGGGGAAAGGAAATCCGTGCAAGAGCATAAGCTTAAGGCCTGGAGGGACCTGGGAGCAAACACCTACAAATTTCCCTCATCCCTACTCCTTCCCCTGTGTCTGTGGGCGTGAAGTTATTAGTTTCCTCAGTGAGTATGATAAGCTTTCATCGGTGTTTGGTGACAGTAGCGTGCTACCCTTCCTCACCAGGTTGTGGTGTCCCAAGTATCTATGACACTGCTGTTCCAGCCGGTTTGCATGCACAGGGCGTGTTGCATTTTGTTGATGCTGGGTGAAGAAGAGAGAGCTGGGGAAGCTGTTGACTCTGCCCACCACATAAACTGTGCCATGGGGACCCAAGGGAGCCCCAGCAGTCACAAACCTGCAGCACAGTGTATGTTTTGGACACTGTTGCTTTGTCTGTAATTCAGCCGCTGGGAGGGACCCTGTGGGCTGGGCTGTGCTCTTCTGGGCTGGCAGAGATAACTAGGCTTGCATTGCACAGGTGCACGAGAGACCTGCCAGGGATAAAAGGGGAAATCAGTGTAGGATAAAAGCAGCTCCAAAAAATAGTGTGTCCTGTCACCTTGGTCCCTGGTGAGGTGGCCAGCTGCCAGCTCCTCCCAGACAGCTCCAACATGGGCTTAAGTGAAGTTTAAGACTGCTGACTGTTTGTCTAATGTTGTTTGTTGTTCTGTACAGGCAATTGCAGAAATTAAGGATTCCAATATGGGGGTAAAAAAATCTGTTTCTTCAGAATTTTAAGTATTGCCTTCATTGTGGAAATGTGAGAAGCCACGATTTTCCTCACAGTCAGGCAAGAGAGTAGCTTTTCTTTACATTAGACACTGTTGATTTGAGGTAGAGAGGGAGAGGTTGAAAACTGAGGGGACTTTTGAAGCTATGTCCCCCTCAGATGTACTCTGTGGTAAAAAAACAAAGGCTTTTTATTAGTATTATTTTTCCTATAGCTAGATCTTCACTTGAACACTTTTGTATGCTGTATTGTTTACTCGTGTTTTCTAACCTGAGCTTAAAACTGCCAGGCAGCTGGGGACTTCCTTTCCCTAGCTCTTGTCCACGAGGCATTACTGGACAGGAAGAGAGAGAAGTTCCTGCAAGAAGGCAAGGACAGGAGCTTCAGGTGAGTACATCAGAACTCCTCCTAGAGAAAGGGAATGAAGGTATCTTTGGTGGTATGAAAGCTTTATTTGCCTCAATTTGCATCCTTTCAATTCATATCGTACTGAAGTCATGCTCTATCAGGCAGGACAGTTGTTCGAGTGCCCAGTGTTGTGAGCATCCATGGCAGAAAAATCCTTTTAAAATGAGTATACCTGGTTGGAGTATATCTGGTTGCATGTTAGAACTGTTAGACGTAGGAGGTTTTGTTTTAGGAAGTGTAAAATAATGTGCCTGCAGGCAGCTGTGCAGCTTTGGTGTGAGGAGGACTGTGCTGGATGGTTTCAGAGGTGTAAAACATAAAAAAGGAACTGTGCTTATTTTAACCCTCTGTGCCTTCTGTAGTTTCATTTCAAAGTATGGAATCTCTTACTTTATGCAGTTTCTACTCCTAGTGATGGTTTAGTTAAGGGGCAGAAGCACAGACAAGTCTGGACACAGATCAGTTGTTTGCTTTGGTTTCACGTGCATTGATGTCAGCAGTGTGTGGTGAATTGGCAGCACAGCAAGTCCTGTGATAAGAGCGAATGTCTGGGCAGCAAGCTGTCCCTGTGCCCCACCTTGAGATCTTCTGGGTATCTCCTGCTCTGAATGGGGTTGAGCATAACATGAGGGGTGTGTTATTACAGATAGTGAGAAAGCATCTGAGCAATTATTCTTCTTGAGAGAGCTGTTCTGATTTGAAGGGAAAGGAGGGGGATGGAAGCTGCTCTGTTGGCATCGTGATGCACAGTGGCTGCTTGTGGGTACCACCTCTGCTTGCATTGTGAAGGTCCCAGGATAGATAAAGCCAGGTTTAGGCACACACATTTTTAATTACATAACCCTTTGGGGATGGCTTTGCATACTCATCTACTACCGGATCAGAAAATAGGAGTAGTCTTACTAAGCCTTTTGCCACATGTTTGTTGAGGTTGTGGAAGCACGCAGTGAGAGTTCTTTTGCATTGTGTAGAAAGCGAGTTCTTCCTTGGAGATCTGCTTATTTTTACTTTTGAGTGTGTGTAGATTGAACTGAAGAACATGTGTTCACACAGTTGTGCTATTTAAGTTAATGTGGGGTGACTCAATGTGTATTCACTGCTGCGAGCGACTGCGACAGAACATTTTATTGTCTGAAGACAATGCTAATAATGGTAGCATTAAAACAGCGTTGGAATTTCAAAAGACAATATTCTGTTCCCAGAACAGCCAAATGACAAAGAGATTTGCCATTGTCAGACAGGGGAACAGGAGCTGACCTGCAGTGCAAACAGTGCCCTCCGCATCTGCTGGGCTGGGCTGGGGTGTCCTGCCTCTCTCTGCTCCTGCTTCCCAGGACCTGCTCCAGAGTTTGTCACAGCAGCGAGCACCTCTGCAAAGGAAGCACTGCAGCAGTCAGCTGTGCTGAGAGCTGTTGTAACGCAGCCCCTTCCCAGGGTGATCCTACTCTAAGCTGCTTTCATCCAACAGGTGAGCTATCCACCAGCATCTTGGCCAGCTGAAAGGGCTGGAAAGGGCAGGCACTGCTTTGGCTGCCCCTCACCTATTGCTGCTCTGGTGCTTGGTCCCGCCAGGTACGCAGTTTGCTGAAGGAGAATTCAGGACAGGTGTGGTGTTTTGCAGTTAATACATTGTGGCTGCTGTGGCATTCCCATAACTCACAAAGCAGCGATTCAGAAGTGAGGCAGTTTACATTGGTTGTGCTTTTCTTTACCATGAGTTTTGTGTAGGGATTGTAGGATGAAAGCAATGTGACTGTGGTGACTAGTGGAGCGCAGCTGTGCTGTCTTTTTTGCTAGGATATAGGTTATAAGTGCAAGTAAGTTGTTCATTATGAAATTCATAAACATTACATATATATTATTAATCCTTAACACCACCTCTTATTATGTAAAAACAATAATAATTTCCTTATCAAAAGAGTTGTTAATAATGCTTGGATCCTGAAAACAAAGATGCAGGGGTGAGAGCTGTATACATTTATTCTTTCATAGGAAATATTTAACGTAAAACGTTTCCACCCTCGTAAATACTCCTTTGCAGCGGGTTCCTGGTATGCTGGTGTAATAGTCAGATTGGATAATGACGGCATAGACAATAAGATGAGAAAATGAACTGAAGAAACGATTGTTGGCAGTGCAGAGACACTGGCTGGAAACCTCACCAACCTTAAATCACATTTGTAGTATCATGGCTTACACCCAGTATGGACGACATCTGCAGTGCAGAGCCATTTGGAGGTTCACTGTTGGTGAGCACATTGATACTACCATTGCAAGATTTGCTTCTATGCATTAGTAACTAGCAGATAAGATTGCTGTGAATCCAGCCTCTGAGTCTTGCACTGAACATCTTTCAGATGAGAAGCCACTGAGAACTTGCTTCTTTAATGACTCCCAGCAACATTTCCCAGAAGCCATGTGACAAAGTACCAGAGGGCTGGGCTTTGATTTCAGTAGCTTCATTATGGAGTTGTGCTTATCTCTTCAAATGGATCCTTTCAAAATGTAGTTTGTGTTTGGTTGGGATAGTGAAGGAAAAGAGCTGATTCAAGGAAAATTGAATGGGGGAAGAGTGTCACATGTTTTGCAGTGTTGAGATTCCAGGCATCCTTGCTGTGAAAAATGGGAGTTTAATTACCCAGGTTTTGTGTGGGTTTGCTGAGTTGCTTTAGTTTGTTTGTCGTCTGTCAGTCTCTAATAATGCTATTATTTCCTTTCACTAAACAGAAAAAAATTAATTCAGTGATCTCTGTTGCGCCGTGTCTGCTGGGAATACTGGTACTGAGTTGTATCGCTGCAAATATTGGTATGTTCTTGCTTGTACTGTTGGCAGAAACATTGGGGAGAGTCAAACAGCCTAATTCAATATTGCTTGCATATCTTCTATTTTCTTTTGAAAAAAATCATTGCACGGTTCTGCCTCAACGTGATCTTCTGTGAGCTGCAAGGAGCAGATCACATCATTACTATTGAACTGGCTAGGTCAGTCCGTGTGATACGAACCACAGAACTTTATGGAATACCCTCGGCAATTTCCCTGCCTAATACATTTTTTGGGGCATCAGAACATCTCCTTTGGTTAGACAGTTTCTAAATAGCAGCATTTGTTATACCTGCCACTTGATTTTGTCCCAGCAAATCATGCGTGTCCCTGTGTGTCCCTGCATACCTGTATCACCAATACAGGGAATTTGGGGCATGTATTCAGCATGACAGCACAGAATGCACAGAATGGCACAGCCTATCAGCCCTCTGTTTAATCTCTACTGACAGTTAAACACTGGCATTAGCAGTTTCTTATCCTTCTCACCCCCTTTCCTGAGCTGATTCCTTAATGCTGTACACAAAGCAGTCCGGCACAGCACTGCCTGTTAAGTCACTGCCTTGCTGAGTAAGTTACAGGTGCCTGCTGCTAAAAAGGAAGAGATGATGCTTTTCTTTCTTTATGTAGTTCTTGTTCTCGTCCTCATGTTTTCTTGATTTTCGCAAGTCATCCTGTTTTGTGTGCTGTTGGCAAGTAAATAATGGAGAGATGCAAAAAGCAGAAGAGCAGAGGAAATGCCTGGTGCCTGCTGAGAAGCAAATATTCCAGTCTTTCAAGCATGGAGAAATGGAAAGAGGTGGAGGTAGATGGTGATGAATTTAAACATGTACTTATTTATTACTCTGTCTTCCATGTCTGGATCATCTGCTGCTGAGGAGAGGGTGAGACAAAGAAACACAGATTTTTGGCACCATTGAAATGGAGGTAGCAAGAAGAGTTCAGAGAATCATATAGGTTGGAGGGTACTTGCAGAGGTCACCTAGTCCATCTTGCTGACCAACCTGAGTCCCATCTTATCAGGTTGCTCAGGCACATGCACAGGACAGTTTTGAGCCTCTCCAAGGATGAAAGTCCAGCTGACTCTCTGGACTTCTGTTTCAGTGTTTTACCTCTCTGAAAATAAAAAGAGTTTTTTTTCCCCCGTATAAGGCTGTAATAGCCCATTTTGCAGCTCTGGTCGATGCTCCCCTCCCTCTCTGTGCACCTTTGAGGACAGTCTGTGTCCTCTGCCATCAGGCAGTAGCAGAGAGTAGGTAGATCTCCCTGTAGCCGTCTCTTTTCAGGACTGAGCAAGCACAGTGCCCTCCCCCTCTCCTCCCAAGCTCCAGCTCCACAGCTGGCTCTGGTGGATCAACATGGGTCTGGCACTGGGCAGCCTGTGCTGCTCCAGGCAGCATGTCTGCAGGAAAAACGTTCTTCTGTGCTGCATCCCATGTGTACCCCGAGACTGGTTTCTCTTTTCTTGTCAACTGACCTTAAGCTCTTTCCTTTTTCAACCTTTTTGCAGGACATCTCCAAAATTGTAACATTTTCAAGTGCTTGCATGCAGTATGATGTCACACCAAAATCTCTGTACAATAATAGAAAAGAAAAAAAAGCAACTGTTAATTCTTAACTCAGTTGCTTTTATCTCTCATGATACTCATTTTTACAACTATCACCATCCAGCAAGACTTGATCCTGACCTTTTTTCTTGAAGAACTTAAAATGTGTTGTCCAGTGTAAAATTAAATATTCTGCAGTCAAATGAAACATCCAACCCAAAAAGGCGGATGCTACTCCAGGTCCAGTATCTATGTATAAGTCATATTTTGTTAGCAAATGAAATGGGAAAATGGTTCTTAAATAGTTTCTTCCGCTGCTTTCCTATTTTTTTATATTAGATTTCCCCTGGTGTTTCAAAAGTTTCTATGCAGATACTGTATACTCTCACAGCAAATCTAAACACAGTTTAGCAGGGCAAAGAGCATTTGAAGACTGGCTCAGTGCCCAGAGCCTGCTTTTAACCTCTGCGAAGGGCTTTGTCTTTCTCAGCAGCACTGAGTGTGGTGTAGCTATCCAAAATTTTCTAGCTAGGGGAGAAAAAAGAAAATTTCAAGATAGAATTTCTGAATCTTAGTGAATCAGATGTAACAAATATTGGCCTGAAAGGAGGCATCAGATTGTAAAGATCCTAAGAAACAGGATCAGGCATTCTTTAACATCCAGGTTAATGAGCAGAGAGCTATGGCACTTGATGAATTCTCATGAAATTTCTTAAGATATCCACTATCTCCCAGCTGAAAATTCACACACAGTTATTCTGTATATATAGTCTAAACACATTATGACCATTAAATATTGTCTAATATATGTATAAATTCTGCGTGGCTAATTTAGACTTTGGAAAATGCATTTTCTTCTTACAAATATATTTGAAAATTCCTGTAGAGTAATCCACCAGCTCATCGAGGAGCTATTGAGTATGAGTTAAAGCGAATAGTATGTCAAGAGATTGACAGCTTGATTTTGTGTTGTTATTTCTCACTGACTGAAGAAATTGGATCTGTCTCTCCATCCCTAAAATAAAGTAATCCCAACACAATATTGAAGCACTCATGAAGAGCTGTTGCTCATAGCATGATGCTCCTCTTGGAACTTGAAATAATGTGCATCCCTTTACAAGGTGCATGAATAAAATATTAGAAAGGTAGAGTTTGTGCCCTAGTTAGAAGTTATGTGCATGATCTCTTATCCTTGGTTGAACTGGGGAAACAACTAGAGTGGGAGATATCTTTACATAAAACAAACCTTATCATAGTTTTTGGTTTTGTTTCTTTTAGTGAAAGGGTCATTTATGAATGTGTGCTCTTTTGATTTGGGGCTGAGCATAAAATAGCTAGACATCCAAAAACTTGATATGCACAGTGAAATTTAATTAGGTAACTGCATAAAAATCAAAGGGATTCTTTTGTAGACAAGAAGCAAGAATCCCCTTTTGGTACTTGAAGCACACATGCAGCTGAGTCCTGTTTTCATCTCCTCTTCAGCAAGAGCTGTTGGTAATAGATGTGTAAGATCTGCCGCCAAGGGTGATGGGCCAGGGATATGAGGAGGAATGGACTATATTCCTTCATCTTGCGTGGTGCCTTCTTCATGTAGAAAAGGTGCATGAAGTCTAATATTTCAAAAGGCGGTCTTCAACTTCGTACATTCCAGTTTGAATTGCTAAATTTGGTCTCCACAGGCACCAAGCACATGGTCACAGTTTGACTTTTGGATGCTAATTACTTCTTGAAAGTATGCACAGAATCTCCAAATTTAGGCTTAATTAAGCATTTTCATGAAAAATTCAAGCCTAACTTTTTCAGTACCTGAATTTACCTTTCTTTTTTTTGTAAAAATTATGAAAAAATATGTCTATTTATAAAAACATTTTTATATCTATAACATGGACTAACTGTTGGGAAAGATAGTAAGCTTCAAATGTGCTCCAATTACACCGCTCCAACTGAAGTTATTTATTTCAAAAATTGGTTTTCTTTTTTGATAGGTTAGGCAAAACTGAATAAAATTAGTTTTCTTAAAAAATCTGTTCAGTGTTAACTCTCAGAGTGAGAGGTTACCTGCAATTTTTGTGAATCATAATTATGTGAGACTCATTAAAAAAAAAACCAAACTAAACCAAACAAATATAAAAAACCAACAAAAACAACAACAACAACAAACCCACAAAAAACCACAGCTGTGCAGGTGGAGAAATAGAGGATTCCATTATGGGAAACACCAGGTACCTTTTTTGGGCAAGATCACTGACGCATCCAAAAATGAACGTTGCATATAAACCATCACACTTTTTAAATCACCTTTTGCTGGCAGTACCAAAGCCAGCAAAATTTCCCAATGTTTCATTCAGGCAAAGGTCAGTGATGAATCAAATTTAAGAGAATGAAACATTTTCATTTCTCTTTTGTGGCTGTGCCACTGCCTTGATTGTTTGAGGTGTGTTTTGGTTTTCCCCTCTATTATGGTATTTTTTCAAAAAAACAGTGAGATGAATATTTTTGCAAAGAATGGGGTTTAGGAGGTGTTTTAACTTTTTTTTTTTTCACTCGTGGGAAACGTTGTAAATAAGCTTTTCTATGTTGTGCAACTTGTGGTACCCACTTCCTGCTGTATTGCATGCACTGTGTGCTCCTCAGCAGAGCTTTGAGCTCCCTCTCCACTCAGTTACGGGTTGACCAGCTTGGGCACAGAGCATTCCTCTCTGTGTGCCTGCACATGTCAGTGTGTGCTCTCCTCATTAAGATTTGTTGTCGTCCAGGTAGTTCAAATAAAGTTTCATGTGTGGTTTTCACTTTTCCTGTTGTGGTATTTCTATGATTTCAATGTTCAAGGATGAGACTTCTCTGAACCTACATGAAGGCAAAAAGCAGAGCAGCTATAGAAAGTATATTTAGGTATAAATATCTTAGCTTTTCGTGAGATGCCTTTAGTTGGCATGATGTTGCCTACCTGAAAATTGTTTTATAATAATTTCATTCCATTTTTCTTTCATTTCAGTTTCCATCAGCAAGGCAAAACAGTCTTTGCTTTAATTATTCTTCATTAAGATTCATATCTCTGAGATTAAACTGAGATAAGCTTTGGCAATTCTCAGGTTGTGGTTATCTAAAGAGGAGCCAGGCTGAGGAAGCAAACTCCCTGTTTCCCAGCAAGTAAAAATAGGAAAAAATCCACTACACTCCCTGAATCCTCAGTACAGTGCCTGCATGCTTACCCCAGGCACGGGGCACACCATGCTTTTTAGTTAAGAGATGCTGAAGAAGATATGTCCTTGACAATGCCTTTGAGAATTTGTTATGAGATACGTCCCTCTGCTGATAACATCCAGGGACAGATGTCTCTTCCATTCTTCAGATGTATCTCAAATAAGAAATCCAGATGTTAGGCTGGCCTCTTTCTCCATTTTAAAATCCTCACTGGGCTCTTGCTTACGTGGGCAAACATTTTGGTCATTCCTTCCTGTGGGATTTTTAAATTTTGAATGTGCAATGCCAGTCACAGGACTCTGAGATTTGTTTTTCTCATATCATGGCTGCTTTTTTTTTGTAGGAATATTGAACTGGCAAGGGACCAGCTACACAGATTGCTGGTGGAACCAAGTGGAGTTTTCTGTAGTTTTGTATGTTATATTCGCATTTCAATGACTCTTAGTTCTAAAGGTCTCAACCTCATTATGAAGATATTATTTAACGAGTCTTCTAAATGTGTTGTGTTACTAGAATGGCCTGGCACCACAAATGGCAGGAGAGCTTCTGTACTACCAGGACCCTGCCTGGGTGTGGCTGTCTCCAAGTCAGTCAGTTTTGAAGAGGAGCATCCTCTCTGATGACTCCTTCCTGAATGATTTGCATATCCTTTTGCTTGCCAAATGGTCAAAAAAATAGACATCTAGAAAATGATAAAAATGTTTAGAATTTATCTAGTTACAAACTCGACTTCAAGATCCACAGATCTCCTCATTTTGGTTGTTAAAATTTTCCACTTGACCTTGATTTCACCACCAGATAAGAGATTTCCTGTTGGAGTTAGGATAATGAGCCATTGCAGTATGCCAGCTGCCCGGCCATTGTGGACTGTTTTTCTAGGCATTCCAGGAGGATTTTTTGGAGAGAAATTTGAATGAGTGTGGGATTTTATAGAGACGAAAACTACAGAGAAATGTCTGTTCAGAGGAGAATCTGGTAGTTCACAGCCATATAATTTAAGAAGTTAATAATTTTTTATAATCTGAGTCCAGTCCAGAGTTTTTTGTCTTGGTTTGGGTTCTTTCTGTCTAGGTGTGAGGCTTTTTCTGCCCTTACAGAGGAGATTAAATCTTAGCTGAAGCTCAGAAGGGAAACCAGCTTCGTGTACGTCACTGAGTGTCATGATTTTTTGTGATTTTGAGAAGTCTGATATCAACTGTCCTTATGTTGTTTTGGATCTCAGATGGTTTAGAGTATTTTTTCATTTTTTCTTTCTCTTACATTTCTCTCTTTCTCTTTTTTTTTTTTTTTTTTCCCAAAGAGAACTGGAAAGATCAGGACAGTTGCTTTAAATATTCATGTTGAGGCCGTTTGCATCTGTCTAGTAGGAGCCAGTGACCAATCAGTTCTTTGCACAAATCTCAGCTACCACGTGTTTGGCGCTACATCAGCATATCTATTACTGATTTTTAAGAGAAGTACTGTGGGGACACTTAATGTTCCTAAAAGAAAGTATTGTGGAGATCAGTCTTTCCTGTTGGAGTGAACCAGGCTGGACAGGGCTTTGAGCCAGCCTGGTCTAGTGGAAGGTGTCCCTGTCCATGGTGGGGGGGGATGGAACCAGATGATCTTTAAGGCCCCTTTGAATCCAAACCGTTCTCTGGTTCTATGATACAAATCTGCTTGCACAGGCCTTGTTAAGTTACTTAAAGGGAAAAAAAAGATCTAAGAAAGAGTGTCAGTGAGAAAGGAATGGAATGGTGACTGTGCACAGCTGTTAGCGCACACCTTGGCAGCTGTGCCCACTGCGCCTGCGGGCAGGGAGCAGGTCTGTCCATCACCAGAGAGAAGCACTGAGCTCCCAATGGTAACAAACATTTTCAAACCCTACTGCGCATCCGGTGTAAGACTGTACAGCAACATATCCTGCTGTATTTTCATCTGAATCATGTAACTGCAGGAGAAATGAAAACCTGGACCTCCAGATCCAGGAAGAAATCCAAGAAATAATTACAAAGTATCTAAGAATCAACTATAGTAGTTGTCAGACATAAGTTGCCTTCTTGGAGGCCAAGCATTTGGTAGTGGTGTATCACGAGTAGGCTGGTTCTTCCAATGCAGGGCTGGCCGTGTATTCTACTGCAAATTCCAAGAAGGAGTGGGACAAGCAGAGTCTGTTTATTTCTTGTCTACTTATCATCTTCCTTTCATATTTTCATGGAGAAAAACAAGTGTGTGTAACATGTTGGTGACCCTTCTGGGTTCCTCTGCATTGGGACTGGGCCATACAGGGAGGTAGCTGGAGTAACCAAAACTTGGTGACAGGGGTCTGGCACGGTGCTTGCTTAACACATAGGAATTGCACTTGCATGAGTAATTAGAACTTGAAAAATATTCATGTGACACTTCTTATGCTAAACAGTATATTAAATTGGGAAAGGAGGATCTGGTGCTTTTAGCTATCCTGAGAAGTCTTTGCTCATAAATGCTACTGAAATTTATGCTATATTTTCATTTTCTCTACTTTTTCTTGCAGTTCTATGTTAATGTTTAAAAATACTCACTGTGGTGTGTGTGGCCCTTCTCAGCTGTGTTAAGGGTGTTGTGTTGATTTAGAGGTTTGTCTGAAATGTGTTGCTGAAGGCCACTATCTTGGACTGATAAAGTGCTACTGGACATCTATTACCAGAACAGTTCATCTGCTTGAACAGGGCTGTTAGTACATGGTTCTGCCTTGGGCTATTCATCCTGCATCTTCCAGTGCTGCTGTCTGAGGTTTTGCTGTCCTGCTGGCAGAGACATGAGTCCTCACAGAGGGTTGTCTACACTGCTGCTTCACAGTCCCATGCAGGAGACCTGTAGTCATAAGAATATTGTGTGTTATGTTGAAGAACTTACACAGTCTGTAACTTAGACAGTTCAGAACTTGGTCTGCCTCCACGTTACTCTGTAAGCTTTCTCCATTGACAGTTTTGTCAGTGCACACTGCTGTTGCAGATGCTGAATAGTATTGTTGGGATTTTGTTCCATGGCATGAATGATGAAACCAGTCATGCACTAAAAGCTCCACAGAACATTTATCTGTTTGAGTTTTGTATGTATATCTTCTTCAGTCATTTCTGTCCTGGGTCCAGGGCCAAGCTCAGTGAAGCCCGTGTGGTGTCTCCCTTCCTGGTGGTTTCACAATTTAATGGATTATCTCGGGAAATCCTTGAGACCTGGAGCAGCATGTTTATTGTGGCACCAGAAGATTATGGCAACCCACAGTATAAGAACTACTCCAGTACTAATACTTCCACGTTTTATTGCTGTGACCTCCCTCTAACACTTAGAAGATGAAATAGGCTATACGTTCTTAACATAGTGTACACTGGTGTTCACTAAACAGCAACATATTCCACTATATAGTTCACACTGACGTTCATATCATAAATGTGACTGTTTGAATTACTACTATTGGAATAAACCACGTGTATGTGAGTTATTATGTCTATATTCTTGTATCATTTAGAAAGTAAAAGTGTAATCTTGTTGGTATGGGAAGAAGAAAACTTTTTGGTGTATCCCCTTGTGTGGTGTCTGTGTTCTGGAGCTCTGTTAAAAGCCATTGTGGTGGTGAGTCTTCCTCAGCTTGGCATTTCTGCCCTTCTGCTGGCTGTCACCAGCCTCACAGCAGACAGGAAAACTGCTTCTTCCCTTCCTCCATCACTGCCTTTTTTTCCACATAAAAGATGTGTAGAAAGCTGTATCCCGCAGCAGAGATATTTTCCTCCCAAACAAATACACTGACTTATTTTTCTCTTACTTACTGCGTACACAAATGCTTAATTACAGGAATATTATCTCAAAAATTTAAAATTATGTGCTTTTCTGTCAGCCAATTTATTGTGAAGATATTTCCAATTATTTTTAGCAGGTGACACAAAATGCAAAGATTTGGATACTTTTTTTCTGTGTGGACTTTAATAACTGGTTTAAATCTCCAAAAAGTAGCTAATTATTTTGGGGAGAAAAAGAAGAAGGCGTTGCATATGAAATGAAAGATGTATTAATTGACTAGGCAGGAGTAGTGTTTTGTAAATACAGTACTGCCATGGTTTAAAAAAGCATTGTCTAAAATAAATGTTTTAGAAAAGGGAAAGAGACTATGAAAAGAAAAGCAACATTTTTACATTTGGATGTATAAAAATTAAAGAGGAGATTTCTGGTGCTTTTTTTTGTTAGTTTGGAACATATCCTGTCATCTCTGCCAGCAGGGGAGGCATGGAGGGTTTTTAAGCACACAAATATTTTGCTCTTTGACCTTAACTTTGAATATGGGAAAACAGATCATCACTGTAGATTCCATATTTCCATGTCAAAGTCAACTAGCAGTTGCCCTGAAATAACACTAACATTTACATGTTGATATTTTTCCCTCAGTTACTTGTAAAGTAGCTGACATTGATTCCATGCCCTACTAAATTTGAATCATAGAAACAGAGGGATGGTTTTTTCTTTGCACTATTTTCTCTCTTCTTCATTTGGAAATAGCCAAAAACACAACAAAAGGGATTGTTTATCTATAACAAGAGCTTAAAAGGCACAATTTTGTGTTGTCCTTCATCAGTGAATTAAAAATTGCATTTTGACATTTGGCCCTGTTTGCATTTATTCATTGATGCCCAGCACGGATGCATTTCATCTCGCACATCAGATACTGCGTCATGTGCGAGCTTGTGTTCTGAGAGTTCCCAAATGACCTTTTAATTAGTTGTTATTGTTACACAGCTCATAGGCTTCAGCCACATTGATGTCGTCATTTATCTCACCTTTCATGTGAAATAGTCCTAATCACTGTTGTGGTTGCCTTGCTCTTCTTCCCCTCCCTTCTCCTGGCATGGACTGGCCTTGGTGTCTTGCTTCCATGACCTTCAACACTGATGTGTATGCACCTGCAGTGTTACTGTTATGTTGTGTTTTGGGTTTTTTTAATGCCTTTTTCATATATTCTTTTCTCATCTTTTTTTTCAGAATCCTCTGGAGCATTACATTCCCCTGTTTGGAGTGTGGACAAGAGTTTGGCATTCTGCTTTTGCAGGTACCTTCTTGAATTAAAATGCACATTTTTCCCGGGGTTGATAAAAGGAGGGCAATTCCAGAAAGATGTTACCATGTCCTCCTCTGCTGTCTGGGGAGGTGTGTTGTGATACTGAGTTTCTCTTCCTCCACCTTCACTAGTCAGTTGGGTTGGCGGATTCATTAGTTGCAAGTGTATAGTTCCATACTATTTCAGAAAGATTGAGGCTTTCTCTTCTCTTGCTGGCCTCAGTCACGCAGCAATGTATATGTCAGTGTTGCAGAATCCTTTTTGGAAGTACTCCAGTAGTTCCAGGCTTTTTCTCACCCTTTATTCCCAACCTGTACTTTGGTTACAGTCGCTCCATTCAGTAAATTTCTTTTAGCTTTTTACAATGGAGACCTCCAGTGCAAGTGAACACTTTCTGCCTTAGTCCTCCAGAGCTTTCTGTTTATTTCTGTTACTTATCTGACTCCTTTTTGGAAGTGTTCCAGTAGTTCCAGGCTTTTTACCATCCTTTATTCCCAACCTGTACTTTGTTTACTGTTTTTCCATTCAGTAGATTGTGTTAGCTTTCTGTAACAGAGACCTTCAGTGCAAACAAGCACTGGTAGCCTCAGTACTTCAGAGCTTTCTGTTACTTATTTGGTTATTACTACTACTTTCAAAATACAGAGTCACACGGAATCAGAGAATGGGTGAGGTTGGAAGGGACCCTAGTGGGTCATCTGGTCCAACCTCCCTGCTTAAGCACTGTCATCCTAAAATACATGGTACAGGATTTTGTCCAGACAGTTCTTGAATATCTCCAGTGAGAGAGACTCTACAACCTTTCTGGGCAATCTGTTCCAGTGCTCAGTAAAGAAGTTCTGCTGGTAAAGAAGTTCTTCCTCATATTCAGGTGGAACATTTTGTGGATCAGATTCTGCCTGTTGCCTCTTGTTCTATTGCTTGGCACCTCTGAGAAGAGCCTGGATCCATCCTCATGGCACCCTCCCTTCAGATACTTACAGACATTCATGAGATCCCCTCTCAGTCATCTCTTCTNTCTCTGCAGAGCTGCTCTCCAGCAGGTCGGCCCCAGCCTGTGCTGGTGCTTGGGGTTGTTCCTCCCCAGGTGCAGGACCCTGCATTTGCCCTTGTTAAACTTCAGAAGATTCTTCTCTACCCAGCTCTTCGAACTGTTGAGGCCCCTCTGAAAGGCCACACAGCCCTCTGCGGAATCGACCGCTGCTCCCAGCTTTGTGTCATCAGTGAACTTGCTGAGGAGGCATCTGCCCCTTCATCCAAATCACTAATGAACAAGTTAAACAATACTGGGCCCAGTATAGAACTCTGGGGGACACTACTGGTGACAGGCCTATGACTAGACCCTGTGCCACTGATTATGACCCCTGGGATCTGCTNTGACAGGCCTGTGACTAGACCCTGTGCCACTGATTATGACCCCTGGGATCTGCTGTTTAGCCTGTTCTCAATCCACCTCACTGTCCAGGCATCCAGCCCACACTTCCTGCGTTTGACTGCGAGGATGTTGTAGAGACAGCCTTGCTGAAGTCAAGGCAGACAACATCCACTGCTCTCCACCCATGCATCCAGGTAGTTGTTTCATCACAGAAGGTAGTCAAGTTGGTAAAGCATGATTTACCTTTAATGAGGTACTAAACTGGTATTAGTGAGGTAATAAACTGGTACTCATGATCACCTTCTTGTCATCCATGTGGATAGAGTTGGCCTCCAGAATGAGCCACTCCATCACCTTTCCGGGGCTGAAGATGAGGCTAGCTGGCTGATAGTTCCCTGTATCCTCTTCCCTGCCCATTTTGAAAGCTGGGGTGCTTTTTTCCAGTCCTCAGACACAAGTCCACCCACAATACTCTGAGCTTGATCTCAAAGTCCGAGCAGAAGATGAGCATTAAAGCTTATAATCTTTAATTCGTCACTAAAGCTCCTAAACAAAAGGGGGAAATCCAGTGTCAGGAATTTTGGAAAGAGTAGCTTCATCCTTGGTCAGTACAAGGAAACCAGCTGAAGCCCATGAGGGCAGGAGGGGACAGGAGCTGAATGTGTGGCACTTTGTAACAGCGGTTGTACAATTCTTGAAAGACTAATAGGGCACTTCTGGTATTTCATTGTAGCAAAGGGAAAAATCAGTAATCAACGTCTGATGTGTCATGTGTCAAATTAGCAACACACTTCACTAATACTTAGTTTTAATTCTGCTCAGTAGAAGGCATTTCATGTTCATCTGTTTCCAATCACCATATTTGGCTCCAGAACATAAATTTGCATTGTGTGGGGTCTTAAATTAACAATTATCACTGCTGTTTTATTTCAAGACAAAATGTTAAGTCTGAGAGTACACATGGTTAATTTAAGGGTAAAAATCTGTTCCCAGAATGTGAAAATCATCTCAGAAGGCATTTCTGTCAGCTGAGGAATTGGGAACTTGAAATTCGAGATACGTTTCATACATAGTATGAAATTAAGGCAGCAAAACCATTTTAGCTGTGCCAAGGACTGACACCAGGAACATTCAAAGATCCGTGTTAATTTTTGTGATCACAAGTTAACCTGCACTAATTTTACAGTCACATTTCATATTTTTACCTTCCTCATGTCATGCTGCATGGGATTTATTTCTACCATCTTAGAAATGGAATTCAATGTTTTGTGTTCATACAGCTGCTCCAGTAGGTCTGTAGTTTTGTTGGAAATATATTGCTCATTTTGTCAACAGAAAAGATTGGATTCGTGATTTATGATGAAAGCAGCAGTCAGTCCTGGCTGGGGTGACACAGCCAGCCCTCCGTTTTCATTAGCTTTTCAAGAATGCCTTGAAACCAGTCCAGATCAGTGACGAGCTGGAACTGGGACTGAGGGACATCTTCAGTGGTGGGACTCAGTTCCCCAGCGGTGGTGGGGATGGTGTGCTGGCAGGGCAGCTGGATAGGAGAGGTTACCTTTATGACGCAGGCATGAGCAGGTGAAAAAACAGACACCATGTGTCCTCATTTGAGGTTTGGCACCTTGTTTTCCGTGTCCCATTATTTGTCTGTCTTAGGCATCTTAACCCTGCCATGCAGGGTTAAGTAGTTTCAGTTAAATACTAAAAAGTTTGCTGATATTCATCTCTTAATGAAGATAAAGCAGTAGATACAAGATTGGCATGCCTCTATCCAATTTCTGGGTTTGGAATAAATTTCTTCTGTTACCTTGGCCAGCCAATATCAATCTGTATTTAACTTACAGTTTGGAGATTTTTGTTTACTTTTGTTTACAGAAGAGGAGAGATCTATTAATGTGGCTGTGTATCATGGATCTTAGAGGAGAATGAATATGTAGCAATCTTGGGGTGGGCTAATACTCTCGGGGAGGGCAGGAATGGAGGAGCAGTTTAAGCAGTCTTTCTAAGCAATAGTCGATGGCACCTGTGAGAACAGGGTGAAGAGCACCCCTAGTTTAGGAAACCCCCGGGACAAGCCTGTTGTGTATCTCATCATGCAGTCAGCACATGGAAGGGGTCTGAAGCATTGCCAAAAGGAAGAACTGGATTTACTGAGGAGTCTGCAGCAAACCTCAGCACTCAATCAATTGACTGGTCAGTATTTCTGGTTGCTGGATTTACTCCACTATGCGTTTTTCCCCTGAAAATGTGTGGGGCTCTGAGCCTGGTATCCCTCTGTGGTATCCTCCTGCCAACCACCCAGTGCCAGCTCCTTCGCCACCAGCCTTTTAGGCTCAGCAGATAGCTTGTCCTGGGCATGGAGGCTGCAGGACAGAGAAGGTGTATCTCTCTCCTGCAACCCAAAAATGGTCTGGCTTAGCAGGAGCTTTGCTTCAGGAGGAGCTTCACAGGGAGCTTCACCTTTCTCCACAACGCCCTTATGCCAGCTCTTTTCCTTCTTCAGGATGTAGGAGCTGTGAGAAAGGAAATGAGGAAAAGAACTTGAGGTGTCTTATCCTTTCTCCTATGATCTCTCTCTGTCCTTGTAATCTACTCCTGCTTCCCAACTCACTGTTCAGTGCCTCCTTATCTATTCCCAACACCTTCTCCTCTCTGCTCTTTGCCTGGTTAATAGCGTTTTTCTTCTACTTCTCTGTGTCTTGTCATTTCTCACTTTTCTTTTGTCTGTCCCCACACTCACAATTCCAGGTTTTGAGTTTCTTTTGTTTGTTTGTTTTGTTTGTTTTCTTGGAGCTGGGATGCCTCCACTTTCCCTGCACTGCCTTCCTCTCTCCATTTAATTAAATTTAGTGGTCATGACTCGATACAGCTTTTGTTTTCTTTAAGATGGTGAGGATTTTATGGTTTCTTAAAATTTGTAGTCAGGAAGAATTTCCAGCATCGTCATCATAACTTCACCAAGTGCCTCAGATATGCAAAAACCATTCAAAAGAGTCTGGACAGCCTGATTTCTTAAACGAGGCTTTCCAAGAATATTGTTTTAGTGAAGAGTCATTAAAGTAAACAGTAATCCAAAGCCACACTTTGTCAAATTTGCATATTAAGCAAAAGTTTGGGTGCTCATTAACAAGTAGCTAACTGGTGTTCATCTCCAGTTAAATAGGTTGGGAACAGTTTGTGAAGATCTGTAGTTTAACATGTGGACTCTGTGGCACGTATTTCCCGTACAGCAACCAAGAAAAAAATATACTCTGTATATTCTAACAGCAAACACCTCAACAGCTGTAGTCAGTGCTGGTATAGTCTGAGGGGTTACACACATGAGTGTGTGACCGTGCACAAGTGTAGCACTTGTGTTGAGTCATACAGCTGTAATCATTAATTGCAACTTCATCATAACAATGAAGACCTAAATTGCATTGTGTTCCAGTGCCAAAGTTGGTATTTTTAACCATCTGCTTGAAGAACTCTGTGATATACAGATATGTCTTCGAGACATAGTATTATGCACTCCTTCAGTTTTCTTGACTTCTGACAACGTGTACCTTTGGACATGAGGTTGGAGAAAAGGGAAATGAACTATCCTGTGGTATGGGAAAACGTCCTCTTATCTAGAGAAAAACATAGCTGTACCATTCAAAAATAGAAGATATCATTCATGGTGTTGCTCTGAAGGTTGCTGTGCCCTGCAACACTGCTGTAAATCATGTATGGTTTGTTTTTTTGGTTTTTTTTTCACAATTATAATTTTTAAAAGACTCAATTTGTTTTTACATAGTTGAAACTTCTATAGTGTGTTTGTTTAAGAAAAAAGTAAATGTACAATATTTCATGTGTGTCAAGTTGCAATGCTTAGAAATGGTTAATTCAGGGCAATTAGGTTGTAGACCTTATTTTTAAATAGCCATGCTGACCTTACTGCAGTAATATCTCATGTTACAGAGAAGGCTGTTTCATACAAAGAGTTTTGACAAACAAGACCCCACAGCTAATCAGAAGAGCAGCTCAAAGTCCACAGTTGTCAGAATTAGGCCACTCTATTGTATTCCCTTGGCTGAACATTATCATTTTTCTAATGGTACTGGTTTTACCATGCTCATTTTTTAATTGTGCCTACTGTACTGCCTATTAAAGGTGGCCTTGTAAGTTTTTAATATCAGTAGCAGATGTTAATTGGCTATATTTTAATATTTATTTCTAAAGATTAAATACTAGTGTTCATGTATAGAATTTATTAAAAAGAATTTTCCATGTAACAAGATAAGCTGTTAAAACAAGAAAATATTTCAATATAAATAATTAGATGGCTTCCTGGTTCCTTGCTTGTAAAATCTTGACAAGTAGGATAAGAAATATTCTGAATGCTTGGGCACTATTTCTTTAAAAGATATTTTCACAACATGTAAGAAACTTCAGGAGGGTGCTATTAAGCTTTATTTTGAAACTTTGAAAATAAGCGTTTTCAAAAGATTCTTTTACTATATAAATCTCTAAAGGAAAGGAAATTTTAAGTATGATGTATTTTTCCATTTATAATAGCTCTTTATGGCTTCTGGGTTTTTTACTGCATAAGTTGTTGGAATTATTTTTCTTTTCTGGGCTGTATTTGTTTACTTTGGGTCTTCATGTATTTGAAATTTCTGGCGTTTTGCAGGATTAGTAACTGCAAGGGAATGTCTAACTGAAGCTGTTTTCATTGTGGGTTTATGGTTATTTCTCACATAAAATCTGTTTGTACCTATGATACTATGTTCCTTTAATGTATTTCTCATTGTAAACAGTTTTAGAGAACTTTCATCACTAAATAAGAGTCTTAACCTGGCAACTTAATATGTTGGGGCCTTGGGCCTTTTATGACAGTCTGGTAAATTTTTGCCTTTCCCACAAGAACAAGCTGGCAGCAGTGTTTATGTACATAAAATCAGAGATTGGTGAACTCTTTTGAGAAATGGGATATTGGATCAAATCCCCAATCCCCAAACTGGGGCAAGTTTCCAACCTCCTGAGGAAGAACCGAGTTGGTCTTCCTATTTCAGCTGAAATGTCCTACTTGCTAGAAGTTATTTAATTGCACTGGAGCAGGGTTAGTAATCCAATTTCCTTGTCAAGTACCCTATGTGGTCTTTTTAGATCTTTTCTTTATTTAAAGAAAACTTGCAAGTACTTTTTTTTTTTTTTTAAGTGCAAGCCTTTGAAAAGAAGTGCTGGAGAAGGATCTGTCTCTACATACTGAATCACAAAATTGTTAGGGTTGGAAGGCCCCTCTGGAGATCATCTCATCCAAGGCCCCTGCCAAGGCAGGGTCACCTAGAGCAGGAGACACAGGAAGGTGTCCAGTTGGGTTTTGAATGTCTCCAGAGAGGGAGACTCCACAACCTCCCTGGGCAGCCTGTTCCAGTGCTCTGCCCTCCTCAGTGTAAAGAAGTTCTTCCTCATGTTGAGGTAGAACAACTTCTGGTTTTGTTTATGGGCATTGCTCCTTGTCTTGTCACTTGGTACCACTGGAAAGAGTCTGGCACCATCCTCTTGACACTCACATTTGAGACATTTGTATGATACGAGGTATAGCCTGGTACTTTGAGTATCTGCCCTGGAGGGCTGCTTCCAGTCTGGACTCCAAATCCAGTGGAGGAAGTGTTTTCTTTGTCATCCTCCACAACTCTGACTGCGTTTTTAGGGCTGGCAGGTACCTGCTGGACAAGACAGTGTGGATGACTACAGTGACGAGATCCCTGGTTTTTCTACAGATTGGGAATTATCGTCAGGCTTAGTTGCTTGCATGTCTGTTAATAGAAATAAGAGCTTCACCTGTGCCAGGTGGTATGGGTGTTCAGGGCATGCTCATGGGCCTCTTTCCCTGAACATTTTTTCTGTCCTACGTGCTCATGATCATTCCAGATTTCTCACAGTTCACTTCCATAGAAGTGAAGTACAGGAGATGGGCAGCCATGGAAGTCATATGTGGGAAATGGGGAAAGTGTCCAGGTTTTGACTTGGTTTGGTGTTCAGGACATAGCTGAGGCCTTGTAGGCAGACAGGAGAGCTCAGAAGTGATTCTCAGTTTATTAGTTGAGGGAAAAAAGTACTGGCAGAGGAACATGTGCTTCATGGTGAGATCCAAGCCTAAATATCAGCTACCTAAAATTTTATGAGCGCTGCTGTCACTTAAATGGTGAACAGAGACTCTGTTTCCCCACGGAAAATACCACTTTAGGTGTGCGTGTTTCAGTGCTGATGAGTTTTGAGGGCTCAGCTTGACGTTGCCTTGCAGCAGTAGCTATGAAGGAGATGAACCTACAGAAGTCTTCTGGTCATGGGTCCTCAAGTCTTTGACTACAAGGCTGTGTTGGTAGACACACTGCACATTTAATATAAACGTTCATTTTGAAAATCTATACTTGCACTTTATCCATTTAAATCTAGCTTGATTTCTTAGTATTTCCAAGATAAAAAGTTCTTCTAAGCCATAGTGATTTATGTTTTAGGGCTTACTCCATGGTGTAATTACGTACGAGTCTGATCCCATATCTGCGCAGGTATGCTGCAGTAGAGTGCTTTAACATTCATACAAGTTTTCAAACATTAAAACGATTTAGGACTATGTTTAATTTATCCCAGTGTGACAAATGGCTCAGAATTGGCATTTTGAAAATTCTGCTATCGAGATGTGTGTCTACAGGTGAGTTAATGACTATAATTTTTTTGGCGAGGGATGCTGCAGAAGTTACTGAGCTGTTTCCCAGCTGCCTGATTGCTGATGACACTCGTGCTTCTGTTGCTGAGGACCAGACTTCGCAGTGTTGTTGGGGGCTACGTGGGTGGTGGAATCTGAAAATCTTGCTAGTGAGGTGATGTATCTGTGGTAATACGAGAAGGAGGATGTTTTGCAGGTGCATCTACACATTTTTTCAGATAGATTTTTATTTCCTTCTTTGCAAGTGCATACAATTTCTACGGAGCCTATTGCCATAAAGATTTAGGTGGCTTAAAATATGTCTCACTCTGAATGTGGACTTGTTAAGAGCTACCATGGATTTGAGGTGGGAACTAAAATGAAGAGTATTCCATTTAAAACGTTTTTGCTGAGCTTCATAATCAAAATTATTTTGTTGTTTTGCCTCCCTCTGTTTTCCTCCACTTTGCAGCAGTGAACCCCCAATTAACCTTTTTTCTCACACATTGGAAGCACTACTACCAGGAAAAAAAGGTGGTTTACCAGGATGCCAAATCCAAGCATGGCCGTGAAGGGCATCTACCAGGAGCAAGGAGATGAGGTGCTAGCTTTTCCTATCAGTAGAGAAGAAAAAAAAAGTGTAGTGCAGATAGCACTGCTCCTTCCATTAGAGCTGAGCAGGAGTTACCACATGTTGCAAAAATGGGATGGTGAAATGGGGAAGCGGTGTGAAGAGGAGGTGGAGAAGTAGGAGAGAAGTTAAAGCCCCCCTTTTCCCAGGGAAGAGGGACCAAGCAGGTGGGACCTGGTACAGCAGGGACCTATATCAGGGTTTCATGAACCTCTGAAATGTAACTGAACACCAGGGCCAAGTATCCTGTATTGAAGAAGGAGATTGTGTTGATTTCTAAAAGTGCATAAAAGATCCTAGGAAAACTGTGTAGGGAGAGACCACAGGATAAACTGGGAATTGTGGCCTTGTTGTAAGGAGGAGGCTGTAAATTTAAAACATGATGGTTATGGAGAGATGCAGAATTAAAGTATAAAAGTCGTTTGGACTTGAGACTATTGACACTGCTGATGAAAAAGCAGTAAGGGTGTTTCCTAAAACTTTGTGAAGTGTTTAGAGCATCATTCTCATAAAATGCACACTGAAATAGAAATATTCACATAATGCTATAAATGTAATAAAAATTGCATTCCTTATTATAATTTTTTAGGCCCTTCTCAGATTTTTTTTGTTTAAATGAGCGACTGAAATTATTGCAAAGAACACAATACTGTCTAAGCAACACAGGGGTCCAAAGAAAACAGAGCTGATTTCCACTGCAGCTTTTACAAACACAGCCTGTAGTATTGCTCTAAATAATAAGACACTTTATATTGGTTTGTACTGTCTCATTGGAAGAAAGGGAAATTTCATTTCTGGGCTTTCCTGTGCATTTATGCAGCCTCTAGAAAGAAATCAGAGTTTTCATGGTTGTGAGGTATCTATAGGGCAGTATTTAACCTAGAAGCATCACTGAGGGTGGATTATTGCTACTGGGTAGGAGATGTAACAGTGATGGATTTCAGAACTAAAATGGAGCAAAATACTTTCTGAAGTTTTTTCTTTCAAAGAGGCATCTCTATCCAGCTCCCAGTGAGCTCTAAGCATACGTTTCAGGGTTAGTATGTAAGTATGGCTGCGAGGATGCTTTCCTGCTTTCCAGATGTTCATACGTCCATGGATTTTGCAGCAGCTATTTCAACTTAATAGTGTTAGTATTTCTGGTTATGGCAACATCCTGCTTTAAGCCTCATCATTTTCACTGCACATTGAAATAGAAAGAGTGCTCAGTGGCGACACTGTTTTATTTATGGAGAGTTTTGTCTTAAAAGCCATTGATATAAGAGCAAAGCAGAATTAACGCACGTATATCAGCCCGTATTATGCTCATCTATGCAAGCTGCTGCAAACAATGCTTGTTGTAGTTTGGGGTTTTTTGTTTGGAAGTAATACATCAGCAGTGAAAAGTGACTGTCTTTGCCAAAGTTACTACCTTCCCACTTGGTGGAAATTTCTCTTGTCTACATAATTCTGCCACTCTCAGTTTTAGGTCACCGTAGTTCACATTATTCATGACCTTTTGAAAGTTTAAATGTATACTTGAACAGATAGATACCGCTCTTACTGTTCACTGTGTCATGTTTTAGGGGAAGAACAGAGTTGAAAATAGGCACTTCCATTAGTATTTTGAGTCATGGTAGATCTGAAAGACTATTTCATCTCCTCATGCTTTATCTTGACAGTTAATATTATGTGAGACCAAAGCTACACAGCATACACATCTTTATCTAAAATTGGTTTAAAAAATTAAATACTGCTGCCATTCTGGATATGGATGACCTTTTATCAATTTCAGCCAAGTTTACTTAGGCTTTGCCTGTATTTTTAAACTTAGTATCATATATATGTGAGGTTTACAATGACAATTATCCACAGAATAACTTGTATCAGTTTTAGGCATACATATAACTTAGCATGTAGACCTGTGGCCAGTCATTCTCAGTGAAGCTCTCATTTGTAGGCTTTGCAGTGACTGTTCAAAAAAACAGCACCTTCATAATGGGACCTGCAACTCTGAAGTACAGCCAGGTGTTAGAGGAACCTGACATTTTCCGTCTGTGTCCTGTGTCCCTGTGCAGGTTTTGTTTCGTGATCTCTTTGAGTCCTGTTGCAGTCACTTCTTGATTACTTGTACTGGGATTTATGTCATGTTTATGGCGCATCTTGAGGTAGTGGTAGTTATATTTTATCACCTGGAAAATAAAATTGACATGGGCCTTTAAATATCAAGGAAAGCAGAGTAAAGGCTGTCAGCCTTCATTATATTTATCCACTGTACATCATCCTCCCTTCTGTGCAATCCCTTCATCTGCTGTCCCAGAGGGGTGAATTAAGAGCATGAACTTCACTGTAACTTTGTCGGGTGAAGCAATGTCCTCACCAAAGTCAAGGACAGAAATTTCACTAATTTCATTTGGACCACATTTTCACATGGCTTTTTGCTGCTTTTTTTGTAACTTGAATGCTGCTGAAATATGTAATGTCCTTCTGTGGCTACTTTTAGACAAAGACTGGCTGAAACGTGGCCAGTGTGTAGGAGCTACAGGGCACCACAGAACTGAGGAGGGAAGCATGTTATTTACTGTCAGTTGGCATAATTCAGTCTGGGTTTAGAATGCACTTTAAGGTATGAGAGAAAAAAATGAACTCTATTATTGTACAATACTATTGTATTCATAATAGTGCTAGTTATAAATACTTGCCGGAATAGGATCTATTCATAAATTTCTCATACATTGCAAGAAACTGCATATTTTGAATAAATGAACTAGGATTCCAAAGTTTCTGCATAGTTTATTTCCTCCTACTGTCTTGGTTTTAAATAAAGGAAAGAATATTTTATAGGAGATTTATTTGTAGTTAATGTTCGTTGTATAGCTATTGCTGCTCTAGGCTGTGTTGTGTTCCCCTAAATCATGCAGATAATGCATTGGTTATTTAAATATGAATATCTGACAAACATATTATAGACTCAAGAGTGATTAGAGTGTGATGCCTAGAATGAATTAAGTGCTTTGAATCTCTGCCTCTGTCACAAAGGAATCCTGAATTGAAGTGTCTGGCTGAAAATGCAGCTTTAAAAACCCAAAACTTTGTGCATTTTGTATTCTACTCAACAGGTCTGCAATAGTCATGAGGTATTAGAGGAGCTCAGTAAGAACTTTGAGAAAGGTTTTATTAATGTGTATGTAGTATTAATCAGAACTATGTTTGAACGCATGCATGAGTTTTTTGTCTTTCTTTTCTTGAAATAATTCCTTAAGTCTAGTAGTATTGTAAGGAGGAGCAATAATGGAAATCCAGAGTAAATCCTGAAAAACACAGTTCAGTCCATCAAAGGATTACACCTATAGAGCAGACCTCTGGGTGTAAACAGAGAGAAAGGAACATTTCTTGGCTCCCGAGATATATTTTACACATTTTCTGGGAGTAGGTGAAGAAAACCTCTTTGCCTTTGAAATTCTGCAGGGCATTACTGGTACCAGAGATGTACCCAACAGGGAATTCAGATGCCTAAGCAGTGAGTTTCTCTGGAGTTTAAGCCAGAAAAAAAAAACATTTCTATACCCTGGTTGCTGCAATGATGATTTTCACAACTAGAATCTAAGTCTTCCTGAGTCTACACTATACTGCTGCTCTCAGCCTCTGTCATTAACAATAAAATTAATAAGTAGCAAGGCTCTGTAGTGTCGCTGTGGTGTTTCAGGTGCCCATGGAAGGAAGAGAGGCTGGTAGGAATTGAACTCACTTTCCCAGCTAGCAGCAGGATCAGGCTGCAGCCATCACCAGCACAGGCAGAAGTTTTGTTAGGTATTTCATTCATCCACCTCTCTTTCATTGCACTTTCTTTTTTAACTGTATCTAGTTAGTAATTTTTATCTCTCTGAGATGAGAATACTGAATAAGCTTTCTGGTGATATTCAAATGCAGCACTGCTATGAAATGGAGCAATTTAAACAATACACAAAAAGTTGATCCCTTTTCATAGCTGCATGTTCCTTAATTTATACCAGCATCCCTACAGGTACAAAGCCTCCATGGCTGGCTGTGTAACCACTTGGGTGTTACCCCCCAGGCTCCCTGTGCTGGCTCAGGTGGACATTTCTGTCCCGGCTCCTCACCAGGTCCTTGCTTTTCTTTCTAGACATGCCTGAAGCACGTTGCCAGTTGCAGCATATTTCCATTGACTCCAGGGCACTTGGCTCCATACGTGCTTGCAAACAAGCACACTTGTTCTCTCAGATAAACATGCATGCATGGTGGGATTTATTTTTCTTCTTTTTTTTCCTTTTAAGTGTGGTGTTGAAGCCAATGTGGATGCTCAGCCTACCAGGCAATGCTTGCTGACATTGGTGAGGGCTATCCAAAGTGAGGAAGTTTTTAAATGCTGGGAAAAGTCTTCCAAAAGCAGCCTTGAGCTGGAGGCCTTGGTTCCTGCAGCTCTGATCTACAGTGGTGCGCAGAGCCACTCACCAGGAGGAAAATGGAGTTGGCAGCTGTCCTCTGGGGCAGGACCATGGTCGCCTTTAAAGACGGTGGTCAAGGAGGAAAGTTGTCTTGCTTACTCAAGTAGTATTAACTCAGATGGGTCACAGTGTTTAGTACAGAGAACCGGGCTGTTTGTGGGGTTTTCTTCCTCTTGACAAAACCCCTGCTCTCACATAGATTGGATTTGTGCACACAAGTACTGAATATACACATCAGTGGGGTATTTATGTAGGCATTTAGCCATCCAGCTCTGAGCTGGCAACGTGGAAAGATTTGATTTGTGTGTATGGAAGAGAAATGTGTGTGCAGATGCATGTTGGAATTGCCTTCTGCGCATTTGGAAGTTTCATGCTTAATTTCAAAACAGTACCAATAAATATGTTGATTCAAATGAGGAAAGCTTTTTTTTCTTTCACAGAGACTTAGTTTAATTTCAGGAAGTCAAACTGCTGAGGAGTTAGCACTAGGATTTACAAAACAACATTGAAAGAGAAGCTTAATTAACATTTCACTACCCTTTCAATTGCACTGAATGCATGTCTGGTTTATCACCCACCTAAATATGTTGGTTTGTATTTGAAGAATGCTTGTGACAGTGAGCCTTCAGGAGAAAGCTCAGCTTTTTCCTATAATCTCATTATAGCATTTGTATATTTTATTTGCTTGCTTTGACCTTGGATAATATGTAGAGAATATTCAATGTATACATCACATATTTCTGGGGATCAGTAGTTGAGGTTGTTTTCTTTTTACTGTTAATGTAACTTCAAGTGGAATTTCTTTTTTGTGTCTTTGTGGGTTTGTTGTTGTTTTTTTTTTTGCCAAAACAGTGTAAACCCTGTATTAGTAAGTTGAGTATTGATGGATGAGAACACACAGGATGACAGCAACATGAAAGCAAGTCATCCCAGGGAAGGATGCTGCTCTGTGTTCTTTAGGATAGAGTGAAGAAGTAGCAGTTGCTTTTCTTTCTCTCCCTGAAGATCACAGGGATAATAGAAATGGGATATTAAAGAGGGCAGCATAGATTAATGGGGCAATAATAAAACAAATGAGACCCATTAGTGAAATCACTGCTTGAAAAGTAGATTCCGTGATAAGTGCCCTTCAGTGCCTCGTGTAGGAAAAATTGTTTCAGCACTTGTAATATCGTCCCTGGCGTTGGATTTTAGACTGTTGTGACAATCTCAGTGGTAGAACCTTAAAATAATTAAGATGAAGATAAATTTCATTTGTACTTACTGCTTGATAGAAAACCTGAATGATTATATCTACATGTTGAAGACAAGTTCTTCTTTTTCAAACCCAGTCAGAATGTTTTTGCATGTTCCCAAAATCTTACATGAAAAACCAAAGCCACTTTTTGTTGTTCTGTTAAGCCTGTAAGATGATCATGGGAGCTTGGAAAGCCTTCTTTTATTGCTGGAGCACCGGTGCTATGTGTACTAATGTTCAAACAGACTTGGAACTGGAATTGGTGGGTTTAGTGACATCTCCTGTTTTAATTTGTTGATTCTGTATTAGATTAGCAATGAAAGATGTGCATTGCACTTAAAACCCTACACGTCTCTGTTTGCTCTCTGCTTTTTAGACCAGATTGTTTTCTGGATGATTTAATGAATAAGGAAAATACACTTGATTGCTGAGATTTATACTGGATGTTGCCTATGAGGAGAAAAATGTTTGGAGTTTAGAGATAAAACGTTCACAAACCAACTTAACAAAGCTAAATATGTTAATATGAAGCGGTCTTTTACTGGGAGATGGGTGGGTCTAAGTCTCTGAATTGTCTCGTTCTGCTTCCCTTACTCCCTCTAGAAATGTATGGCTGTAGTGTGGTGGGGCTTAATTTTAATTTTTTTTTTTTTATTATTTCCCAATGTGCTTTTGTTAAATTCAAGCTCAGAGTGTGACTATCGAGCAATACATGTGCCGTGAGACGCAGAGGGGCGCTGGGCGAGAGCGGGGCAGGGGCACCCTGGGCGCTGCCTCCCCGTGCCAGCAGCGGCAGCATCCCAGGCGGCGGTGGGAGAGGAGGGCCGGGAGGCGGCTGTTGCTATCGCTCTGATGTCAGGCGCTCCCTCCCGCTAACGTGTGGTTGGTTATTCTGCCTTTCAGATCGCTGCCGCTCGCGGAGCGCGGAGGGGACGGCGAGACTCCCACATCTTTCAGCGAGAAGAAAGGAGTCAGCGGAGCAGACTAATACGGACTTGTGTCGGGTGCCCCTGCCCTACAAAGGCTGCCTTTAAAAGAGAAACGCAGTGTTATTTAATGAGCTGTGAGATGAGGCACTGCTGCTAACGCTCAGATCCCAGGATTCATCGGCTATTCATTGTGCTTAATGTACATGTTTCTGCACCGTGCATTTAGGAGATCCCAGAGAAGAATCCAAAACGGCTGCGGGGGAAAGACCACCAAACATGCCTACAGAAACATTACCGACAGGTAGCATGGTGAAGCCGGTCAGCCCTGCCGTGACTTTCACATCTGCTGTTCCTCTCCGCATCCTGAACAAAGGACCTGACTATTTTCGCAGGCAGGCGGAGCCTAATCCAAAAAGACTCAGTGCAGTGGAGAGACTTGAAGCCGACAAGGCGAAATATGTCAAGAGCCAGGAGGTCATCAATGCCAAGCAGGAGCCAGTGAAGCCGGCGGTGCTGGCGAAGCCGCCGGTCTGTCCCGCGGCCAAGCGAGCGCTGGGGAGCCCCACCTTGAAAGTCTTCAGCAACAATGCAAAGACTGAGAGTGGAGTCCAGAGAGAAAATCTGAAACTTGAGATTTTGAAGAACATCATCAACAGCTCTGAAGGCTCCAGCTCAGGTTCAGGGCATAAGCACGGTCCTCGAAATTGGCCACCCCACAGGGCCGATTCAACAGAGCTGAACAGACACTCGTTCGCCGAATCCTTGAAGGTTTACCCCACGCAGGGCCGGAGCAGCCCACAGGAGAGCAGCTCCAATGTCAGCAGAAGGCTCCTAGATCAGTCAGCAGAGACTTTCTTGCATGTCTCTCACAGCTCTTCAGACATTAGGAAGGTAACTAGTGCAAAGCCCTTAAAAGCAATACCCTGCAGTAGTTCAGCCCCACCTCTGCCTCCAAAGCCCAAAATCGCTGCCATTGCCACCCTGAAATCCCCAGAGATTGAGGCAGTCGAGTCTGGATGCGGGGTTAGTAGAAGACCCTCCCTACAGAGATCAAAATCAGACTTAAGCGACAGATACTTTCGCGTTGATGCAGATGTTGAACGATTCTTTAACTACTGCGGACTGGATCCTGAAGAGCTTGAAAACCTCGGGATGGAAAACTTTGCAAGGGCTAACTCTGATATTATATCCCTCAACTTTCGCAGTGCAAGCATGATTAGCTCAGACTGTGAACAGTCTCAGGACAGCAACAGTGACCTTAGAAATGATGACAGTGCCAATGACCGTGTGCCATACGGCATTTCTGCCATTGAAAGGAATGCCAGAATCATCAAGTGGTTATATAGCATCAAGCAAGCTAGAGAGTCACAGAAAGTGTCCCATGTGTGAGAGAGAAATCCACCGTAGAAAAAAGCAAGGACTGTATCTTTGTCTGTGAATATTCAGTTTGTGAAGGGTTGTGAAGTCTACTTGAAGTCTTGTACCCTTCTCAAATCTCTTTGTGTTGCTTGTTGTGCAATGTTTCCAAGTTGCATGCCTGTCAACATGTGAGCTGCCCTGGCTTCCACTTGAACAATAACTAACTACAAAGCCTGGCTGAGCATACACGTTATCTGCCAAAAGTTTAAGACAAGAATCTGATTAGGGCTTCAGTATAATCAAAGTGTTTACATGGAAAGGTTATATGACTTCTTTGGTATTTATGTGGTTCTTTGTGGATTTTATATATGTCACTTTTTGTCTTAATACAGATATTGTCAACTGACGTTACTCGTTTCTAAGTTGAAACAGAATCCCTTTGGGGAGAAGAAAAGCAGAATTGGCCAAAATAAGAGGTTTAGGCATACGACGATAGGCAAAGCAGCCTTATCTCTTGTAGAAAGTGCATTATTGGCACACGAAAGC
The DNA here is from genome assembly GCA_013397845.1 of Melanocharis versteri. NCBI lineage: Eukaryota > Metazoa > Chordata > Aves > Passeriformes > Melanocharitidae > Melanocharis > Melanocharis versteri. The sequence continues at coordinate 616,227 of VZTG01010316.1, forward strand.
TGTTTCTAAAAGGCAGAGAATGCTATGTTCTTAAATTATGTATCGTTGTTAAACTATATATCCCTACTTGTAGTAAGGCACTGTTCAGTAAAAGTTTCTTTTTTGTAGGTAAGCTCCCTCTGTTTTACAGCAGAATTAGTCTAGTGAATCTGCTTGACCTCTCATAAACTAAATGAGTCTTGCATTTGGGTTGGTGTAAGCATTTTAATGATTTTGTATTATCCCAGCTGGAAAAGCTTAAAGAAGGTTGGAGTCAACAGATGAAAATGGCGCAGGTGCAGGATTTTGTGGGTTTGATTTTTACTCAAAGATTCCTGGTCTTAAACTTTTGACAGGAATAATTAGATCCTATAGCTGATATTGAATGCCTTTATTAGTCAAAACACATCATGACTACAAACTCCATGCTGTCTTAATTTTTTTTGTAGACCTATTTGAACAGTTAATGAACAAAAATGGAAACACACAGCCATATCAATATAACGCCTCCTATTCAGAAGTAAATACACTCAGTAGCTGAACTATATCTGAAAAAATGTGATTATGTTGTCTTGCATATGTTATATCTAAGGCTGTGAAAGTTTGTTCCAGCTCTAGGAAAGTGTAGAAACATGACAGTATGTAGCTTTTCTTTTCTTTTTTTTTTTCTCCTTAAGATGGTTAGTGCTGCGAATCAACCTGTTACAAATCTTTCAACAATCGGTGTCTTCCCAGTGGTTTAATTAACTGTCATTTCAACTGACAGTGGTGGTGTGGTAGTGGAGAAGTTGAAAGTACAGTGGTCTGCTTCATTATTATTGTATACATGCTTTGAAGTAAATTGCAGCACTACCTTATACTACATCAGCTAATAGGAAACTTTTTTATTGTGTAAATGCTGTAAGACTTTGTATATACTTCAGTTGTTACAAAATCTTTAAAAGGAAGAGTGTTATGCTAATAAATAGCTCCTGGTGCAGGTATGGTAGGGTTTTTTTGTTCTTATTTTCACCCCTCCCATTCTTAAAACTATATCAGGAACTCAATTGCAGTGTGTTTTAGTGCTGTAGAAGGTCTTGGTTAAATAATAGTTCCAGTAAAAGGTTTCTTTTACTAAAGTGCTTTTCAGAATATAATTTTTTATAAAATAACTATAGCAGCATGATCTGTCTGAAGAACTAGAAGAGATTTTCAAGACTTCTAAAATAGCTTGCTTCTTCCTTACCTAGCAATGTTACCGTTCCCGTTTATAGCATCTGTTCGTAATGAATCACCGCAGTCTTCTGAATTATTATTCAGTAGTGCTTATTTATATATTTGAATATTAAAGATGTTTTACAAAGTCGGGTTCTATCTTTTCTCTGAGAAGCCTGTAGCCCAACTTCTTACAGATAGCTACAGTTAATGCAGGCAAGGCTGGAAGCGGAGCCATGCAGTCATTTGTTTCCTATGGAATTATCCTACATCCAGTTTTATATAATTGTTCTCTAAATGTTTGTTCATGGAAGGGGGAAGCACACATTCAGTTTCAGCACACATTCAGCTTCAGGAGGCTACTCTATGATTTTTACAGTTGACTTCACAACCTAAGACTTACAACATTCCTAGCTCAGACAAAAAAAAATTGAGGAGCTCTGTATTTCAGCTACAGGCACATTTGTGACATTTTAAGCTCCATAGGTTTCAGTTGGCATTGACATCACACTGGTTTTTCAAGCATATTTTTCCAATAGTAAGTTCTACTCAGTTCAGTGACTATTTTGCCAAGGAAAATAATGCTTGAGGGATTAAAGCCAAGTGTAATGCAGCTGTACAGCAATGAAATAAAGAAGTTAAAACCGAAATAAAAAATGCACTCACATTGTTCTCTCTCAAGTGTTTTAAGAATGATGATAAACATGCTATCTCAAGTGTTGTCAGCCAAAAACAGTAATAAAGAAGCCTTTATAACTAAAAAATGGATTAGAGCATATGCTAGTATTGTGAACTTGTTTCCCAATGTTTGTTGGGAAGCCATAGGCTCTTGAGAAATCGAATTCGTTTCCTTTCAATCACGCAAGGGGTTGTGAGCTATCTGTAGGGGGGCATTTCCTCACCCAAGATCTTAGGCAGCACCTTTGGAACAGCACAGGCTCTGCCTTCACTATCCCTGCTTCCCTCAGTGCACACATGAATAAGATTTTACAGGGCCTAGGCCTTCACAGTCAGCTGGACTTGCAACTCTGGCGAGATTGCAGTAATAGAAATCATGGGACTGCAAAACGTCCACAAGGCTTTGAACAAGCAGGTAACAATTGCCTTCATTTGTTGCTTTATTGCCGTTTATGCAGATAGTGTTAAATTATTTATGGCCTTGTTATTACCTGTATCTTTGTATAAAACCCAAATCATTGGTGTCTGATTGTTTTTGTATTCAAATGGGAATAACCATTATATATAATATAATATTATATATTATCTGCCTTTGCAGACAGGTAATCCATTCATGTCAAGAGTGCACTACTTGTCTCAGCCTTAGGAGATTCCTGAGTGCTGAATGTTGAATTCACAAAGAGTTGTAACCAGCTCAAATGCTTCATCAGGGACCTGTTCTGGTCGTGCTCCTGCTGTGTCCAGCAGGCATTTACCCAGGTACAAAGTGCACAGCAGGTGTTCACAGCTAAACAGCAGCTCTTATTGCAGCTCTGGAGGGAAATGCAAGCATGTGGTGTCCTGTGAAAGCCGATGCTGAGCCCAGCACTGACAGCCCTGGCCGCAGCAGTGGAGAATAATGCAGTGTGTTTTCAGTGATTGCTATGAACTCGTACACACACCACACAAAAGAAACCACCACAGAGGTTTATGGTGGTTCTGTTAATTTGACTTGCCAGAGAGGGAAAGGAAGAAGAAAATGGTGTGACCAAGTATGCTTTGAAAGCTACCTACAGCTTTGCACAGAGATAAACCATTTATCTGAGTGAAAGAGATGGGCATCAAAGTAAAACTGGTCTTTTAATCACTTCATGTAATATATTAACAATGTCATGAAAGATGAGAGATAGAGGATCTGTGCCACAAACTTACATTCAACAAATACAAGTACTGAAATTGTCTTTTTTTCATGAATACTGTTTCTCCAAGGGAGAGCTCTGTGCTGTGAGTGTATGCACCATCTGAGTGACCGAGGGCTTTTGAAGGGTAAACACAGAATGATGATGCTTTTGGCAGTAATTCAAAAATCAAAAGGCATGCTCAGACAACAGAGCCAATCAGTATTGCTGACTTACCTCTTTTTACAGCAGTTTATCCATCCGTGGAGGCCATACGCACTTGATTCTAGGCATTCAGTGAAAAACAAAGTGCTTAATGGAGCTCTGCAGTACAGAGCTGAATAATTGCAGTCTGCGGGAGAGCGGGAATGGAACTAAACCTTAAAAACAATCTTCCTGATACCTATTGATTATGGGATGATAATGTTTAGTACATTATACTCAGAGCTCATTTATTTATAAGAAACATTTTATTAAGCAGAGTAGTCTAGCAGATATGGGAGGTTCCATTTTTCCAAGGCTATAAAACTCTTGTTCTTTGTGATTAATGCTCCCACACCAGTAACTGAACACATTAGGCTTAGAATATGAGAGCATCTGGAGTTTTGTTCCCATGAACAGTAAGGGTCCATTGCCTATTTTGGCAATGAATATAAATGCAGATATAAATGTGCTATACAGGAGAATAAATTGGTCAAGGTGTTTTGTCCTGAATTATAAGATAGCTCTATATTAAAATCGTTGTTACCAAGGCTTAAACATTCACTGATATACTGAATTCATTTGATATTCCTTGCTGTCAGCAGAAAGACTCCAGTAATCTGCCCTTTGAAATATGTCATCCATAGCTTAATGGTAAAGGCCATTAAAATTGTCTGTTCAGTGTAAGGACTTTTATCTCCTGATGATGGCATCTGTTAAGTGAACCTCTAAATAAGCACATTTCAGTCAGAAGTATTAACCCATAAATGCCTTTTATTTTTCTCCCTGAAAGCCCAAATGGTGATCAATAGCTGAGTCTTACCATTTGTTGCAGTTACTACATTATTGCTAAATACTCAGTTGATGTCCCTTGGGGTGCAGTGAAGTCTAAAGTGGAGACACCTACACTGCACCATCTGTCTTGCCCTGGTAGGTATGAACAGCCTTCAAGCATATTCTACATTTGATCACTTAGGAACTTGGTTGTGGCTGCCCATCAAAACTGATCCATAATAAGCAGTGCCTTTTAAAAAAAATCATGAAAAACAATCATTTATAGAACAAAAAAGTAGTCTCTTGAATGTCATTCTTCTAAATTTAAAATAATTTTCATGATGATCTTATGACAAGAGTAAGAGAGTGCTAGTATCTGTGCTATTATTGTTTCTTGCTTTTGGCACAGCAAGTCGTCTCCACCTTCTTCGTATCTCGCCCTTTCTTAGTTTTCCCAGCTTCCTTCTTTTCTGTGTGTTCCTTCCCTTGTGGTGTCTGACTTTTACATCATCTCTTCTTTGAAACTTACAACGAAGGTCATCATAATCTCCTCGTTTAACCTCCTTCCAAAGCCACTTTCTCACAAATTGTTCTGTGTTTTATAACTACTGTATTCATGACAGCCTGTTCCCAAGAGAGTAACTCTGGCTGCAGTTGAGCTGCCATGTCCTGAAAAGATAGTAATCTTTTTAATGGATTATGTTTTAATTTTCTAGGGTGTCATGTTATTTGCAGGCAAGATGAAACAACGAGGGGTGCTTCTTCAGGGAGATGCAGTGATTGAAAGCACTTGTGAAGAACAGGACGTCAAATATATCTCAGAAACATCAACTTCTTGGTCCAAAATTGCCTGTATTTTTTTCTCTGTCATATCTCACTCAATGCATACTCCTGCTATTTCTTTGTCTCCTTTTGAGGACTGCAGTGTACAAAGGTGATACAGCTTCAAGTGAACAGAATGCTATAGGCCCACTATCCAAGAAATATTTATTGTTTTGCCTTCTGCTGTTTGGTGACGGGGTACCTGTGTGTCCTGCACCTTTGCCATCCAGACCACTTGTGCTGCATGCAGAGTTCCCAGGCAGCTGGTCAGAGAGCACTGCCTGAAAGGGCTTGTAAAACAAAAGGGCAGTGGAAGATCCAGGAGGGACAAAACCTATCCTCACCCTGGCTATTGTGGAAAAGTTTCAGCTGTGGTAAGAGAAGGTTTAGAAGCTGAAGTCCCCAAACTGCCATCTCATGCAGCCCTGGGGCTGAAGGTCTGAGACTTCAATCCTGTATATGAGAAAAGGGTATCTGGGTGTCTGGCAGACAGGATAAATCAGTGTGTGGAAGCAGAAGGCGCTTGCTGAAGCATGCTACTGTTTCACTAATACCTGCTATTCGTGTCTTAAAATATGAAGACAGAAAAAGGAACAGGGTTGATATTTGGAGAAGAGCTGTGTATGCAAATGCTTTCAGACGAGATGCGGAGGTGGGCAAATAGTTTTGCTTTTTAAGAAAGGAAGCTTTTAAGAGATCTTTTAGTAAATGACCCGCTTTTCAAGTATATTAATCTTTTATGAAGTCTGTCTTGCTGTTCTGAACTGTAAAAGCTTTGCTACTCTCAGCACACAGCATTTAGAAATGTACCAACAGTGATATGGAGTGACTTAACTAACAGCATAAAAGGGTGCTTAGCTGAATGTGAACTTCATTTTACTAAAATTTTGGATGGTGGTGTTTTTGTTCTCTATTTTAAATTGATTTTAGGGGGCAATAGAAAATTAACATAGTCTTATTTATTAATGTTGTCCTGCAAATAAGACTGGGAAGTACAGGTTAATGTGCCTGCATGAAAATTACAGTATTAGGTTTTGGCAAAGGCTTGATTTTCTTCATTCATGTTTTGCATACCTTGGAGCATATCAGCTTACACAAAACTGGCACAAAGCTCACTCATCCCATCTGAAAATGCTTTCTGCAAGCTTATGGCTTTATGTCCACCTGGTGTATTTTCTACAAGACAGACATTAAGGTGCTGGAGAGTTTCTAAAGAAGGGCAGCGGAGCTGGTGGAGGGTCTGGAGCACAAGTCCTGTGAGGACCAGCTGAGGGAGCTGGGGTTGTTTAGCCTGGAGAAAAGGAGGCTCAGGGGGAGACCTGATTGCTGTCTAGGACTACCTTAAAGGAGGTTGTAGCCAGGTGGGAGTCAATCTTTTCTCCTAAATCACGAGTGAGAGGGTAAGGGGAAAAAGTATTGGATGGTAGAGTCACCATCCCTGGAGGTATTTAGAAGATGTGTACATGTGGCACTCGGGGACATAGCTTTTTGTTCACGTGTGGTGAACTTGGCAGTGCTGAGTTAATGGTTGCACTTAGTGATCTTAAAGATCTTTTCCAACTTAACAGATTCTGTGATTGTTTTGTGTTTAATGACTCTGAACACTGAACTGTCAAAGTGCTTTCAATTTGCCCTGGTTTTGTTTCTAGCATGTTTAGCCTCTTCCTCTCGTACAGGCTGAGTGAAAATAGGAGCTTTTTATCAGTATATATATTCTCAGGTATTGAATTCAGGAGGTAGACAACAGGCATGGAGCCATAGTGTAGAAGAATTTTTTTGCTGTTCTTTTCCTGATGAAATTGCAGGTTTGGTGGGGTTTTTTTTCAGTCAAACAGAGCCAAAGAAGCTAATAAAGTGTGTGCGTGTATGTGTATAGATATATCAGTGCAAAAACATATCATGGGGCTTGTAGCGGTAGGACAAGGTATAATGGGTTTAAGCTGAAAGAAGGTAGAGTCAGACTAGATACTTGGAAGAAATTTTTTGCTATGGGTGTGGTAAAACACTGGAACAGCTTGCCCAGAGAGGCAATGGATGCCCCATCTCTGGAGACATTCACAGTCAGGTTGGATTGGGCTGTGAGCAACCTGGTCTAATTGAAGATGTCCCTGCTCGTTGCAGGGGGATTGGACTAGATGGCCTTTAAAGGTCTGCTCTAGCCCAAATCATTTCATGACTCTGGGTTTTCCCCACAGGAAACCTTAAAACCTGTCTGGATGCTCTGTCTGGGAAGGTCATGGAAAAATGAATACCCAAATTCTGGCCCCATTGGAATCAATGGGAATTTTACGCCTGATCTTTAGTGGGACAGATAGCATTTCACCCACTGTGAGAACTTAATATTTTGGCCTATTTGGGGATGGGATTTCTTTCTCTGTGTTGTGAATATCATACACTAGTTTTCTACCACTTTCTCACCTATTATTCTGTCTGCTCAAAAAGTACAAGGGGGAAATCCCTCCAGGCACTGCATGTAGGAGCCCTGGGAGAAGTGAAACCTTGCAGAGACGAGGCAAAGAAGAGGTTTGGTGAAGCACAGACCACTAGTACTGGTGTGAGGAGAAGGTCTGGACCTACTCGCCCAGCACAGGCTGTGTCTCTATACATAAGTAGCACATGTTATAATTTGTATTCTGAATTTTTACTGAACAGCTAATGAGCAGATTATGGAAAACCTGCAAACTAATGAGCCATCATGAATATTCATATAAAGCCTCAGGGGTGCCCCTGCTGCTCATCTCGAACCACCAATAAGGTCTTACAGGAGCAGTGTATGACCAGTGCTATTTGAAAACAAATTTACCCTACTCCAAACCACATTTAAGTAGTCAGCTGTGATATCAAAAATCTTGATGGGAGGTTATTTATTTGAGATACCATTTCTGAAGTTTTCGGGTTGGACCCTGCTCCCTGGAGGTCACCATGGAAAAGTGTTCACTTCTGTCATTGTCCCATTTCCAGCTCTGCTACAGAAGAGCAAGCAAGCAGAGCCCTTCATGGCCCTGTTCTGGCAATTCCCCCACCATGTGCAGGACATTCATGTGCTGTCATAGCTCAGAGACATGGATGGTTTGATGCCCAAAGGCAACTGTGCTGTGGAATTGAAGATTTTTCTCATGGGCTCATTCCCACAGTAGTTCCACACAAAGCTGATGCTTGGGGTCATGCTGTGTTCAGGGGGCTGCTGAGTGGGCAGATGTGTAATGCCATGAAATTGTGGAATGTGTTGAAAACTTATGGAGAGGGGTTTCCTGACCATGTTTTGCTGAGCAGAAAATGGCATTTCCCATGGTTGTAATCTTGGCAGAGCACTCAGATTCAGTAGATACTGGGCAAAAGTCAGCAGTCTGATGGACTTACTGAAGGGCAGAGCTTGTGTGACTTCAGGAGCAACGAAGTCCTGCAGCTGCATCAGCCCCTTCCGTGATGCAGCACGTATGGGGAAGACTGAGTGCATTGGAAGGAGAGATTAGCTCTACAAAGCCATGCCACCAGCCAGGCTTAGGCAATTAATTATGCTTTAATACAGTATTTTAAAGAATAATTTATAGGCTCATATTAATTTGAAGTAAATCTAATCCATCGCCTTAATGTGTTTGTGAATAGTGGTGGTTTGTTTTATTTTTTTTTATATTCAGTTAGAGAAGTAGTTCAATGTGAACCCTGGCAGCTATTGACCCACAGCACCTTTTTTTTTCTGGGCCAGATAACAGCAGGTCATGAAGATAATAATATGACATTGTTAGTAGGTTATGAATAGATGAGTTATGAAGGTTAACCTCTTCAGAAAAATATTAATAAAGATAAAACATAGAGACAATTTTCCTGACTGATGCTGACTGCTGCATATGTCTTTCCCAACAGCTACAAGTAAGTTGTTAGGCTCCAAAAATATGGATAGACTTGCTATCTTTAAAACCATTAAATGAGAAAGCAGGGAAGAGAGCATGAATTTTTAGAGCAACGTTGATGTTAGTGTATCCTGATCATGTCCTGTCTGGTATGGGGAGACAGTGAGGGGAGAGACAGCTGCTTTAGCACATGGACTGCAGGAGAGTAGAAGGGGGGATAGAAATGTGACATGAAAATAACACTAACTGACAGTCTGACCATAAGGTCTTCCTATGAACAGTCTGCAGGAGCAGAGCTTGTCACCAGGTTTAAATGCCAGGCATTTCAGAGCAGGGGTGTGGAACAGTTTCACTGCCCAGGGCTCCCGAAGGACCTGACTGGCCACGGCCACCGGTGCCGGCTTTTTAGTTTTTATTACTGCTTTCACAATTCATCCCTACAGACTCATTTGTAATGCTTCTCTCATTCCCCTAAGTGGGGAATGCCAAGATAAGAATACTGGAGGTCTTTGTGCTCTCAGCAGTGAAACACAGCAGAGATGAGAGCGATAGGAAAGGTCCAGGGGTCCAGGAAATTTTTCTCAGTCGGTTCCCTTCAGAAACCGCCCCCTTTGGAGGAGGCACTGCAACAGTGGAGGCAGGAGCTGCATCCTTTAAAGGTCTTGGAAAGGAATTACCCGCCTCGTTGAACAAGATGCTAAACCCAGGCACCCTCAGAGCTTCTGCTGAAAACAAATTGCAACTTTTCTCAGTTCTACCCTGCACGCCACCACATTTTTGCTGCTGCAAATAAGCAGCATTTCTACAGTGATTTAGTAGGTGTGGGGAGAAATGACACACTCAAGATCTCACTGGCTCACGTGTCCCTTCCCACCACGGTGTAGGAAGTTAAACTTCTGTAGAGCAATGCTTCTTGCCTCCGTGTTTGCCCTGTATTTCACCACTGCTGTTTCTTTCCCAGCCCCATGTTTCCACATCAGCTACTCAGGAGCTGAACATCCTTTCTCCCAGACCTTGTTATCCTGTTGTTGTGTGGTGAAACCAGAAGCCAAGGCTGCAGCTGTTTGGCTCATCCTTGAAATTTTTCTGACAACAACCTTCATCTCCACTTTATTTATGACCAGCCATATGAAACTGTTTCATGAAGAATATCACTAAAATTTTAGTTTTCCTGTTGCTTTTTTTTACTGTAATCTGAGGCCATTTATCTTCCTTGCTGATGTTTTCAGTCTTTCAGCTTCCTCAGGTTGAAGCATTTATTTCTTTAGGCAACAGTCTCTACATTCTTTGAGAGACAGTCTATTTTTTAACGCTATGGTACATGTAACTCTACTAAATTATTGCATGCATGTAGTTAGTCCATTGCATAAATATGCATTTGTGACCAGGATGAAGGAACAGTAAGTTCATGGAAAATTTTAAAAATAAGTTTTTGAGGAGCAGTTTGGAGCAGTTCCAGTCTATCTGAGCACTGCAGATGTAATGCGGGCTGCCTGCATTTGCAATGCACAGTAAAAATTATCAGAAGATTCTGATTAGTAAATGGAATGTGTAATGTGTTCCCAACAGACTGTTTTCCCATAAGAAATAACTCATTTTGAGCCCTGCTTATTTTTCAAAAGCGCATAATAGAGCTGACATTGAGAAAATTTTATGTGGAACAGGGGAAATAAAAAAGCCACCTCCAAGTTATAGGAGCTCCAAATCAAATAATTCGGTTGAAACAGTTCTGCGTTATTTCTAGCAAAGAATTTGATTGACAAGTGAGTCACGGAAGAGCAGTAAACTTCTGCTGCCAGGGATTTGTGGTCTTTAAGGAGTGGAAGGGCCCTGCTGCTGCCCTCAGCCCACCCCACTGCTGTCCCAGCCCAGCGCTCAGAGCCTGCTGCTCGCGGGTGGAGTTGGCTCCATCTTTAAAATTAGTAGGTCTAAGCTTTAAGATGGCTGCTGCTTTACCAAGTTCTCTTTGCCCTGCTTCCCAAAGACGAGTCTCCTTCAAAAAACATGAGCAGCCCTGGCACCACCGTGAGCTGTTTAATGTGCTCTGTAGGAGCATACGCTTGGCACGATGTGGAGGTATTTTCACAACATGACATCGGAACTGGTGATGGACGGTGAAGCAGCTGGTGTCCCCTGATGCACCAGCTCACATCTGGCGTGAAGCAACTCATGCCTAAACTGGGTGGATCTTTGGGGCCTGGAGAATTCACAGACATCAAAATCAGTATGTCCCACGGTCAAGTCACTAATGCTCTGAGACCCTGTTCTTCTGCACCACAAAGGCTGAGGTTTTCTGCTCTTTGTGAGCTTTCAAAATGATTCGAAAATTTAATTTTGAGATCTCAATCTTTTCTGGAGAGAACTCTTTCCTGAGACAGGGTTGCTTTTGTCAGCACAAGTGCCAGCTGTTGTTTCAGGCTAATCTGTAAGGTGAAGCAGGCATTTATAGCAGTTATAGTCCCTCCTTTTTCCAGTTCTTTCCAACAAAAAATCTGGAAAACATAGAAATGTGTTCTCTGTAGGAAAATGTAGGAATAAAACCTCCTTTTCTTAGACTCTCCAAGAGTGTTCACACTACAGAAAAAGGGTCCGTGCTCATACCAAATATTGTAAAATATGTACATTTGTCACACGTAAACCACTGAAAACTAAATAAACAGAGGCCACAGATTTTTCTTTATGCAGATTAGGTTACAGACTGCAAAACAGCTGCAAGTTGGCAACCACTGAGAGGTGTGATTGGATTGACTGCCTTCTCAAACAAAGTGCCACCTCAGAATGTGAAAGTGAGAAACAAAATGCTGCATTTCAGCTTGGCAGTCAGCCCTGGTCAGAATTTGAACAGGAGGCTTTTTGGGGTCCTTGGACACTGAGAGAAATGTCTCTGACAATGCAGTATGTGCACAGAGATAACACATCAGTGCATCAAAATGCAGCAGGCTTTGCACTGAGAACCCAATATTTTTCCAGGCTCTTCTGCACAGTAAGCATACTGTAACCTTGCCCTAAAGAGGGTTGTTGTCTTTCCTTTACTTTGGAAACTTTATCCATTATCTCTTTCATCTCATCTGTTTTCTTTCAATGTATTTAAAATGTGTCATATACATTTTCATTTGTAGTTAAATTTCTGGGCTGCTAGCAGTGATTCTTTGTATGTACTCTGCATTTTCACTCTGATTTTGAGACCTTCTTAATAGTAAACTATAAAAAACACCAGATCATTATTTCTGAGGATGCCACACTGATATAAATGCAACCCTCTGTAGCTGAAAAATATCAGTGACATTCCTCTGTTCATCTAATCCTTGACTTCAAGACATCATCAGATCAAAGCCAACCACTCAGCCAGTGTACTCTGGGTTTTCTTCATTTCCAAAAGAAATACCACAACTTGCAGAGCAGAAAATCCCCTGCATCCTTCTATAAAATCCTGCAGAATGAGACACGCTTATGGCTGTGAAAGGAGGGAAAAAGCAGATAAAATTCTGACCTCCTGTAGAAATGAAACTCCTGTTATTTCTGTCACTGAGGCTCTGATTTCACCCAAGAATTACAATTGTGACTTCCTTTAAAAAGTAGCTTGTCTCCTTAAAAAATGTTTTTGAGCAATGCAGCACTATCACCCAAGGTACGGATTTGTGCTAGTGGAAAGAGATACTCTGTTGTGAAATGCAGCCTCTAGAAATTAATTCCTCCTGAGTCAGTTTTGTTACGTTTGGTTTGGGTCTTTTTTCTTTCAAACAGACTCATCAATTTTTAGGCCAGACGAAATCACTTTAATTGTTTTGCCTGAGTTCCTCTACAACACCAATTATAACCAGGCATGAATTATTTCCCCTTCGAATTACACTGTATTTCAGTTGAGAAATCCTATTTTGATTTGAACAAAGGCAGTGATGGAGAACCCACAACAGCTTTTACTAAATCATTCCAGTGGTTAATAACACCCTGCTTAGATAAATTGTAATCTCCTTTGCAGTCTGAATTTGTCCAGCTTCAAAGAGCAGCCCCGAGGTTGTTTTGTACATTTGCTTGCCAGGCTGAAGAGCCCACTACCACAGCCTTGCTCGCTGCACAGAGTCTTTGAGTGTGTCTGCCTTTAACTTCTTCTTGGGTACGCTAAAGGGCTGTCAGATTAAGAGATTTTCATCCTACCTGTTCCAAGCAGAAGTGACTAGCACAGCCAAGATAACCCTGCATGCACCATTGATGTAGTGTTAATGATATTCTCTTGTCTTCGTGCAGTCTTTGCACGTGTTGGAGCAATGGCTGAACTTCCCAGGCCGTGTCTGAAGCTATCCCTGCCTGCCTGACCAGAGCCTTGCCCCTTCCTGCCGTTCACAAGGCAGGAAGTCACCAGACCTGTTAGCACAACACCCCATGCCATTTCTCCCTAACCCACTTCAGCTGCAATGATCCATGTTAAAAAATCAACACATTGTTCTAAGTGTTAAGGCTAACCCAGATCCTGGTGACAGAATGGAGCTGGGGAGCGATGGCATCAGCAGCTGCCCTGGGTCACTTGCCCATTCCATAGAACAGTCCTTCTTAGGACCCCCTTTTTCTGGAATCTTTAAGCCTAGCTTAGTACCCAGCTGTGCACTGTCCTTTCAATACCCATGGCCTTGTCTTAGCTGACGGTTAACCTCTGCAGACATCATTCTGACCAGGCACCTGGCTGTGTTAGAGTCTGCAGCGTTTGTCAGGCTCTCTGCTTGCTCTGGCATAACCAAAATAAATTTGCTCCATTTTCAGATTTTGTTAGTTCTTTTATCTGTTAAAAAAAGCCATGGTTCTTCAAAGATCTTGAGCAATGGCAGTTCTCAAGATTGATGATCTATTACTAATAATGTTTTATAATTTCGTCTTTCAACAGAGCCCCAGTGCCATGATGCCTGAAGCACAAGCTTTCAGAAGAACTTAGGTCCCCTCTAGCAACTGATTCTTATAACAGGCACCATGAAGCGTCACCAAGGTGGAAATTTTAGTACAGCTGTGTCTTCATTATCCTCTTGCCATCACACTTCAAACTTCCTCTCAGGTTCCTTAGAAATATGCTAATTTAAAAAGAAGTTATTTTCAGCAGAAGAGAGACAAAACATTGTGGACTTTTTGTGTAAGTGCCCAGTTACTGTAGGTCGGGCTCCCATCATCTCTCAGACAGCCCGACCTCTGCCTATTTGCTTATTCCTGCTGAACTGCATTTAACTTGAAAGAGTAAAAATAATGATTTTGCTTCTTACTGTCTAGTTCATATATCAGTCAACAATTGTTGGCTTTGCCAAGGGCGACTCTTGCTCTATTAATCCACAAACTTGCTCTCCAGAGTCCTTCACTGTGGCCTCACCCCAGCCTGCCAGCTTCTGCGTCTACTCACCCACACACACCACAGAAATAATATAAATGGTGTCCGCTTAAATCAACAAGACAGCTTTGGGACTATGCTTACAACTGTTAAACCAAAGCATAAATATTTCTGGAAACCTCAAAAATGTGAGTTTAGAGTGGGAAACTGCTTGAAAATTCATCTGTCACAGGTGCTACTGCAGTTCCAGTGTCATATAAACATAAATTAACTTTTGTTTTAACTTAGTGGGCTTCCTAATGAAATATGTTGTGATTGCTTTTGTTTTAAAATTTACTATGCCTTAGTTCAGTAATTGGTTTATGACTGTAATTACTAGCTTTCAGGCAACACTTATTAAAAACAAATTAGGTTGCTCCAAACTCAGGTGATTTTATGATCATACAGATCGATATAAATCACAGTTAATTAAGCTCTTTATCACTTAGGTTTTCCATATACAATGTATTTACAGCATTGCAATAACAGGCAATATTCTTACCTTTCCACACCAATTTAGTCATATTAAAACAAAAATGGGTTTGTAACAACAGAGGCTGAAAAACAGAATTTACTTAAGTAGCCTGCTGCACACTAACAATATTATGATGGTGTAAGCTGATAGTGTTTATCTACAGAGGGGAAAAAACCCTAGAATTATAAGCATAATCTGAAAAAATGCTATTTTAAAAAAGGGAAAATGAAACAAGCCAAGTTAAAACTCTTTGAATATATGTTTCCTTTCCAAGTCTTATCAGAGTTGTTACAGGGTATAATTCTGGCTACACTATAATGAAAAAAATCAAGAACAAACAATCAAACACCTAAGCTAGTTAAGAGTGCAAGTATTACTTAAAATGTCCAAGCCAAAATGTGCAAATAAATAGTCTGGACTTGTTTCCTTTTTTACAAGATCCAGTCTCTAATAAATTTCTCTTTAATGGCCACTTGCACTGCCATTAAAGATTTTTGTATTAGAACAGCTGCAGACTGTCTCCTGACTTGCAGGAGTGTCTGAGTGGTAAAGTTAAAAAACAAAGCATGCTGTTGGTCTTCCAGAGTTTTGTCCTGAATTAGGATCTTTCAGGGATAACTCCACTACTGAAGTAGGATCTTTCAGGGATAACTCCACTAAAACATCCAAGCCAAGATTCAACAGTTGCAAATTTTGATCTTCAAAAAGGTATAATTTAAAATACAGGTGGTTTTTAATGCTTATGGAAAAAGAACATAATTCCTCAAATTCTGCCCCCCAAGTCACTTGCACTGACCTTCTCCATTTTTGCTTTCATATTTATTATGAAGAGAATTTATTATGGAGAAATGCACCAGTTTAAAATTATTTACTTGAATTTAATGCACTGGGAAGCAGTAGGAGCTGCTCCCCCCTCTCCCTGCACACACGAAGGCCATGCTAGATGAGAGAGGTATCTGGCCGTGCTTTGGAGGCTGGCCCATGGCACCAGGAAGGGGCTGGCAGGTGGGATGTCCATCTGCAGCCCAGCACTGGCTGACCAGCATCTCCAGGGCCCTGAGATAAAATAATACTTATAATAAAGACTGATTTCAGGCTGAACTGACTAATATCACTAATAATTTACTAAAGCTGGCCGCTGTGGGGATGAATATTTTCAGGCTGCTGGCTTAAAGTAATCACCCGGTGTACCAACATTACCTGATATAATCACTACATGGTTCCTACAGCCAATGCTTTATGCAATACATCTTTGCAAATCTCTGTCCCATTAGTTTAATGATTTTAATGGCTGCTTTTGTGAGATGCTTCGATCCTGACTGGCACAGAGCACCTCCATTGTGAGATGTAGCATGTTATCATCTCATGTTTTCTGTTTCTTCATCAATACTTTTTCAAGTGGATCCCCTGTTCCCAAACACCCAGCAATCTATCTCTTGCTGTGGTATATTTTTGTATATAATAATTTGAGTATATTTATGAAGAGATAAGGAGCCATGTTTTCTTAATATTCATGAACTCATTTGCATCTCTCTAGCCTTGAAAAACACTTTAAATAAAACAAGGTGGACGTTGGAGTCAGTTTGAAAAAGATTTTGTGAAATAAAATATTTTAGATATTATTTTAGCAGGTGGGAGCAGCAAACTTATAATGGAAAAAAAAAAAAAAAAAGAAGTATCATTAAAAAAGAAAAAGTCCTACCTCAAATGTTACCAAAATGTCACATCACATAGAAATACTTTCAAAGAGGAAGATATGTTCTTTCCTGGTGCACCAGTTTCATAATATTGTGACATTTACATTCTAATGATAACTAAACTTTGATCTTTGGGAAATTTTAGAGCAAAGAGCCTGATTTGCTGTGGTTTTGTCACCTCCCTGAGGGAACTAGATGCAGCCTGCAAACCTCACAGGAATTATACAAACAGAAAATAAGAAAGTAAAATATTGGGAAAGATGGCTGTTTGGATTATGTGTGCACACAGAAGTCATGAGGATTAACCAGGTTGAACACTGAGGTTTGGTTAAGGATAGCTGCACAAAACCCATGCAAACACTCCCCTGCACTAAGGAGGACAGGGAGCTAAAGACATAAGCCTGAACCCATCTATCTTTTACTGACAGTGGGTATTGAGAAGTTGGGAGGTAATGGGCTAAAGGGATTGCAGAGCTTCAGCTTTACTCCTAATCCATGTCACAGAATTAAAACTAACACAGGGAGGAAATCCTGTAAAAACCCTCCTTAGGAGGGAGTAAATGACATCATTCTGCATACAGCTCAGTAGAGTACTGCTGGTGCTGCTCTCTGAGCACAGTGGAGGCTACAGAGCCTCCTTACTTTTGTAGGGTGTGCTGTCATGTGTCCTAACACAAATATCTACTTTAACAATTAGTCTCGGGCTTGACTCAGGGTGCAGAAAAGATTTGCACTTCTGGTGAAATACTGGCATCCGGATGCTGCTCTAGGCAAATCCTCATTTTACATTGGAGCCAGTCTTCCGTCTCTCTCCCCTCATAGCCTGGAAGGAAACACTTTTCCTCCACAATATTTTTCTTTCTAAAGCCCAGCAGCTACTGAGTTTTTAGGAATTGTTTTATTTGCTTTGGTGTGCTGGGAAATGGGCTGCCTTTAATGTGAGTAAGAGGGGAAAGAGCAATTTTACCTGGGTTTGTACCTTGCTGGATCCTGCAAGGCACATCATGTAACCCAGTGATATATTAGAGTGAGCAGGTTCCTTGCAACAGGGAGACAGAAAAAGAGAAAATAGGTGGTGCACAATACCATGCAACCAAAGATGTTTTGCTTCAGTAATCATCTGCTACCATACCTATCCTGGGCAATGTTGTGCTTCTGCAAAATGAAGAAGCCTTTATGTTTATTAAGGTCTCCCAAACACAAGTACTTTCTGCCCCAAAGTAATTTTCATCAACTACCCTTCAAAGTACTATATGGGACAGAATCAATTAACTCTTAATGATTAGAATCTGTAATAAATTCAACTACTTGCTCCTGGATGAAACTTTTGCTGTAAGAAGGAATCTTCTTAGTGTCTGGGTGCCCAAGATAATAGTCTGTGGTGTGGCTTTTCGGAGCCAAGTTATCAAGCAATGTATATTCTGTGTATTCAAGTAATTTAATGATACTGCTAATATTAATCTTTCTGATGGAACTGATGCCTAGCGAAATAGCTCCAATGAGAGAAATATGAAGCTTACTGCTAAAATTCTTGCGTAAGCTTTTCATACAATAGCTCTGAACTTCTAATAATATAACACTACATTGAATAAAGAAATGCAATTCTCCCATCTGATGAAGAAAAGTGTCTTTTGTGACTGACATGGATCCTTTAAGGATTAGCAAACAGAGTTCTCGTATGCAGGGAAATATCTGTGGAAGGAAACACAAACTTTACAAATCATTCTATCTGTGGAAGGAAATACAAACTTGACAAATTGTTGTTGGTTTGCTTAGTTAATAAAACTCAATGTTTTATATTTAATTACAGTAGATTGCAATTCATTGTTTCAAACAGATTTAAAACCTAATAAGCATCAGACTGCAGAGCAAATACTCTTCCTTTGTGCGCATAATCACTTCCAGCTTCCCAAACTTTTGTAATATAAGTACAGGAAAAAGAATTAAAAATATGTACATAAAGGGAGATACACTAGAACATGTTGTCTATTCATTGGAGCTGGATAGCCAACATGACAAGAAAAATTAAACTGGGATTTAGAGACACTTTTTTTACCTTGTAGAATGAAGAGCTTTCAGGATTTTACTTTAATTACCTTCTTGTTCAGTTTTTCCTTTGTTGTCTAAAATATCAATGAGACTTTTGTCTTCTATTTTGTATTGTTATGGATCTCTTGAGCAAAACTGCTGTCTTCAAGTAAGAGCAGAATGGAAACTGGAGACAAAGGCACAGAAATGTTTAGGCAACAAATTCCATTAAGAAAAAAGGGGGGAGAAAAAGAGAAAGAAAGTACGTCTGACTGAAGCAAAATTTCTAAATATTTTCATTTCTTACTACTGCAGAAACTTTCTGACCTCCTCCAGGATAGTTTCCCAAAACTGCTGTGAAGGCAGCAAGGTAGAAGATGGATGGAGAGACTTCAGTGCTCTGCCTTTCTCTCCCTGCTGAGCTGTGCCACAAGGCAATGCCAACTCAGCTCTGTCCTCTTACAGTCCCTTTACCCACTTCTTGCTCCTACCCTGTCTGTAATTAGACTTCTAAGCTGTCTTGGGAAGGAAAAGACCTAGAAGAAACACACTGAGAAAACCTGCTGGCTAACCCTGGGAACAAGGTATATTCAGGTCACTGCCACTTACACCATGTGGCAGCTGAAACAAAGCAGCATCACAGACCCATACAATCATACAATCATTCATGGTGGAAAAGACCTCTAAAATCCTTGAGTCCAACCATTAACCCAGAACTACCAAGTTCACCACTAAACCATGTCCCTAGGTGCCATAACTACACATCTTCTAAATACCTCCAGGGATAGTGACTCATCAAAGGAAACCCTTTTTCTAAAGCAAAGTCTGAATTAACCAAAGCTTGTTAGAATGAGGATAAGATTAGTAGCAGTGTACCATTTCTAGAATTACAGTGTTGGCAGAAAAATATTTTTTAAAAGAATTCTTTTTTTAAAGAAATAGACTACATTACTATCATAACTGTAATAAACCCAAAAGATTTCAATCATACTTTTGTCTGGGAACCTAACTGTGAAATAACAAAATCCCCACAACTTTGCTTTTGGTATGTAAGAGAGAACACATCTAAATTAATCCTCACATTTTTCACAGCTAGATTGATGAATAACTATGTCCTAGAGAATAAAAGCAGGGTTCCCAAAGACTGGAAAGCAGAGAAGCTGAACTACTGCTCCTTCAAGGACCTTTTAATCCGCACCAGAGATTGTGAAGGAAGTAGGATAGAGTCCTTTGAGGACTTAAGACACCAAAGCTGAGGGCAGATTATTTCTTCTTTTCCAAAAGGTTTTTTGGGAGAGGCAGATAGCCTTATTCCCAAACAAAACATATCCAAGTGGCTACGGACCCTCCATCCATGCCAGCTGAAGCCAGCATGTGTTCTAACTTAAACAGAGAGAGGTCAGCCTTGAGCACAGCTACCAAACCTACTAGCAAACCAACCAGATTGCTGTAAAATGAGCATAAAGCTCTAGGAGCAGAAGTGCCATGGCACAGCTGTAAACCTGCCTGAAAGGCTTCACATAGAAGCCAGCACCCCGCTGTGAAAAGTTTTCGTTCTTGAGAAAGAGCATTGTTCTGCCAGCCCGGTGTGCCCACAGAGAGCCTCTGACCAGCTGGAGCTAACAAGATACTCGTTAAGAGAGAGCTTAAATTAGTCAAGCCCTAGTACAGATAGGTGAAAAAAATGGAAGGTGGGGCCTTTTTAATCTCCCAATTATGTTCTTACATTTGGCTTCTACTAAGGGGGAGAGAGGAGTAAGATCTGCAAAGTTTCTTCAGCATGTATAAACCACAAGAATTTAAGACTCCTTCATGATATTTAGTATTAATGCAAATGGCTCTTCCCAGGTCTTTGTTTTCCTTTTTCCAAGTTTTTAATGGGTTTGGCCTCAGGGTCCTGTACTCTTGAACAACTCTAGAATAAAAAATAATAGGTATTAGTCCAGTTATTCTCAGCCCCAGCAGGGGATTATGCTTGCTTGCAGCAATCCTTGCCATCCCTGTTAGCATTGAACTTCATTTAATAGCACAGCATCCAGCTTCAGAATGTGTCCATAGGCACTATTTCACCAGTATGTTGTTCTGGGGAGAGACTTTCACCTGAGGCACCTTCAGTTTGGGTTCAAAATCTAGGTGTGTGACACAGATTATTTTGTGAATGTGAAGCCATTTGTTGTCTCTGTGCTTTATATCTGAAATGGGGAGAACCACGTTTCACCTGCAAGAAGCTGAGGTAGTACTAATTTGCTGAGGTTTCAGAGGATGAGAGAACTGCATCAGTACTTAGAAGATTTAGCAGAGTCCCACCTGTATAATGTCTAAGAGATTTTCATTGGGTAGACATTCAGTTGAGGTTTTAAATGCAGGTGGACTATGGCGTGTCTCTGCAAGCTCAGAAGAACAGGTCTCATTCACACTGCAAGGTCTAAGCAGAGCCCTCAGTTCAGGAGGAAATCCTTCATCTTGCTTTCTTGTCTGCCTGCAGATGGCTTAAAGACATTACAGAATATTCTTCCTAAGGAAAAAAATGCCTCTGCAGATGACAAGGTTTTAAAAGGTTGTTTCTTATCAATTGAATTTTGAGTTGAAATTGAATAGCGGCTGCCTTAGACCAATATATGGCTTGTAAAGTGAAAGCCTGGCAGACAAAATACCTACCTTCCTCTCTGTCTGTCTATCTTGCATTTATTCTTTTTTATGGCCCTGTCAAGACAGGAAACAATAAATGCACTATTACATTATAAAGTTACTTGTGAATTACTTTCCCGGGGAAGGTTGGTGTAAGCTGAATGTCCCCCTCCTCCCACTAAGGCTCACAATCTTTATAAATTAGTCTCCTCTCTTTCTGTGGACGTCTCCAAGACCCGTTGCCTGCAGCTCTCTGCTCTGCTGACAGCCTCAGGGAGCAGCATGTCTGGGTGAGCATGGATGTCTCTCCCCAGCTGCATCACCTGTGCCCACATCCTTGCATGGCACTGACTGCTACAGCTCCCTTCCCTGCCATTTGGGAGAGCGGACAGCATTTTAGGAATGAATGTGCAATATCAGACAAGTAAGAGGGAGAATGGCTAAAGCCAGGTATTCCTCAAAGGTCTGTATTTCTTGTCAGCAGCTGGGTTGCATGGGAAGATGTAGATCTCCAGGCTGCTCTCCGCAAACAACTTCTGTGATGAATTTAGACCCTCCGTGCTTGTTGCTTGCCAGAAATTCTTGTGAGAATACACCAGACATGAAGAAAGGCAGAGAAACAGCCACAGCTGGACCCCGGCCAGCCCAGCTGGCATGGTGGTGTGTGTGAAGCCCCTGGAGCCTGTCCAGGGCCAGGCTGGTGGGGGAAGCCGCTGGCAGCATGACCTGCTTTCCTTCTCCCACACATGACAACAGCCAGGTCGTGGTAAAAGGGGGAGCCAGACTTGGAACCAAAACTGTGGGCTGCACTCATGAGAACTACTGCACCGCTGAACAGCTGGAGACCACTGATGTTTGTCTCCATGGGAAACATGGCTGTTTCCATTCTGCCTTCATGTTGCTACGCCGTTTGCAAGGAAGAGCAACCCCTTCTGAAGATAAACCAGTGAGAAACCGAGCCAGAAGAGCTATGCTATGATTCCAAAGGCTTTGACCTGCTCATGTATTACACCACACCTTCCCTGTAAATATGTGTTGTCATAATGGTAGCACAGGTACTTCTTTTTGTCAATAATCTACTGAGAAGTCCCTCGATGTGATGTGTGCTCAGGTAATTTGTGCTGATTAGGTCTTCAACAGAGGCTAATGAAAATCACATTAACAAAAAGGTAAATAAGGAAATCTTTTGGAAGTGGGCAAATATTTGGCATCAGTCACGTGTTTCTGTGAACAAACCTTTTTAGAGTGGCTGCTGATGCCACTGTCTATAAAGAGCCATGTATGGAGATTAGGAGTAAAAACTGATGTTGCTAAAATGTGTAACATAAATATTTTGTTTTACAACTGATGAACTTGCAGTAATCACACTTTGAGGATTATCCAAAAGGATTTATATCATTTTCAGGGCAATGAATGCAGACCAGACAATTTAGCGAAGCCATCTATTTTCTAATCTAAAGGCTTCATCAGGTATTTTCACTACTAACACTGTAACTGTAATGCTTGACTTAATAGAAAAGTGGTGGGGCTAAGGGATTGAATGAACCCAGTTTTCTGGAATCCATTTATACAGCCAATCACCATAACAGCTTGTGTGAGATTAAGAGACATTTTGTAATCTGCTGGCTTTCACTAATACCATGATAAGAGCAAGATATGCAAGTGTTCCTTTAAAAACGTGAGCAGTTCTCTATCTTTCTGGATAGCTGAAGGCTAAGCCTGCAAGGATTTTTAGAGTAGCTCAAGGGTGGAAGTTTCCACAGAAAGAACTCATTGTACCCAGAGATGGCTCTTGCTATGCTTGTAGGAGAACATCCTGCAGGCAGCTTCCCAGGAAGGAGTAATTCTAGTCGGAAATGTGTGGAGACATTGAGCTAGAATGAAGGTCAAGCAACTTTGAAAAAGATTTGCACTCTATAAGAAAATCTTCTACAATATGTAAATGTCCAGACAATTCATTAAATAAAATCTGTTGAATATCAATAATAGTATTGGCTGGTGTTTCTTGACTGTACTACAGCCTTCACATCTAGTATTAACTTCTTTTTCCACAAGCAGGGATAGATTTTTGAGATTAACTACAGCATTTGTTGGACTCCATAACAGTAACTTCTTTCCTTAAGCTGCTCTTTTCCAAGGTCAGAAGGAAATTGCCTTCTCTCCACCTACAGTATTGCACTGTTGGCATGGAATAGGTTTTTTCATTTTCCTCCCATGAATCCCAGTCATTACCAAATGCAGCAGTCCTGACTGGGAGGCAGAGGGCTGGGATAGGAAACCTGTTTGATCCAGCATAGCAAATACTCTGTTGAAGTTGGGAATCCTCCAAATTCCCATCATCTGTGTCTCAACACTATTCCTGCATATTCTCAGATGAAGGAAAACATACCACATCTTCACATGTCTAGCTAATAAGAATTGGTTTCAATCACAACAGAGCTAAAATTGCCAATGTAGATAGTAACTTTGACTGCAATTCAAATGCTGGACTCAGAAAAGAGAATTCAAACAAGATCTTTTTATCTACTATCTTGGGATGCTGTAGGAGGGCAAGAGAAACCATACAGCTGGAGTATATGGTTTTTCTCTGCACTTAAAAATCCTTTTATTGACGAGGGAGGAAAAAAGTGGAATTTCAAAATCTGTGTATCTGATGAGAGAAAATTTTTTGTGCCTAATCTGGAAAGAAATGAAAAACAATCCATTGCTATGGTAGAGGGTTCCTTCTGTACGTCTGCCAAGGTCATTGAATGCATAAATCCAGGGAGAGTACAGACTCTGAAAGAAGGCAGCTCAGCTGTTTCCCCACAGCAGCTCTGTCAGGACTCAGAAGGGTGAGAGAGTTTTCTCGATATTACAAAACCATTAAATACAACTGAAAATATTTTTCCTGCATTTGGCAGTTTGAGATCTCAACAACGTGTAATGGATCTAGTGATACCCGAGAGATTGTTATGGACAATAAGCCAGGATGCCCAGGTTTCTTTCCCAAGGTCTCCTTGCTTCAGAGATCCCATTGTGAGGTTTCTTTGTCAGAGTCTTTCAAAAACTGGGCTTGTTGTCAGGCTCTTTGAATTCAGGTCAGTCTGTTCTCTGTTTTTTTCCATTTCTGCTTTGCAAGGCAGTGCTATTGAGCAATTCAGAGCGCATGCATGGGTTAAGCCCCTCAAAAGTCCTTTCCTCCAGCCAACACCCTTCTCCTGAAGTAACCCGTATGATTTCAGAAGTTTTACTGGAATTGAAGAACATCAGGATGTCAAAACATAAATGCTCGGTCGAAAAAAGTTCTGTTTCAATGCACCCAGGTTGTCTCCTGTGTGCAACTGCCTAAGTGTCTTTTCGTACATCTGGATACCTGCTACATACTCCTAAATCCCAGGTAAACATTTGGAGATGAGAGCTGTGGTGTCACAGCACGGGCTTCTAGCACTGTGTTGGGAAGTCTGAGTATTTCAGCTCCATATCCTGAGACACGCAGATGTCCTGGTCTTGCTCCAGTGATGGAGATCTCAGGCTTTCCAAGTTGTTTGTTCTTGGAGAAACTGGAGAATATCCAGTGTAAGGTTAACAGGAGAGTGAAATTCCAGCAGGATGAATCCTGTAAAAAAAGGCTGGGCTTCTTCAGTCTGGTGAAGAGAAGGCTAGGGGGAATCCAATGGGAGCCTACAGCTTTTCAGAATCACAGAATCATGCAGTGGTTTGGGTTGCAAGGGACCTTAAAGATCATCCAGTTCCTGCCATAGGCAGGGACAACTTCCACTAGTCAGGATTGCTCAAAGCCCCATCCAATCTGGCCTTGAACACTTCCAGGGACAGGGCATCCACAGGTGCTGTTCCACTGCCTAACCATCCTTGCAGTAAAGAATTTCTTCTTACCATCTAATCTAAACCTACTCTCAGCTTGAAGCCATTCCCACTTGTCTTGTCACTACATGCTCTTGTAAATAGTCCCTCTCCATCTTTCTTGTAGGTTCCAGTCAGGTACTGGAAGGCCACAATGAGGCCACCCTGAAGCCTTTTCCAGGCTGAGCAAATTCAGTTGTCTTACCCCTCCCTCATCAGAGAGGTGCTCCAGCCCTCTAATCATCTTGGTGGCCCTCCTCTGGACTTGCTCCAACAGGTCCATGCTCTCCTTGTGCTGTGGACCCCAGAGCTGGATGCAGCACTGCAGGTGGGGTCTCACCAGAGTGGAGCAGAGGAGCAGAATTCCCTCCCTTGCCCTGCTGCCCACACTGCTTTGGATGCAGCCTAGACACGTTTGACTTTCTGGGCTGCTGGTGCACATGGCTGGGTCATGTCCAGCCTCTCACCCACCAGCACCCCCAAGTCCTTCTTGCAGAGCTGCTCTTGATCTGTTCATCCCCCAGCCCGTGTTGGGACAGGGGGTTGCCCTGATCGAGGTACTGCCCCTGGCACTAGGTCTTGTTAAACCTCATAAGGGCCCACTTCTTGAACTTGTCCAGGTCCCTCTGGATGGCCTCCTGTCCTTCAGGTGTGTGAACTGCATCACTCAGCTTGGTGTCATCTGCAAACTTGCTGAGGGTGCAGTTGATCCCTTAATCTATGTCAATAATGAAGATAATAAACAGCACAGGTTATTTAGTATAACCAATATTGCGAAGATTATACAAATCCTTTGTTGTGGCAGACCGTATGACAAAGGGCAATAGCCACAAGCTCTGTGTTCAGTGCTTCAGGACAGGCATTAGACAAGACCTCTACTGAGATGACGGTGCAGCACCAAAACATGATATCCGGTTAGGCTGTAGAATTTCCATCCCTTGAGCTTTTTGATATTTAGAAGTATTAGACAAAGCCATAAATTCATGCAGTGTTGGTGACAAACATATTTTTAGCAGGAGTTTGAACTAGAGCGCTCCAAATGGTGCCTTCTGACCTGCACTTCCATGAATCTGTGGTGATTTAAAAGCTTCTAGAGTCCTGCTCTTCAGATAAGCGAGATCACAGGCAGGAACAGCTTATTTATCTTTCAGGAATAGATAAACAATCCCCAATTCTCCTCCCAGGACAGCTGTACTTTTTCCCTCTCCTCCCTCAGGTTGCACACTTACTGAATTTCCTGTCTGTGAGAACTTCAGAGAGGTTTCAGCTTTATCCTGTGTTGAGCTGGCAAGACTTTCACATCTGCAGGTTTCCACGGGACCACATGAAGAATGTTGTCACCCTGAGTAAATCACTCTCATAGCCAGGCAAGCAGATGCAGCCAGAGAGCTGAGATCGCCAGGACAAACCTGCCCTAATATCCATTGAATTGTTTGAGTAGCTGGGCCAGCATTTCCAGGCATCTCCCCTTCCAAACACCCCAGGTGGGATTGTTCTCAGCTTCAGTGTATCATGCTCCATCCAAGAGGGAAGTCGGAGTCCTGATCTCGTCTCCCCTTCTGGTGCTGCAGAAGCACACAGGCTTATCCCCCAGAATCAGGCCTGCCATTAAGAGTATTTGCAATAATCTCTGCAAAGTTGCCAAAAAACCTTGCTGCTGCCTGCACTTTACTTCAAACGAATTGAAAGGCTTGTGCATGATTTTTTTTTAACCACTTGGCAGCAACGGCAGCACAGTCTGAGCATGTAAAACAGCTCCACTGAGCACATCAGCTGAGTCACTGCTTTTTGCCACAAACCCGTCACAGCAGAAGCTGGAGAAATCAATAACACCATGCAGCTTAGTAAAAGTGCTGAGGCCGTGCAAGGTTCTTGTATAGAAACACACCAAGCGTTCAAGCAGTAAAAGCATCTCACCTCATTAACACTGGAAAAAAGCCTTTAATTCACCAAACACACCGAGGTGCAACCTCTGTGACGAGAGAAGGTGATGGCTGAAGAAATACAGGAAGGAAGTGGAATCAGTGACACCACCAGAGGGGGGAAAGATCAGTTTTTATCACCAGGCCTTGGAATACTGTTTATTGCATTCTGTATTCATCTCTATTCTGAACACACAGCCTGCATAAATACATGGATCCTGAACAGAGGCAAAAGATGAGCTCTTCTTAAATGGTAATGCTTAGCTGCCTGAGAGCAAGAGTACCACTTGCTGGGGGGAGCTGGGAGCTGAATGCCCTCTCCCTTAGTGAATCACCCTGTAAATCCTGCTATTTCTGGGAGACTGTGTTCCCATTATCCGCTGTGGAGGGGATAACAAGATGCCAAATCCCACACGAATAGGGGAGGCTGTGCTACTCTCACCCTCTATGCAGAGAGAGCTCTCAGCCTGCAGCGTTGCCAGTGGCAAGAGTCAAGACTCAGGATAACAGTCTGTTCCAGTCTTCTAAAACACACACATCCATATGTACATGTACACCCTAGCTTGCATTCTGCATTCTAAAAATCTCTTCTAAGAAACTTGCCTGTAAATATTGGCCAGGCTTGCTGCTCCTTCTTTGATAACTCTGTGAAACTCTTTGCATATTGCAGTGATTTTTGTCTTGCCTGCTGTAAAACTTGGAAGACCTGCTGAACATTTCACCAGAGTAAACATATTGAAGCATTACACTAGCTATCCACTACACATTTCTTCGCTCTAGAAGAGAATTTATATGAAAATGGCCAAGTGTGTCTTTCTATGCACATTTTTTTCATCTTGCATCAACACAGCATTTGATTTCACTTTTTCCCTCTACTCGGTTTTAACTTCAATCTGTGAAAAGGTGGAGACTCCATCCAAAAGAGTAAGACTTTCCACAGCCAGTAAGCAGATGTTCTTGTTTGAAATCATATCCCAGCACACACTCATTTCTTATCTGCTAACATCTTGTGATTATAATCACAAGGTTCTTCTAATTATTACAGTATCTTCTTTATTCAGTTCTGAAACTGGTCTTTGGGAACTTGAATGCATCCCATAGGGTATTCGAGCTCTCTGACATTTCAGAGTCTCTGATTGCTGCAGCAGCCGTGGTGACCTCCCCCTTGAAAACTTTTAGGGCCAAAGAAAGGAATTACAGCTGTGCAGGAAAACCAGGTATACCAAATCTAAAAAGTGTAACCAGCTATAGCTGCCCCTGGGGCGAGCTAAGGCATCGTCACCTTCAAAGAGGCCACTGGAAGAGTGTCACAGCACCCCAGGGGCCACTGCCCCGTCTTTCTTCACTTTTCACGTCTCAATTTAGCTGCTAAGATCTGAGGAATATAAACAGGGCGCCGTATACATACACAGGCCATGATAGTATTGGTTTTGCTAGGGTTGAGCTGACCTTTTGTGTTTGACATTTTTGGTTTGAAAGAAAACAATGATATTTGCCCTATATGACACGTAGACTTTCTAAAACCATTCAGCTTCCCTACTGTCTGGTGATATTGAATTCATGATCTGCAAAATACAACACTTCTCAGCTGCTGAGAATGAACCTGTAAATGGCAAAGAAAAGCCTGATGGAATAATAAGGGGTAGTGTAAAGCAGAAACATCCACAAGCCTTCTCTGGATCTGAATTACTTTCCTTATTAGCAAACACTGATATTTGATTTATTTGCTCTCTAATAATTAGAAGAAGAAGTCAAAGACCTGAGATAAGACCAAGATGTATGTAGCAAGACAGGAAGAGTACAGGCATCTCACCTTATAAATAAATTTTCCTTTAAATAAACGGTTTATTTTTAACATCTTTCTTTGGCGCAGCTAACATAACAAATGCATAAAACCAAAACACACCTGGAGTTATTCATCCCACACTCTTCTGCTCAAATTGTTTATCTACAAAGAAACAAGTGAAAAACACCTCCTCCTGTAGAAAAAGCTGTTGTACCCAAAAAGGTCTCTTGTCTCTCACCTTCAGTGTCCCCCTATGACAGAAACACCAAACCTGACACCTCCAGTTTCACAGCCTGTGACTTCAAATTCTTTCCAAAGTAAGCAACATTTTTTAAGATTTTTAAATTGCTTCCTACTACTAAGGGAGCCACTTCCTGGCACAAGCTGGGGACATTCCACTGCTCCTGCTGCATAACTCATTGCTGCACAGGGGTAGTGGCTAGGAGAGCCAATTGTGCCCAATTTCTTTGTACTAAGCTACTTTTCACCTTTCCAAGCTAGACTGGACAAAGATTTAGAGTCCACACCAGGAGAACCCAGTCTGGTGAGGCTCACAAGTAGCCAAACCAACCAACCGAGCCCTTCATTTACTGCCCTATGTGTGAAAACTCTGTGAAAAAATTCTTAGCATAAGGTGAACAAAGCAGTGAAGGTATGATTCAAGATAACATTTTAGAGACTTATTACTGGGCCAAAAGAGGACATCTGGGATGTAACCCAGTGATTTATCCTACTTGATGATAAAGAGACAGCAGGGTGAGGTTCCTCCATCATCAGATATGTTAAGTATGGGGTTGTAATGGCTGATGTCTCCAGAGCAATAGCACTACAGAGAATCCTTAGCAATTCTTTGTCATATCAGCTGTCTTGGGGCAATTGTTTTTCACCATGTATCTCCTTGCACTCTTCTATTCTGCAGAGGGAAGAGTGCAGCTCTTATTCTTCTCTGCATTTTTTCCCACTATTTCTTCATTTTTGCTTTAAAAGCCCTCTCATATTCTTCTTTCCATGCCCTCTACATACCTTGTCTCCTCTTTTTTTACAGACAAGAAAAGCAAACTTGCAGTACAAAGGAGGTCTGTTGTTTTGCGTTTTTCAATGGCAGACCTTCAAATAAGTGGGCAAGGCATCTGAAGGTCTGTAGGCTTTCAAAGCTGCTCACAGGTAACAAGCATTGTTAAGTTCCTGCCAATCCACGTTTGTGCTGACTGACTGAATGAAGTTTCTTCTCTATTATTGTGTATTTGCCTTTGGAGAACCGTCTCCAGGAGGGTTCTGCAGTCTCCCTCTGAGCCTCCATACCTTATGCTGCTGGTGCACGGTGTGCTCCTGTTAGAGACTCAGGGCCATTTGTTACTGTCACAGAGGCACCACAGGGCTGCAGGGAGGCACCAGACACAGGCTGGAAGCCACTCTTGACAGGCAGGACGAAGACTGGCTGCAGACCAAAGAGCTACAAGCGGCTAAAACACAGCAGGCACCACAGGGTAACAGTGAAACAGTTGTGACTATCTCACAAGTGCCAATCCTGACCTCGTCAGCGTGAGGCTTCTGAGAACGCACTCATCCCTATCTCTCTACTGCCGGTGTTGGGTGTGTGCCCACAAAATCATGTAACTGTAAGCACAGATGCTTGCAGAACATCTTAGGCCTTGGGGTGATGGTTTGAACTGGCTTTTTGAGCAAGGACCAGACTCCAGTCATTTGTACTGTGAAGAATGTCTAGGGGTTAAAGCTACTGGCTGAACCGTGGAGAATTCCATGAAGGGAGGGATCGCTGGTCTCACAGCACTTGTTGAGGATGAAAGCAGGGCAAGTATGCTGTTTGGACAGTTGTCCTTGCCAGTTCTTTTTTCAAAGGAGGTTTTGAGCTATCAACCCGCACAACTTTTTGATGTATTCATGGAATACTGTGTACAGAAATTTTGTCTACAGTGAATCTATTCTTTTGGTGGGAAGATTCTCCATCTCTCATGCCTTTCCTTCTGAGTCAGGGTGAGTCCTTGGAAAGCCGGAGGTCCTACCAGTGGAAGAGAAGATGGCTCTGTCCATACAGTCAGTCCAGCACTACGCTGAACCTGCCCAAAACGTGAAACCTCCCCAACCTTCCATGTATATCCTGACACCGACAAACTAAACCATTTTCCACTGAATAAGACTTCTCACAAAACAGTGATCTCAGTTGGTATCAAATTAATTTGATTCAGAAACTTGGTGGAAAATTTCTCAGTGCAGTTACCAGGCTCTAAACTGTTCTCTACTTAGTGACAGTGGGATAATCACTGAGGTGTTTAGGAAAGTGTATTTTATTTTGTATTCGTATTTTGTATTACTATTTTGTTTATACATGTTTATGTATATGTGCCAAATACTTGAAAATAGATGGTGGACTCTAGGATCTCTAAACTGCATCTGTACAATTCATACAAGAATGTGACCACTGTGCCTGCACAAATTATCTCTACCAACAATGGAGCACCACTTGTAAGTAAAACTGTAAAGGATGGAGTCATCGGTACAGAACTTAATTGAGGTTGGGTTGGGAAAAAATAATTTAAGTGAAAGAAAAATGAGCTCTTTCTTTATTCCTCAGTGAAATAAATTTTCATTTCAGATCAAATGGAATATTGTATTAAAAAGATTTAATTGTGGAGGGACAACGTAAACAGGTTTTTTTAGTAAATAAATGTTCAGCAAACCAACCATCATTTTTCCAATAGTCACTTAAAAACAGAGTATACAGAAATGGTGATAGGAATACCTAAATTAAATGTGCTTGTAACTTGGATAGTATTTCTACAGGTCAGTATCTCACTAGGGAAGAAAACAACCAAACAATAATAGTATGTAATGAAACTGTCAAAGAGTACAGATTTTCAGTTTCACCAGCATGTATTTTCCCAGAAAATTGCTTTAAAATAGAAAAATTCTAGAAACTAAAAGTGTATTCATTATGAAATGATTTTGCATTAACTTGATAAACAATAAAATAATGGTAGGAGGACTTTTCTGCCCTTTGAGGAATGCACTCTTTATTGAGTTTAAAATTATAATAAACCATTGAGAGCCTACTGAGCTAGGTAATAAATGTAGCACAGCAATTTAAGAGTTCATTTCTGTGGCTCTATAATAGTTTCCAGAGGTTTTTTTATCTTAGTAGGGTTTTTATGGTTGTGCAATTGTAGTAATTGAAAGTAGATTAAAAAAATTATTCTCCTCCAGACCTTTCCAGCAGAAAGAAGAGATGAAATCTGTATGGTATTTCATCTGGGAAAAAATGGAAATATAATTTTCATATAACATAATGGTTAGTATGCCTGTACCTGCAATCTAATTATTATAGGGGATATTTATAAGATTTAAACTAAATTGGACATGCTCCCCTGGTTTGTACAGCCATTCCCACCAGCAGAGGCAGGGCAGAGAAAAGGTGCACCTGGCACCTATGTGAGCAGAGAGATGGGTCTTCACCAGCACAGCTTCACCAGCGGTGTGAAGGGTTAAAGTTTCCTTGAGCAGCACCTGTCCCACTCCGATGACAGGAGAAGCTGCGCTGGTGCCAAGAGCTCTCCCAAGCTATGGCAAGGCCTGGCCCAGTCTTTGCAATGGGAACATGGAGAGAATCACACGGGGCTAGGGGCTTGTGTGCTAAACGGTGAAGGAAGTGCAGAATATGTTCCTGCTGAATACAGGAGACGGAATAATAATAATGTGGGGGGCTAAAGAGCGTGAATAAAACATTATACAAGGGGAGGTGGTATCAGGAGGCTGGAGGTGAGCAGGGCAGCTCTGGCAAACTCGTGCAACAGAGGTGTGGTTTTGGGTCCTGTCAGATTTGGACGGGAGAAAAGTGGCAACACCATCGGCAGAAGGTGCACCCCTCTTGTTTCCAGCTTTGACCGAAGACACTGGACTTTGGAGAAAATGGGAGTTCAGAGCCTGAAATTATAAATCTGTCAAGATGAGAAGAAAAGTGAATTTTGGCAGAGGAAGCAGAGATACTGTCTCAAGCAAGATGAAATGTAGCAAGTGAGAGAAGGCAGACTTAGCATCCTCACAGACACAAGAGGTCAGAATTATGTGGAAAAACGCACGTGGGGCTTAGATAACACAAAAGCTTAAGAAAATAGAAACATCTGAATGGAGATAGGTAGCCACAATACTTAAGTCAGAAGGGCTGAAAGAGAGAGAGCTTCTACCACTGTGATATTACACACCTGTGGTGGGAGAGCAGCATGGGAGCCAGAAAGGCAAGGATGCTGCAGGTGAAAGATCTGCAGAAGAATGGGATGGGAAGGTGGGAAACCTCACATTTCTTATGTGAGAATTTTACTACATGTTCCAAGTCCTTCTGCTTTTCAGCTATGCTGGAGAAGGAATTATATGCTGCCATGACTTAGAAATGCATAGTGGCACTAATGAAAAATGATCTCTAGTGTGCTGTGTCCTGCTATGAACATGTAGGAGTCTCATACCAAGCCCAGTATCTTGGCAGTCTTTGAAAATAACACAAAGAAACAACTTTAAGCCCAATGAGTTTATAACGCTGTGCAAGGATTTGCCAAATTTCATTCATGTTCTGTAAATAAAAATCCTGTTAGCTGAGCCACAGTGACCTCTGAAATCAAGGAGACAGGGATATTGACACACTCAGAGGAAAAATTCTCTGATGCTACATATGCATGAAGGGACTCTGGCTGTATCAGCATTGTGAGCCGGGATAATGGACTTTCGTGGCACAGCAGAGCAGGGGTCACTCGCTGGAGAGCAGGATGGGAATGGAGTTGCCATCTGCACATTCCTGATTATCTTAATGATAATCAGCCCATTTTTCAAAACATACTTTGAATGCAAACGCATGTGCTTAGCATTTATATTAGCAACATATGTGTCATTGTTTAAGCTGCAAGCTCATTAGCACCTCGATGTGACGTGCCACCTGAACAGAATGAAGCTTGCAGAGATTAAAAGGTATGGGGAAATGGCTGAGGGCAAAGTAGACAGTGGCAAACAATAATATCTAGAAGCAGGGAGAGTCATACTTTTAATTTGCCATGAATTTTGATCGATGGCTCTAACCACCTTCCATTTAAAGGCTCACAAAGAACAGTCATGTCCTAAAGGCAATGGCTGTAAGAACAAACAGAAAGAGTCTGGACTACACTTAGATGGACCAAAAAATCAAATCAAGGAAAGAGCAGGAAAAAGAAGACAGTTGAATCCCTGAAGCAGCACTGACATTTACATGTGACAAGAAGGTGGGAGAGGTACTATAAAAAAATGCAACTGCTACTGTGGATGATGATTATTAGAATATCCAAGGGCGCAGATTGCATCTATAGTAGCAGGACTTGTGACTGAAAGCCATGAAGGATCGGTATGGATGTTGCTAACAAAGACTGATGCAAGGTAAACTGCATGGACAACATCCCTAACATTTAATTGCAATAGAAAGTCTGGCTTTGTAGAGAATCCTCATCTGTTAAATAGAGAATGATTTATTGAAGTGACTTTCTCTCTCTGTGAGGGTCCTCAGAAGGGAGCCAGGATGATTTAAGTACTTAGAGGTATGCACAAGCCACCAAGAAAGGAAAAAAACAATGCCAGGACTGATGCTGGTTTCTGGAGCAGAGGGCTGCTTTTGTGCTGAAAGCCTGGCTGGATTTTGTCTGCTCTGTTTAAGAAAAGCATAGTAGAGTGGCTTTGAATTAGATATGAAAAGATGAAAAAGGACTTCTACTCAAATTAACATGACGTGACCCTGTGTGAGGCAGAGCTGTGAGGTAGATCTCCTTAAGCCTTCTCCTTAGCACACGAAAACTGTTTTAGTCTCTGCAGATCCATTTCACTAAACGACAAGCTAGAGTTTAGTCAGTGTTGCAGCCAAGGAAACCGAAATCAGCCGCATCTGAAACAGATTAGAAAATAACATCTTGTAAATAAATATCCTCCGCCCCACATCCTAACCCCTTGTTCTTCAGATTAGGTTCTTTCCTTCAGTCTTATTCACAGACCGGAGCTGACTTCCTAATTGCAAGAAACTTTACACAGTTGGGGAAGCCTCTTTCTTTCCATCACCTTTGAGGTCTGGCTGCATTTCTGCACTTCCTGCCCTGCTCAGAAACCTCCAGTCCCTCTGCATGGCAGTCTCCCTGATGAAGCATCCGTCCTTGGGTAGCCCAGCCCTGGTTCCACAAACATTCCCTCCTGCCGCCTTCTCTCCTTCCCTGCTAGAGTTCTGACTCAAGTGCAGCAGCCCAGACTAATCTTGTAGCAAAATAGATACCTACAGCATAAATGGGGAGCACACAAATAAAACTCATCGTGCCCTTGCCATGTTTCTGTTGGGCTGAGAAGTTAAACCAACACGGAAACTCGATGTCAGAAGGGTAACCAAGAAGAGCCTTCTTCAGCTGCATCAGATTGGATAATACAGAACAATGTATTAAACATGATATATCACATAAACCAGGGAGCCCACTAGATGCTTCAATCTGTGAACAAAGCTAATTGAAGAAAAAGTAAAATTATATACCCAACACATGTGCCTATGGTGATGGGGCAGAACCAGAGGAGCAGCACTGCCAGAGAGTGGTAATAGGAGTGTGGTGCTCGTCTTGTGGAGACGCTAATCCTGACATTACTAATAAATGGGAGTACTGCAACGTGGAATAATAAAGGGTGAATATAAACATGAAAAAACAACAGCGAGAACAGATGGCAATCAATGCACAGGGGGGGAATTAACACAAAACCAGTTTGGATACTGAACTGTGACTACAACTGGGCTGGTTTCTGAGCTCAGCTAAACCTGAGCTGATTGCTGCCTGGTACCCAAAGTACCTAAACACAGCATCCAAACCAGGCTGGCATCGGCCTATTGCTCCTCCTCCAGGCAAACACAGTGTTCACTACCTCAGGCACACACACCTATGTACATAAATGCACAGGAAAAAGTTGTTCTGATTGTCACCTCCTTTCATTTTCCCACATATCATTCTTCTGCATGACTAGCATTCCAACCAGCCTGTAATTACAACTTAGCAGCAATCACCACAGGTATTTATTGACATTTCTCCACCTTTTGCATGCAGACAGGTTGCTTTGCAGTTGCGTGGATGACTAGATCATCTCACAGTTGCCAGCTGCCTTTGGAAAGTTTAGAACTTGTGGAGTCTGATTGAGTTTGATATTGTTATAATCTTGGCTGTACAGTCAGTGTATCACAATACCACTGAATTTAAATGCAATATGGAAATAAAAATGTACCATAACAATCAAGCCATCTTATAATCCACTATGGCTTATTTATTTTTTCCTTTACTGATGAAATCTTTGTGTTTT
This sequence comes from Melanocharis versteri, assembly GCA_013397845.1. NCBI lineage: Eukaryota > Metazoa > Chordata > Aves > Passeriformes > Melanocharitidae > Melanocharis > Melanocharis versteri. The sequence continues at coordinate 651,950 of VZTG01010316.1, forward strand.
ATGCTTAGCTTCTTTTTCCATAACATTTAATCAAATTTTGTTTTATTTTTCTTTTTGTAAGTCCCATATGGATGTCACTTAAACTAAAACCAATTAAGAAAAATCCACCGACAACAGAACAGTGTCAAGTGCGAGCAATGAAATTTCTTCTAAGAGAAGAGAGCAAGTGGAGCACACTCTCCACAAATCTGGAAAAGATCTGTCCAAACAAAAGCCATGTTTGTGTCCTCACTGGAGCTCCAATGTGGTGCAACCTGTCTCTCAAGAGCACTGTAAACCAAGGCAGAGTTGACCCAGACATTGCAATCAGCAATACTAATTAAATTTTGAACACCATCAGCTAGTCTGCTTTAGGTATAATGTTCTTATAAGACATAGGAACATAAAGCAATGATTGCTTGCTTATGAAGAAGATATTTTACTTTAAACTGATCTTTTTTTTCTTTTTTTTTAGTTCTCAAGAACTCACTAGAGAGCCTCATAAAGGTTATATGGAGACATTTTGCCTGTATCTAACCCAATTTAATTTCTTTTATGCTTCATCTGAAGTCACTGGAATTGTCATGTTTCTTTATGGGATAATTATAACATCCCTGTAAGGTTTTATTACCTTAACACAGTGGTATATATTCTCAACCCTAACTCTAGTTTAATATGTATTTTTAAATAATTAATATGTAGCCTAGACAAGCACGTGGTGCAGCAGAGAAATTAGAAATTGGGAGTGCCTCTGAGGGAAAGATGTACCCTGTCCACATTACTGTCCTTCCCATAAGAATGGCCAAGAGGCGTTAGACTCAAAAAAATTGGTACCATCACATTGCTGGCTCCTTTCTGCTGGTAAAACAGACTTTTACACAGTGTTGTCAACCTGAAGAAGCAAAAAAAAATACGAGATGAGGTTTCCACATCTGGAGATTGATCTTGCTGTTAAAAAATATATGGGGGAAAGGGCTGGAGGTTTTTGTGTTAGCAAGCGTGAGGATAAGAAAGTGGTTTTGCCTTTTTTTCTTCATGCAGGGTGAGCTTCTCACAGGTCTAATTTGGTAAAGGCTTGAAGGCTAACACTGATGGTATCTGAAAACACCATGAGAGCATCCAACCCAGCCCCGAAACAGCCAGCTCAGTACTGCTGATGCTCCAGATGTCACAGCCAAGGCGACAGCACAGATGGATTGCCAAATGTCTCAATGCATTCTGGAGTGGTGCATTTTGCAATAGACCCTGCAAAAGCCATGCTGTTACCCATTACTTCACGCAGCTGGATGCAGGGGCCAGGGCAGATCCAGGAGCTGCGGTGTTGACCTGCCTGGAGGGAGCTGACTGAGACCATCATCTGTGGCTCACAGGGAACATGCTGTCCATCCTTTTTCCTGAGCAGAGATGGGAAGACTTTACAGTTTGTTTTGCAAGAATAATGTTTCCCTTTTCTTTATCAGAAGGAATGAATACTGGCATGACAGTCTTGTGCTCCACAGGCTTATTTTTCCTGAGGCGATGGTACCTGAGCTCCTGGTCCCACTGGTATGGCCACAAAACAAGTCCTTAATTATAATAGAAAGCAAAAACAATTGTAGTTATTATTTAAAGATCACGTAAGATGAAGGAAGACAAGTGCCACAGATGAAGAAAACACCTGACTCGAATATCTCAGAATTGCCTTGCAGCACTTCCCAGGAGGGGGAGCAGCCCTTATCACACCACCAGCTAACAGGGGCATGATCAATGACAGAAGTGTCTGTCACCTTTCACTAAATTCACCACCAAGACCTCTGATATTTTTTCAGAGAAAGAAAATTTCGATTGGTTCAGTAACAACTGATTGAACCGAGCAATTTTCACATGGGGCATCTGCAGACACCACAAAATCTGCACAATACCATCCAGAAACAAATGGAAGGATACTTTATGATCTAAGTAAAGGCCAATGGATAAAATTAATACCTAATTTCATTATTTTTTCTCAATTTTCCCTCTTCCTCTTTTTCTTGTAGCTATTGGAAATGCCCATCCATACAGACGTTCATTTTAATAAAACCTTCTTCCTTTTCTGTTCTGACATATCTCCTTATGTCTCTTCTCTTGCAATCTTGCCATCTCTGCAGCAAGTTCTTTAAAGCAGTTTCTAATTTTATCTTGAGCTGTGAAGTTTTTGAAGATTCTCTGTTTGAAAAAGACTGGAATAAAAAATAGGCTGAACTGAATAAATAGTTATTCTAACATTTTGATGTCTCATGGGTTCAGAACGTGGGGGTAGGAGGAGGTTCTGACAAACGGCGAACGTATTAAAGCTCCCTTGCTGTTTTCCTTCTGAAACACAGGGCTTTAGGTCATGCAACCTCCTTAACCTAGGTCAGCTCTATGACAGACATCTGATGCAGGCCTTGTGATGCACCACTCCAAAAAAGAGAAGAAACAGGGCAGGAGATGAGTAAGAGGGATTGGGCCATGAACTTCTGCTCCATGCAGCTGCAGACACATGAACGATTGAAATGTCTACAAAAGGAATAAGCCATAATTGTAGCAACAAGGCATGTCCTGCTTTGCTGTGAAAGTGTTGAGGAAATTAGTTTTATTGTTTTTTGCCAGTATGTCTGCCTTTAGATTAAGAATAGTACTTGTATTTAGACAAACACTCTGAAAACCTCAGTTTGAAAACACTGCAGATATTCCTAAAATTCTTAAGAATGTGCATTGGATCAGTGGCTAATATTTGTGTTGTCTTATCAATAATAAATTTAAATAGGTAACATTAATCATTTATTTTGCTAAAGTAGCTTGGTGGTGAGCTTGCCAAGTGTTTTTTTAAACTTCGGAGGTGCTCACTCATAAGGTAATTCTTCATTGATTGACACAGAATACTGTGTACAATGCAATGCATTTAACATGGAGAAAAAACTTAAAATGTAGCTTTTGTGCAACTTGGTAGGCATTGTGCTGAAACTCATATACTCCAAAGGATCCTCTCAAATCCTGCAAACCTATTAAACAATATTTCTCCACCATTTCTCAAGAAAATCAGATGGAGTTTTAGACTATTTGGGGGATAAGTTATTTCCTTTTTTCATATCCAAATCATTTTTTCCCAAAGTTAGTAGTTGTCTTTGCTTCCAGTGTTTTCCCCAAACACCTTTCAATGTTGTCTGTGGGAGCAGTCACAAAGCAATAGAAACATGCCAAACATATTGATTACAGAGTAAAATGGTTACCCTGGCAACTGAAAATCCTAGGAAAGCTCTTTAAACTTCCTTCCGTTCTCATGTGACTTCTTTTTATATACTTTTTTTTCTTGGATGGTTTGAGAAATCATGGATATAAAAGTATTTGCTCTGAATATACAGCAATGGAGAAAAGGTGATTCATGCCTAGATTATTTATTCCACCAGGAATATAACTACCCACATTCCTGCCTTAGTAATCCATCACTTGCATAACGGGTAGGCAATTTTCGTAACTTGGGGGGCAGAGTAACCCTCTCCCACTGATTTCTAAATCCATATTCAGATGTGACCTAAGGAAAGAAATCCAAGGACTAGAATTTTCCTTAACTTCCAAGGCAAGCAAGATGAACAGTGTGGAAGAATTAGAATTTATGTGGAGGCCAAAAGTTTGCTCTGCTCTAATGTACAGAGCAAAGGAAATGATTGTCCTCTCTCCACGGGTGGTTTTGAATGAATGGTGACTAGGTGTGACAATAGTGACCTAACCAGAGGAGCAGCACCATCCAGAGCTGGTGGTAGTGGTTGCTCAGGCTCATTCTAGGCACATCCTGATGGTGCCAGGATATTTAAAAGCAAGTGCAATTGAAAAAACACATGAAGCTTAGTTGGGAGCAAATTTAGATGGCTCGTTTCTCTGACTCCTGCTTGGTTCAACCCCAGACACACAGAAGATTCTCTACTTGCTGCTCAAACAACCCTTGTGAACAGGCTCAACTTCTCAGCCTTTTAATATTTCAGAAGGAATTGCCCTCGCAGGCATTAAGCAGATGCTTGTTGATCCATTCATTTGTAAGCAGGAACAGTAGCTGGACTATGAGGAAAGGAGAAAACGTAACAATGATTACATTAAGGTTTGGGGGTTTGTTAGAAGAAGGGTGTCTAAGCCAGCAATTCAGAAAACAGGCCACTGCTATTCAGGCTTTGATATGCTGATTTTTTCTTCTCTGAACAAATGGTGGTAGGTTGTTTTTAGGGGGGTTTTGTCCTCTATTCTGGCTTTCCAAATAAAAATGGTTTTGAAAAGCTGCAATTACAGAGGTTACAAATAACGTGCAGCAACACAGCTGGCACTGGAACATTTCCAGAACTTAATCACCTGTTGTGCCATGATGAGGGCCCATTATTTCCAGTGGGGTCCGACAGATTTATTGTTAAAAATCTCATCTCTTAATGAAGAAGGTCTGGGATTGTCTGAGCCCTAGCCTGCTTTCCTGTGTCAGTTTGTGTTAAGGAGGTATGTTATTCCTTTGAATGATGGCTTTTTATCTGTCCCAGATTTGTATTGTTAATAGAAGGCTGAAGAAAATGTGATTAAGTTACATGGAAGCATAAATTAGCTTGCAGTGAAAAGAAATGACACAATAAAAACTTTCCACTAAACATAATCCTAAGAAGAACTCAGTATGGTATAAAGCGTGGAGAAAAACAGAGTGGTTAATTTTTATGGGTGGAATATTACTTCGATGCAACAGAAGGCAGTTCTCTAACTCCCTTTATTTGAACAGATGTTTGCCTCGTGTTGTCCTTTGTATTCTCAGGGGTTTTTTGTCAGTCTTGAGAGGGAAAACTTTGCTAATGCCCTTTTAATACCCAGTCTACTTTAATTATTTTTTTTTCTGGTTGAAAAATGCAAACCTCTCTAGCAAGACATCAGTATTTGTCTCACATAAAAGAATCACTGTCACTTTTATAAGCAGCTTTCTGCTGAGATATAGAAAGATAACAGTGAACACTAGCATTTTGACATGTACCAGTCACAGGACTTAATGGTAACATTAAATTGACATACTTCTTAGGGAAAGGAGGGAATCCTCAAAGGAAATATGGCTTCACTTTTCTGTAACTGTCATCACTTTCCTTTGCATGGCACTGATTTGGGGAAGTTGGATCAAAACAGTGTAGTCAGCCTTAGGATTACATCGCAGCCTGACTGATTTTGCTGCACAAGTGGGGCAGAGCATACTTCTGATTGAACTCACAGTCATCTGCAGCTATGACAGAGCCCAGACTGCTGTTGAGACCTCTGTCTATCCGTCACAATTCCCAAGGGAGTATTGTCCAGTTAAAATGGGAAAATGAAGACTGCTCATCATTAAATACAAGAAGTTTGTGAGATTTTTCCCATTTATGCTTGGCAGCAGCCAAACTTACTGCACTAAACCTCATGCATTTTTAATCCTGCCGGCTCTGAGGACTGGTGTGGTCTCAAAAGCCAGGTGAGCTCAGCTTCCTTGCAGCACGGGAAGGTCCCCTGACGCCGCAGATATCCCACAGCGCAGGAAATCGTGCGGGATGTCTCTGCCAAAGGCTGAGCTCCCTGAGCAGCGCTGGCCCGCTCGGCCTCTGCCCTGCTGCGCTGGCTGCCGCCCCTGGCGAGCTGTGCCAGCCGTGCTGCCAGCCGGGCTCGGCTGCAGGGACAAGCTGCGGCCACTGCGGATAAAGGGTTTGCTGCCAAAGGTCCTCCCCCGCGCACCTGGCACGGCTCCATGTGTGCAACGACAGCAGCTCCCTCAGCCTCTGTCTGACTGCCCAAAGCTCGGGCCAGCAAGGATTTGCACGAAGGTACCCTGGTGCAGCAGGAGCTCATAGCTCCATGTATGCATCTAGGATGGGTTTGGGGCTTTATCACTCACTTGCCTTCATTTCCTCTTCTCTCCGTGGATTACTGAGATTACTATGGATTCCCTGTGTGATCGGGAAGTGACCCTTTAGGCGCTGTATCCTGTGGGGCACTCTCAGCAGCAGCTGGGACTGCCACCTGTCCCATGGCGTGGTTCTTTAAAAAGCAGCACCTCCAGGGCAGTTAGGGGGAAGAGATGCTCCTGCCTTTCAAGTGTGCCTGTGCAGGGGGTGTGCACGTGTAGGAGTTGTTCTTATTACTCACTCCTTGGAAATTAACAGCACGTCTTATGCAATGATAGATGAGGCTTTGAGCACAGACCGTGGTTTGTTGGATGGGAAGGGTGTCACTGCTACCTGGATATCATTGACCCAACAACCTCCGTCTATGCTCCCAGGCCTCTCCATGGAGATGCTGGACACAGGCTATTCTTTCATTTTTTGAGTGTTTGTTTTTTAATTTTTTCTGATTTTTCTCTTCCCTTCTCTGTGCCTAGTAATTATCTGTTACTTATTATATGAACAGGACAGGTTTCCTTTATTACTTGATTTGAGGCCTTGAAATGGATACCGCTACCGAAACCCTGGGAAGAAGACAGGCTTGGGAGATGGTGGTTATTATTGAGGGCCACAGTTAATTACAGGTGCCAAAATGAGAGTGTGGAGGGGAGCAAGAAGTGAAACGAGGGAGCAGTCAAAACAGCATAATCAGCAGATGTGTCTTGTTATCAACAGTGTTATAGCTAGCAGAGTTATTAGAAAAGCCTGAGAGTTTTAGCCCTCCTTTATTACTTCCTAATAAAGTAATATAAAATAAAGTGCTAATTGTTTTCACATGAGAAAGTTAAAGGTTATTGTATTCACTGTTTCCATGATTTTTGCTCTCTGATTTTAAGACTGTCTGTTCCATGTGGACACATTTATGCACAAACAAGCTAAGCTCTTATTTTATACAGCCAGAAAGAAACAAAAAGGCTAAGGTTAGCATACAGAGTATTTGTAAACTGGGGTTCTAGACTGACACAAATAATGTCTAGAATGAGCAGAAAGGCTCCTAACTTTTTATATTTTCAAGTACATAATTTTTTCCCACTTTCATCAGATGATCTAACAAAATATATTGATTCTTCCAAGTAAATGTTGCGTCAGTAATACCAAACCAAGCATCTGAACTTGCTCCCCATCTCCAAATGTGGCACTTACCATTGTTCTATGACAAACAACATCACTATTTCGCAAATAGTCAGATGGGACGGTAACAGCAATTTTTACCAATAGCTAATGGAAGTAGTAAAGCATAATTTGGAGCTCTTCCTGGGAAAAAAAGTTCATGCACACATTGGTCATTCCCAGCAGATGTCCTAACCTTGATGCTGTAGGAGGCACACATAGAGAAAAAGCAAGACGCTGTCCCTCTGTTTACTTTGTGCCACTATACAGAAAGTGAACAATATTCAAGAAGCCAGAAATGGAGAGCTCTAAACTGAACAAATGTCTCATTAAGTCCATCCTGGAGGAGCAGAACAGCCAAATGAGCCCTGCAGAAACTGGTCCTGTGTCCTCACATTTGGTGCAATGCCCTTTAACACAGTTAGGCATGGCTGGTACCTCAACAGGTTTATGCAGGGCTGGATTTGGCATCTCTCACAGCACAACATTGTGCCACAAACACTTGCCTCAAATTCTGGATCAATTGGTCCTCCTAGTGATTCTGACATATCCCAGAGAGCCTTTCTTCTCTTCATGCTTTTATAGGATATAAAATATATATGCATGTTGTATATACACATCTGCAGCGTTAGACACGTACAGGTAAATCCCCGCCTTACCAATCTATACAAATATTGAAGAAGGCAGGCCTTGCTATGCAATATTTGCTTTTCACAAGGAAGTAGCCAAAAGTAGTTCTATTACTTTATTTTTGATTGTAAATAAAAAGCCCACAAATTATATATATACCCTTAAGGTAAAAAACAAATGAAAGACTCTAATGAAATCAGTACTTGATTCTTCTTCTAGTCTACTTAATTGAAAGCTCAGACATGCCTAATAGTTTGTATAAAACACTAATGCAGATGATTTCCTCTACTTTGATGAGTTACAAATCGTTCCAGCAGAAATTACTGGTTAACACAGGCTCTATTATCCATTTGGTTTTCCAGTCATGTTTCAGTCTTGTGAAGATTTAACATCCTTGAATAGCTTTGTTTTGCAAGACTCTGACCTTTGACTTCAGCTCTACTGTCTGACTCACATACATATATAAGCTGCTGACTACAAGAGAGGTAGAAGACTTTTATGGTCTTGGATTTGAGTAATTTAATTGTAAATGCTTTGATACATGAGAGGAACAGCTGGGAACTAGCATTTTGTACATTACTGGCTCTCTACAATAGGAGGCACCTCCATACAGTTATGTGCTGCCTTTGTAATCTCACACAAGCATCAGAGATTGCACCATACACACCTCCTCCTCCTCCAGCTACATGGGTTGCTCATGCCAGCACTTAAACAACAGCAGTAGGAAAAGAAAGAGAGAAACACTCAGAAGCTGCTGAAAAAAAATGTGATTTTTTGCATGTGAAATGAGCTCCCTCAACTCTGCTGTTTATCTATATTTTTCTTTAATGAAAGAAGCCAAGAGAGCAGGAGATCAAGAAATTAGAAGGGGAACACTTGAACTGAAAAGCAACTGTTTAAAAAATAAACCCAGCTGAAGGTTTGAAAATTAGCAATGTTACCAAAACCAAGAATATCAGCCAATATTTCTGTTGGGCAACAAACAGTTTTGAATTACTCACTTTTCAGATCCCAATGATACCTTTAGTTTTAACNAGATGCAGAATTCCTGAGCACTCAGCATCGGACCTCTGGAAATATGACCTCTCTTTCATCAGCTTGCTTGAGAACTCAGAATTGTTACTTGTTTTTCAGAAGCATTATTCTTTGTGAATATACCCCGCAGAAAGTAAATATTTGTCTTTTCATTCTCTTTTACCTTCCTTTTTATGCTTCCATGGTTGTTTAGTCCCATGCTGCCAATCCACTCTATCAAATGGACTGTTCAGTTGCAGTTTAGCATGGGAGTATGCTTTGCAATGGAATAAGCTGAGGGATTAGTCAAGTAAAGGTATCTGTGAGTAACTTCATTTCTGGAGGAAGTGTGCTCCCATGACTTTTCCCCTGTGTTACAGGTGGGCGGCAGATCAGACTCAAAAATTAGAGTTAGCCTTTGTTTCAGTTGTGGTTACCCAAGTATATCTGCTGTCAGGGTAATTCAGGCTTTAGCTGAATCCATTACTGGATTCCAAAATATGTTCACTGCACAAAAACCAGCCCATATCCTTCTGCCACTTCAGTCTGACAGATGTTCAAATCCCCTGAAGATTAAGCCTGCAGAGAGAGAATACGTGTGAGTAAAACCGACGGTAAAATCCTAGCTTCATAAAAATAAATAGAAAATGTCCCATTGCCAACCATGGAACTAAGACATCACATTAAGTGGCTTTGTACAGAGCACTTCTCTTTCTCAAAATAGCCTTTATGCATGGAAGCTTCCATAGTGAACTAATTTATAATCTGGTCAGGATCTGTGTACGGGTGTGTACATTCATATGTCTGCCATGAAAATTTTCTACCAGCCAATCAACCCTCCAGAGCAGACTGGGAGCTGGCAGAGTAGCTAATTACTCTCACTAAGAGAAATCTGCTGGCTTGATTAATGCCTGTTTACCAATTGTTGCTGTTACTTCAGCTGTAATCTCAGAAAAGGGTTTGCTGAGGATGACTCTCCCAGAACTTTGTTTTTCAGTTTTGCTGTGCTACAAGCCATGTCTCACTCTTCATTCCCCGAGGCAGTTCCCTGGACTTCGACAAAATGGTAGACATAATCATGAGTATGTAGTAATTAATACAGTGTCTGTGCAGCACCATCCTCTTTCATAACATTATTCATCTGTAGATCTGCATTTGGAAGGAGGCATCACTATCACTATTTAACAAATTAGATGTGGATGTTGAGGTTAGCCCCAAAGCTTCCACTTTAATTGAAATCTTCCACTGGGAGAAATAAGGACTAGCTTAACTAACAACACTTCTTGTAAAGAATATCGCATCCAGTTTGCTGTTCTGAGACCTATCAGCTACTAAATGGTATCTTGTTTTTCTGAAATGAAAAAGAAAGAGCTATTACTGTCTTCTGAAGAATTTCAAGTGCACTTTAAATGACAGAAGTGTTGGTCCATCTGCACCATCCCTCTTACCGCAATAATTCACATTGCTGAGGAGACTGACATTGTAGTTCCTTGAGAAAATCAGATTGTGTGAAAATGCATCCCATCTTACTTTTCTGGGAGCAGTACTCCTCAATTTTCCCTGTGACATCACTCTGGGGGCAGGAGCCAGTACCAAGCTGAGCCTGCCAAGCCTTTTCTTTGACTTTTACTGGTTGGCCAGGGCTCCCACCCAGCCCTGGTGCAGTTATAGATAACCAGAGCACAGCTCACTCTCAATTCTCATGGGAAGGAAATCACCATGAAAGGCTGGCAGAGGAGCAACTTCTGAGACTCAGAATCCCCCAAGTCCACATAAAAGCAGTGCAAAAGGATATCTGACAGCCTGTGCAGTTGGCTCTGGCTTATCTTCTTTGTAATACCAGTGCCGATCTTTATCATTTATATATTAAATGATGCCTTTGTCTTTCAGCATTTAAGACTGTCCATACCAAAGGACCCAAAAGCTTCACCTGGTTCACTTTCTTAATTTCCAGAAGCACCTTGTAGCAGATGGGTTGGGAGGGTACGGGGCCGAAGCGATGACAGCAATACGTCCTGTAGCACTCCCTCAGCATTGCCTCCAGCAATCTCTGGGTCAAGGGCCCCCCATCCCAAAAGGGTATCCCTGCATTTGCACATGTGTACAGGTTAACAGGGCCCTGTGCACAAAGCGTCCCCACTGCTGCCACCATCCCTCTGCCAGAGCACGACCCAGTGTGCTCAGCAGCAGCCTGCAGCCGTTTGCTTATATCCCGCTTGTTCAGAACACAACGAAGAATAAGGACTGAAGCATGCATTCAAACAGGCTCTTGAGCTAGGATGCTCGGGTCCAGATTTGCAGCTAATTTCTTTTCCTGGACCTGGCCATGTTCCGACTCAGTGCTCTGGTTTGGTCTAAAGCCATGGTTTATATCTGACCCTGAGCCCAGAGCCTGCTTGAATAGGATCTGTTGTTCTCTTTAGAGGCTATTTCAGATAGCAGTGCTCCCAAAGGGGTAACTTTGTGCCTTTTGAAGCAGCTCTCCCTCCCAATGAACTCTCATCCCAAGTAACCACAGAAACAGTCAAGTGAAACACTCTTTCTAGCCAGAAACTCTGCTCAGACTGAAAATGGAGCTCAATATTTGTGCACTTATTCTGTATTTTGCACAAGTTTGAGATATACAGGTGTAGGACATTCAAACACCCAAGAAGTTGGCAAACTCTACCCGACCTCCAAGCACCAGAGCAGGAGAGGGGAAGGAGGAAAAGGCTGGGAGGAGCACAACTGGCCATGAGTTCTTATTCAGTGCCAGCATCCTCAGCAGGCCAGTGGGGTGGCTCATACACGTCTCTGGGACATCAAAATACAGAATCACAGAATCACAGAATCACTAGGTTGGAAGAGACCTTCAAGATCATCGAGTCCAACCCATGCCCTAACCTCAGCTAAACAATGGCACCAAGCGCCACATCCAATCTCTTTCTGAACACATCCAGGGATGGTGACTCCACCACCTCCCAGGGTAGACCATTCCAGTACCTTACCACTCTTTCTGTAACAAACTTTCTCCTAATATCCAACCTATATTCTCCTTGCCGCAGCTTAAGACTGTGTCCTCTCGTTCTATCAGTTGCTGTCCGGAGAAAGAGACCAACCCCCACCTGACTACAACCACCTTTCAGGAAGTTGTAGAGAGTGATAAGGTCTACATCACTTGCGTATGATTATTTTTTTACCTGTGCATATTGATGCATAGCAAAGACTGGGAGACAGAGCTGAGGCAAGATGCAGCCTTCACAGACCAGTCCCTGTGCATGTGGTGTACGTGCTGCTGCCCACAAAGCGCTGATTAAAGGAGCTGGGTGCCCATTTCAGCTTTGAGAAGTACAAGTATTTCTCTGTAGTGAACGAATTATGAATGTGACCTTTTCAATGAGAAAAATTACTGGACCCTGTCACCTTCATTTCTGTCCCCTTCTCATCTGTTGGCATGCAGGCGTTCTGGAAACAACTCCTCTCCCAATGACACAAGGGTAGTTTATTTGCTTAAGCTGATGTTTAAGTTTAAAAATCAGTTATTTCTATTGTCATTCCTTACCAACACAAACAAATAAGTAAAATAAAATTGGTGCTCTGAGGACCTAAACGACATTTCATTGTCAACACAGCAGAAAAGAATGTTTGACAAAGCCTAAGGCAAATGATTAAATTCTTTATCTGTCACACCAAGGAAATGCTGCTCCTCTTGGTAATAGGGCTATATTTGTTGTCCCTGAAGGAGAAGGTGAAAAATAAATTAATGACTAGAAGCCATAAAACTTTACTGGTTGCATGGCCTATTTCAGGACAAAAATAGCTCCTTTGGGTTTGGTAATACATATTCCTAAAGTGTCAATCGTCATATTTATCACAGAAATTTCAGAAAATTAATTCAGTAGTGTTTCCCTGGGAAACACAGATGCTGACAAAATCTACAAAAGCGAATGCTGTTAACATAATTTTCCTTTTCATACTCATATGTTTATCTCTATCAAATCTATTATATTAGGGTTTCCTACATATGAGTTATTTTTAAAAGAATAATTTTGTTATTTTAAAATTAGCCCCCAACTTGAGATGTTAGAAACTCATAGCGAGAATGTCCTGCAGACCATGTTGGCATGAACAAAAGGATGATTAATCACAGGTTGCTATGAAAAAATCAGATTGTCTATCAAAGGCACTACCTTGGAGAAGAAAGTGTTATTGACAGAATTGAAGCAGTGCAATCACAGTTGGAGAAAATCACAGATCCTTACAACTTTCATTCCCTTGGCATAGGTCACATTAGCAGAGGTGAATGTGAATAATTTAGATTTCTTGTGCACTAGGACAGGAAATATTAGGATTTAGAATTGGTATTTTATGTTAGAATAATTCATGGGCAGGGAACAAAAACATGTTGAAGCATATTTATTTGTGATAATGGTAAATAAAAGAATGGAAAAATATTGAAGATGGGCATCGGAGGTGGCAGAAGACTTAAGCCGCGAGTGCTGAAGAAGTGGTGTTCTTGGAAAAGGGATCCTTCCAAAAACATCACTGTCTGTGCTCAAAGCTGATACAAGAGTTAGAAATTAATCTTTATTTAAAGAGAGAAATACGTGACAATGAGCCAAACTGTGAGTTTTTGTCTTCATGTTCTGCCAGACTCATGATTAAAGAAGTCAGAGTATTGTGTTTCTCTGTTTTGGTTGTAGTATTAGCCTTACACATTTAATCCTTAAAAAAATAAAAAATAAAAACCTAGCTAGTCAATTCCCTCTGCTCTTAAATTCTTTGAGGCATTGTTTGGTTTCAGGAGACCCTGCTGTGGGTTTTATCCCAACCACAGCACCGAGCTGCAGGCAGAGCAGTGCATGGAGCAGATCTTGTCACAGTCTGCCTCTGCAAGCCCACTCCTGCCTGCTGTGCCAGAAGGCACAGCTCTGTTTTGCACTGCAACAGAAATCAGTCTGCTGGTTTTAATGCCATCCCTGGACAACACTTGCTAGTATTTCAGAAACAAGCAAACAAAATCTAACAAACCTAGAGAGTATCTGGCAAGTAAAAAGCCCAAAAAAACCAAGAGGCAGAGGGAGCACGAGATGTCGTTGCAGTTCAGAGGTGAGGTCAAGTGTGAGAGTGATGTGGAGGAAATTGTGAAGTATTTGTTGGCAGTAGCAAAGCCCTTGGCTGCCTTTTTGCTGGATGAATTCCTAAATCCACTCATCTGTTTTGCAAAAGACAAGGCAACACTTCTAGAGTTAATCATAACCAATTTATGTTTCCAAAAGTGTCAAAATGTGATATAGAGAGAGTATTTTCTTGACTAGCTTGTCCTGTTGAATACAATGGCTTATTATTACTGTTTTCATTACAGTGTGAATATTGCCTTATGTGAATGGAATTAATAACACCTTCCCTATTTAATTAAGTTGTTCAAGATTGCATTTGTACTTGTTGAAGCCATCACTTTTCTTTCCTGGGTTATCATGCCTACACCTCAGCTCAGAGGAAAAGGTGAATAGATTCCTAAGAGATGGCTGCTTAATTGTGAATTAATCCACCTGCTGGGCATGCTAACTAAATGTAGTGTCTGGCATCTTTGCTGTGACACCAACCTTGTCGTTGCCTCCACAGCTGCACCAGCTGGTAGGCTCGGTCCCAGAATTTTGATATCTGCTCAGATGGCATATAGTCTTTGAGACAGTGTATAATGGGAAGAAATTATTTATGAGCACTTATGTTAAACGAATTTCTAAAAAAGTTATCTACACTGCCGTAAAGGGATTTATTAATATTATCTGCATGCTAAGCTTGCATCATATAAATGAAGTACCATTTGCGCATTTCCTGTAAGATTTCAAAGCAGGTGCACCCATTGTGCAGCATTAACCTGGTCTCTTGTGGCATATTTAGAAGCGGAATTCTCAGGCAAGTGTAAGATACTTTAACACAGGTCAGAGTTTCACAGTATTGCTCCTTAGCTTCTTCACAGACACGCTTGTGTTGTAGTTGTGCTCTGGGAAAGTTGGCAAGCAAACTTTCTAGTGGTCTGGACTGTAACAAGAACACCACTACCCAGTCTCTGGCAAGTGGCTGTTTCTAATTCTTAATAAGCCAACCATGTGCTGTGGAGCTGGAAACAATTGTTGTCTGTAATATTTTTATGAGCAGATTTTAAAAAATCAGCACTTGGCAGTGTAGGAAAAGCTACACTTTAGTGCAGGAAGACAAGCTGTAATGAATTGGATGTTTATAGCCAAACTCTTCCAGGGAGAGGCTGTGAAGCCTCCATCCTTGGAAATATCCAAAGCCCAATCCAAAACCACCTTGGGCTTTTGCTCTAGCTGATCATGTTCAACAAAGGGTTTGGATTTGACAATCTCCAGAAGTTCCATCTAACCTCAATTACTCTGTGAGAGACCAAAGAGGTACTAAAAACAAGAGTGTATTGATCATCCTAAAATATATTATTATATCATAAGGTTAAAGAACCATAGCACAATTTCCTTGTATAGGAAAATACAGACAAGCTGTTTGAGGACAGTAAAGAGACTGAAAAGACACACATATTTTAAGAAATCCTTTAAAATAGTTAGAACAGGGCTTACCAACACAGTGTTCATTACCTCATGCTTCAACCTGACATAATTTCAGTCCTTCACAAAATTCTTTGTGCTCTTCCACATCCCAGCAGTGTGCACAGCACTGTCCACCTTCTTCTTCTTTCACCTGTAAGCAAACCTGTAGCTTGTACAAATGCACACATGTAAACTTGCTCATGTCCATGACAGATTCTCAGAGACCACAGGAACTCACCAGATCCCCTCTCCAGCTAGAAACAGCTCAGCAGGACAATCTAACACCTTCCACAGCTATTTCTTCTATAGGACAGCTTGAAAGTGACCCACACTGCTCTGTGTGGTCCCTCAGGCTTTCCTTGCAGGGTCTGGCACATCAGCTTCCTTCACACTGACTTGATTTCATTCTTTCAAGTCTTGACAAAATCACCACTGAAGTGGGGCAGCTCTGGAAAGCTTTCAGACTTCAAAGGTTATAATACAATTTGCAGATTTTTGCACACTGCCAGCTCCCAGTGCAGACCCTGGAAATCATGCTGAAAACCCTGGGAATCAGTGATGAGAGCATTTTAATTTGAACACAATATATTTTAAACCACATTATTCTGTATCACTGGAGACATAATAATTTTTTCCCTCCATTTTGTCTCTCAGTTTCTATCCTTCTTAATGTATGTATATCCCAAGGCCTTGCATTAAAACAAAATAATTTGTTTGTCTTTTGAAAGGGAACCTTCCAATGCATGTCTGATAAAGCCATCAAAAGCCCCTGTTATTATGTGCTGTAATGGTCCACAGGAGTGTTTGATTAGAGCATTTTCCTTGTCACGCTGACAAGCTATGAGATATTATCTGCCTCCAGAGGCTAAACGGAAGACTTGAGGGATAAAAAGGTCTATTGTTATTATGTGCATAATCTTGTGACTGAAAATGCCACATGGGATTAAGAGAACTCTTTGGATGTATGGAATGAGACATTATATGTAAATTAGTTTTGTTTACCAACACTGCTGTGTTGTAATTATTTTATCCAGCTACACTTAAACTTTAGAATGAACCAGGGAATACTCCAACTGTGATTTGATTGCTTTCTCGTTTGTATCAAATGTTGTTTTCTTTATAATGGGAAGAAAGGACTGGTGTTGATAATGAGGTAAAGATACTTTTAACACAGGAAGATCAGTAGTGATATCAAACATTAACATTACACCACAGCTCCAGGCCTTGAGATCCTCTAAGGCTACTCACCTACCTAAAATGTCTGGGTCGGTAGGACAGCTCTTCCATGTAGGCAAATAGCCCGAGGAATCCAGGTCCACTTGGAAAAAAAACCTGATCCTGCTCACTGCTAAACTTTGTCAGCGCCATGTAAGATTTTTTTTTTTTAGGTTTTGCACTAGGAAAAAATAGAAACATTAGAACTATGTGGTGCCATGTAGAAATATCGCTGAATATACCTGGTTAAATGTATATAAGGTGAGGAAAATAAAAAGGAGAAATTATGGCCCTGTGAATGCTAGGACACAAGATGTTGGTATGCTTCTTCATTTAATTGTGCCAACAGTGATGTAATTCCTGCCAATCTTAGACAATACACCCCAAATATATATTTATAGATGTATTTATATGATAGATGTACTGCTCTAAGAGAATGCTGCTTTTCTTGGTGGTAGAACAGTTGTTATGGTGACTCCTCTTCTTCCCTCATTTAATACAGGAAGCACAGCACCAAAATAAAAACCATTCCATTTATGGAATTTATAAGAAACCCACTCTGAAGCTGTAACTCCAGAGAGAAATCTTTTGGAATATTTAATGACATCTTTATTTTATAGTATTTGACCTTTCATTCTGGAACTTGCAATTTTGCGAAAAGATCTAGTAATAGGAAATAAATGGAGGAAATGCATTTTTCTATGGTATATACTGTAACATTTGGTAATTTATAATATTTATACAGTATTGTGGGCACTGAATGTACAAATACGTTTTGCAGGTTAGGTACCTACTGAGTAAAGGTTATGTAGGGTTCTATTCGGAAGACCTCATTAGGAAATAAAATGGATTATTTTTTTCTTGTTGATGATTCAATTTTTAACAACAATTTTTTTAGTTTATCCTTTGGGTGTTAGCTACCATCATAGTGCTATTATATTAAACATTTCTGTAATTTCTTGATGGTACTTATTCATATATTTCACATGATTTAAGCAGCAGAATTCCCCAATATGCCTCTTTTTTTCAGTTTCTGCTTAGCTCAGAGTTGTTTCTAGAGATAATTTGGAGATTAAATACTCCATGACCGTATAAAATACTTAACATTTTATGTCAGCTCATAATTTTAAACACATTTACTCCAAACTACCTGATAAGCTTTGGATTTCTACTTTATAACTAAGAAGCTGAGGCAATCAGGTGTGCAGGTTGAACCTAGATCGAGGTTATGTTCTCAGCCAGTGCAGATGTGATTTTGCAAAAGCTCTCTCTATCTACAAGAATTTGAGCATGTCCTGTGTTGGTCAGAGCTTCCAGGTGGACATCAAGGATAAGCAGCTCTGTAAAGTGCTTGATCCCTATCCAGCGGAGATAATGATCCTTTCAAGGTATCTTCTGTGATGCTAAGGAAGGATTTGCACTTCCACAGAGCAGATATGCAGGATGCAGAACGTGGGCTGAACCAGCCATTGTCAGGAAGGGACAGCAGAAGCTGATCGACAAGAGGGCTCTGGGAGGGAATCTGGGAAATTATCAACTGCAAATATTTAGAACAGGAAAAAAGGAACACACAGAAAAAGGGAAAATATCTTAAGTGCATACATGTCAGGATGCAGCTGAGGATGTCCTCAGAGAAGAATTGAGGGTATGCCAACTGGCAAAAGTGAAACTTGTCACAGGAAATGCACAATCCAATAACATTTTTATTTGAAAACACTAAAAGGTATCTGTGGCGAAGTGTCGCATTTGAATTACTGAGAGGATGATTTCCCCAAGTGCAGTGTTATCTTTCTATCAGCCTCTTATGGGAAAGTAGCAGCATCACAGTGGATGAGAATTGCTAAAGTTTATTAGGACTGGGCTATCAGTGTAACTTTTAAATGAGTAATTTATCACCCTTACAAGGCCTGCTTTTTATTAACCTCACCCGCAGCTGAAGATGAATTGCTTTCCCAGTCTAGCAGCCATCAGCCACAGAGCATCCCCTTATCAGCAGCAGGTCATTTGCCTAACAAGCAGGTCCTGTGCCACAGCAGGTTTACACCTGAGAGCACAGTAGAGCTGCCTGCAGGACTTGGGCTGTAGAGGGGTACCAAGGTGCCCACAGTGCTGGTGATGTCAGCCCAACGCATCTATTTTCATGCTGAAGAGGCCAATTTGAACTGAAGCCTCCATGCCCTATAAATTTCTGTCACTTCTAGGCTGAGCTCCTGCTTCTCCCAGGTGCCTTCTCTTTTTTATTCCTAAAGCCTCACCAGCTTAATTAAACATGTTTGGAAACCACCTTACACCAAGGAGTGATATCCTTTACATGGAACCCCTGAGCTCAGCTCTAGTGCTGCCCAGAGCAAGAGCAAGAGCACAGCTTAAACAGATTTGCAGAGGCCAAGAAGACAGAAGAGCTAAAGCCAGACAAAAAAACCACACAAGTCAGTCTAAGAGGATCCACTTTGGATCGAACGGATAACTGTTCAGCTTAGGGTCAAAATGCAACCAGAAAACCTGCTGGGTTTTGGGTTTTTTCTAAGACTAACTAAAATGTGTCCAGAGAAGGGCGACAAAGCTGGTAAATGGTCTGGAGCACAAATGTTATGAGGAGCAGCTGAGGGAGCTGGGGGTTGTTTAGCCTGGAGAAAAGGAAACTCAAGGGGTCCATTGTCACCCTCTACAAGTTCCTGAGAGGAGGCTGTAGCCGGGTGGAGGTCAGCCTCTTCTCCCAGGTAGTGATGGAGCAACAGGAAATGGTCTCAAGTTGGGCAAAGGGAGGTTTAGGTTGGATATTGAGAAAAACTTCTTTACCAAAAGGGTGGTCAGACAATGGAACATGCTTCACAGGGACGTGGTGGAGTTACTGTCCCTGGAGATATTTAAAGTACGTGTAGATGTGGCACATAGGGCATGGTTAAGTGGTGGCCTTGTCAGTAATATATTAATGCATGCATTCAATTATCCTCAAGGTCTTTTCCAACCTAAACAAATCTATGATTCTATTGTATTAAAAATCATGCAACTGTGAATTTGGGAAGGCTGATTTTTTTCTGCCTTTAATAACTTTGAACATACTTTTTGTAAAGACCCTCAGCTGATGCCTAAATAATCAATAGGGGGCAGGTTAAAATAGAGACCTTCAGAAGAAAATATCTTAAAACTTTTCACTTAAGCACACGCAATTCAAGTAGTGTTTAACTTTCAAATCACACTATAGTAATTACTATTTTTACATTACATTTAATTTTCATTCGCAAAAAATTTGATCTATTAGGAGTGTTGGGTAGCAGGAAAAGAAGATTATATCCTTCTGCTGTTTGATCATAAAATGTTGATTTGACAAAATTAGAAATAGATGCTTCTGAAACACAAGGAGATGAATCCTGCAATATGCCCATTCCATCCAAACCATTCACTGCCACTCGTTCTGGCAAGACATCCAACCTATGAGTTTGCAGGAGCAAAGAAACAAACCCATAACCCACCATGAGATAAGGAATGCCCAAGCACATTCTTAATATAAACCCCATGAATATATTTTAACTGCTTTCTGGTTTTGGTGTGATTGTGTAGTGCCCAGGAAGCTGCAGCAGAAACTACTCACAAAGCCAAAGGAGACTTTAAAAATTGTCTGACTGATATAAAGAGTTTTATTATCATAATTGCTGTTGGAACAGACCACTCAAAATGGCTGCTATGATTTCAAAAAACTCAATCAGTAAAAGCCAAATAGGATGGCTTAGAATGGAGATACTACCAGCCACGCAACTGGAGTAGATGGGTATCACAGCTGTATTAATAAAGGCATGGTAAAGTGTTATTAATAAAGGGATGATAAGGTGTGAGGAGGCAAAGCAGAAAAAAACACCAAGTGATGTCCTGGATGAGAAAAAACAAAGCCTTTTAAAGATATAAGAGAATACAAAAAATTTCCTTCACTCTTTACTGTAGTGGCAAACTAGTCAAGCACTATTGCATGATTTACCTGGGCTAAATGAAAATGAACCCTTGAGAGTCTGCATTCCACTTTGTGGAAGCAAAAAGATAAAATTTTAAAGGAGCACATCTAGAACTCACTGTAACATAAAAACATGTCCCAACACATTGCCATACTAGTTATACATCAAAGCAGGGGAAAATGAAATTCAACCTTCCTTCCTTCCTTCCTTCTGCGTTGCTGCCAAGGGACAAAAATATACTACAGGATAAAGGTTCTCTGCCAGCCTCAGACAGTTACAATGTAACATACAATTAACTTTCACAGCTGGTCACAGGCTTTGTCAGAAGCCTGGGGAAAACAAAAAATCCTGTGTGTTGAACTTGATTGTGAATGTACTTATTAAATATATCTCATTAAATCCATCTGAGTTACACTTGCTGCTAGCTGGGTTAGCTGGCTGATGGTGTGCTTATAGGACCACATGGGAACTGTACAACATGATCTACCTCGTCAATAAAACCCCTTAACTTCCATGGTCTAAATTGCTTTTGTCGTTACACGATATGCAGCCACAGCAAGATCACTGAAATCGTGCCTTTTCCCTAACTTTGGCTTCAATCCTGCCCACAATTGCACACATGCTCACAATTTACCAATGAGATTTATTCTACTACAATATTTGGACCCCACCTGTGTACTCTCTGTGGCCAAAGCTACCACTGTATTACACATGCCTATATACAAGGGTGTCAAAAACTCAATTACTGTGACAGTTGTCCCTTTTTTGACCCAGGGAAACATGGAGGGAACAGGAAGTTCTCGCTTACTAGTGCAGAGGTTTTTTGATTATCAGACTGTAACCTGATGATTTTAAGTCATCTGACAGAAGGCTTTCTCCCCTTGTAGTACTTGCATGAGTGCTTTAGATGTTTGCCACATGCCTCAGGGGTTTGTGGACCACTCTTTTGTCTGATCTCAAAATAGAATGGTACTTTTGTGCACTGTACTAAAGTGATATTTGGCTGCCAGCCTGGAACCAGCCTGGTATGTATGTTGGGCTTGGAGCATTTGGACCTATCTGAATTCATCCAAATTTGTGTGATTTCCATACAGAGGCCCAAACCCAAGTTTTTTAAAGGGATGATCATCTAACATTAATTTGGCTTCTGATTACTGCAGTTATAAACCTAGTCTAGCAGAATTGGTAGCTCTTCAGAATTATAAATAATGCAGTTCCTCTAGCTACGTGGATCTGTTCAATTAAAATGAACAATCCTGATCTTTATCAAGTTCTACCATAAGATAAGGTGGGAGGTACTGGAAGAGGCTAATCAAACCAAATTTAATAATTTCAGTTCTATTCTTGTTACTGTTTCCAAATGATCCCCTGGCTGGTATACTGGCCTTAGTGAAATTAATGCAGTGGTATTTTTTCTAGGTGTGTCCAGAGAAAGATTGATATTATATGCACAACAGCCCTATGTGAACCACATATGTTTTTATTTGTAACTCACAGCATGATGTTGCTGCTAGCAAGGAATAACAGCCCTCCTGAGACTACTTTAACATATGTACATTCCTACAGGAAGGCTGTGAATCTAATGGACAAAGTGTGTATTTCACTACGATTCATCTTTAGCTTTTCTCAAGGTTCACCTGTTTTCCCTATACCTATTACGAGGAAATGTTAGATCAGTTCTTCATCGTACTTAATCCTAGTTCTTTTCTAAAGCAGATTTTCATGGAAGCTAAAACAGTGTGGAAAAATAAACACAATCTGAAAGTGACCTGTGGATTAGCTTTGTTAGGAAAAAGATATCTCAGTGTGTGTGTCCATCCATTTATTCATGAGCTCTATAAAATTCATTTCAAAAACTGTCTGGCATTAGTCAGAAGTGGTAACCCGTTTGCTGACAAAAGCACCTACCTCTGTTTCTACATCTGTTTGCACTTTCTGAAAAGTTCAGCCTAAGAGTTGGGCATTGGAGACAGTATTAAACCATTTAAATAGCCAGCAAGGAAAAAAAAAAGCTGTTCCAAATTCCACTGTAGATGTTGTGTGTAACACCAGCCTCTCTTAAAAACATATATTTATAGGTCATAAAAGATGAACTCGTAATAGACCTCTCTTCTAGAAAGTGAAATGAAACTGAGGAGTGTCCACAGGCACAGGAGCTGAAATCATGTTTACTCTTAAACAGTAGAAGGGTCTCTAGAATGTACTTGGCATTGACTGATTTGCACTTTTTCTCACAGCTTCCAGGCATAGTATGGGAGATAGTATAAAGCAAGGACCACTCCCAACATGCAGCTCACCTATTTTACCAGGTAGTAGAGTATTACATAGGATATTTGGTTCCAGCTGTCACCACTACCATGGAAGGGGTCCAGAGAATTTTAGTTTAGTACTGTAAGAATGTATCCTTAAGGAAACCCTTGCTCAGTGAAAGGAGCAAAGTTAGCTTTGCTCTTAGGCTCTTTGCACATGAGAGAGTTTTAGTTTACATGAGAGAGCCTTTAGTTTACACTTCAATATTTATACAAAAAACCCCTATTTCACCGCAGTGTGTTTGACTTAGGTAGAGAGGGATAATCCTTCCGTAGACTTAGGACTTCAGTGAAAGCATCTGCTTGTCTGCTTTGTTGGCATGTTTCACCTCTGTGCAAACCCCTGGCAGAGGAGACAAGTTTTTCACTCTTTTTATTAGGAAGCTGTGTGAGACATAAAAGCTAACTTGATGCATAATTGTTGCCATGACTTTAAAAACCAGCCAAACAAAAAAGCTTAGCAGATTGTAACGTGCTGATTCAGAGACAAGGCCATGTGAACCATACGGTTCACCGCAGTGTTCATGAACTACAGGCTTCTGTCAGGATCCCATTACCCTGCAAAAGCCTCATCTTTAGTCTCCTGAAGCTGGATGTTTGGTCATGTAGAAAATCAGCTTCCCTTCATGCCCATTTGCAATTTATATAATCTGGGGAAAGCTCATTTCTGCATTTCAACAAATACATTTTATGGTTCAATTTCTAAGTTCCATTGTCAAAATGATGTTCCTGCATGTAGAAAGGAATAATCTCAGGCACTCCTAGGATGCCTGGCTGTACCTGAAGCACCCAGCTCGCGTACAGAGAGCTAGCTCTGCTGTACAGATAGATAACTGCTTTCTGCCTACACTGACATATAGCACTGAACTTCTAGGTCTGGACTTCTAGGTCTGGGCTGCTCTAATCCCACTCAGCATTTTGCTTGTAATTTTTTCTCCCTAGTGAAAGACACTCAGAAAGGAAATTATTCATTGTTTTCAGTGGCTGCTTCCTTCCCCAAAACTGCTTTTACCCCATGTGGCATCTTCTCTGACCTGTACAGCTTTATCTGTCCCAAATTAAGCTTCTCAATGCTTCATTCCTTTTGTCATCAGAATGCTTACCTCCGCCTGGAATAGGAGACTTTAGATAAAAGTTGCCATGTGCTCCCAGATCATATTAATTATTCACCATGATAAGTGCTTTTAAAAGGAGAGGGAGAAAAAAATGTATTCTACACACTTTTTTTTTTAAAAAAAATTGCATTCTAGAGGCATATATCTTTCCCCAGAACAGTTCTTAGCCAGATTTTTAATTATAAGAGCCTCTGCCTTCCAAAGAGCAGGACAAGCCCTGCAAAGATAAATTAGTTCCTAAGGAAGTCTGAGAGAATATAAAAGAGTGTCCCTCTGAGATCACAGTGAAGGTAAAAAGGAGCTTGTAATAGCACCATGCCCTAATGGAGTCCTTCTGCCAGGCAGGAATAACTCCACAGGCAATACTATAGATCACACTCAGTACAGGACTCATGTGGCCTGAAACTGAACTTCCTCACATGATATCAGAATGTGTTCCCATTGCCTTCACTGCAGCAGTACCTACTTTCAGTGAATTTGAACACAGCCTAAGCAGTGAAAGTATTTTTAAAAAAAAGCTAACCCCTTCCCCCCAGAACTCAAAATAAACAGCCAAATATTTAGAGAGTGGAAAATGTTGCAGGTGTTGGCAACAGACAAACATTAGAAGCTGTGTGACAGGAATGCTCTGCGACTTCATGTTAACCAGAGTTGTGTATTAGTTTTGCCTGCTGAATACAATGCATCAGACAACATCACTGAGAATTCTTGCTTTGAGTCATGGTTACTATGCAAGTCCTCTTTCCTTTCAAGAAGAGCAAGCAGTCAACTAAACCTAGCTAAGTCTTGGAAAAACTTTCTCTTTTTTGAATAATGTATATCCATAGGTCCTCACACACAAAAGAATGCCTAAGTGTAATTTAATGATACACAACCTCTAGCAGCAACATAAAGAATCTCCAGGGGTGAAAGACTACTGGTAGTTTGTGTGGTACTGCACAACTGCAGTATTTGGAGACAGGGAATTCATGGTTGAGGACAGAAAGGTGAAGCTACTTCATATATTAGCAAGGAGAGTTTTTAATGTCAGTGTTGCTCTGACAGAAACAACGTTTGGAGTCTGGTCTTGAATATTCAGCATGTAGCAAGCTAAAGGGAGTTCAATTTATTCAGTGCAGTAAGGAAAAGTAAAAACTCAGTTTATCACAGTAGTTTTAGCAACTGATGCTGGAAATGCTGCCAGCTGTGATATTTTAAGTTTCATTGGAAAACTTGAAAATGCCACTACCCAATCTAAGCACTATCACCACTGCAAGTAATGTCGAATGCTTCGAGTACTCTCCCATGATGCTGTGAACTGAGAAGGCACAAAGGAAATTTTATGCATCACCACAGATGGATTGTGACATTTTGCCAATTATGTGCTTTTTCAGCCACTAGAGTAACCTCAGCAGTGCCTTGACACATCATACTCTGTCCTCAACGTCCTTCCAAAAACCTCATCAAGGACTTTTGTGGGAGGGAATCTTTGAATGCTCCTAGGATTCTGGAGGCATGCCTGGACCCCATATTTTGTGTGTAGTCACCCCCCCAGGCAGCTGCAACCTTCCCTGATCAGTGGAGCCATGGCATTGCTACCAAGACATGATCCTCCACAACGAGACTGGCGGCCTCCTTCCTTGCCATCTGGGACAGGGCACTCAGCTTTGGAGCTGGAGGTGGGAGAATAAAGTCAGCAAGACCTGTAATAAAGCAAGAGAGGTGATAAAAGGAGGTAGTCACTTCTCAGAAATACCTATGGAGCAGGTAGAACGTGACTGGGAGTTTGGAGTAGGAGGAGGCATGGAAGTCTATGAAGCTGTGTGGGGAGATTTCCTACGGGATGAGCTGGGTTGGGACTGGCCATCTGGGTTTGTGCCTGCCACAGAGTGACACACCAGGCATAGCCCCCTCACCTTTTAACCATCTAATAAAAATGCCTCTCGGAGTGAACCTACCCCACTCTTCACTCAGTGCGACCAGTCCTTCCAAGGCACTTTCAGGACACCCTGTGAACACACATTACATCCCATAATTAATGATGAGATATTTGGAAGAAGAAAAGGTGATACAAAATTGGGACTTCCTTTCCAGTCTGAAATGATTCCTGTGATTCAATTCTCACATATTTTGTAGGTTTAGCAATGACATTGCAATCCTTGGCCAACTCCAATGCAGGGCACTGGTGAAGGTAAGATAATGAGGCAGAGGGAAAAAGAAAGAGCACTGCAAACTGGTGTTATATGACTTAGAACATCAAAAATCACTAGATATACAACTCCTGGTGTTCTTCAGAAAAAAAAATTCTTTGATTAATATTTAGTGGATTCATGGAATAATACATATCATAGTATCAACAACTATCAACAATAAAGCCGACAGCATGGGAGTACTAGGAAATGAAAAGGCACCATAAATGAATGGAGGAAAAACATCCCTAAGAGCATATATACAGCTTGTTTGCATCAAGACACTACCTTTCAGAGATCAAATGAAGAGCTACAGGGTAATTTTAGATGGCTAAAGTGAAAATAAAGCCCTACTGAGAGTAAAGAGCCATAGAATGCTTTGGCCTTCTATCTAGTGAAGCCTTTATAATTAAACCATTTTTTCCCTTTACAATGAAGAACATATACCCACATGTGGAGCCGACTCAACAACAGTGACAGCTGCCTTGAACACATGGAATAAGAGTCTGCAAAAAGAAGGTGAACTAACTCTGGAAGGTTCAAGGACTATGATTTTTAAATGTTGTGCTGGAGAAATCTGAGCTGAAGTCCATATTCAGGAGAAGGAAACCAGAGACTCATGGCAAAGAGATTGTATTAGAAATACTTTGCTTTGATGACCTCTATGTAACATGAGAGACATTCACATCCCCTAAAACACGGCTGAGCTGTTGTCAGCTTCACCCTTTCAAGAGCAATACAGCAATATCAACAGCTTGCTGTTCTGTGTCAAGCTCTTCTGTGAGGCTCTGAGACTGATGACTTCATGTGAATTTATCAAATTTTGGAGTCTGCTCAAAGCTGGTCTGGAAGAGAGAGCACACAAGAAAAGAGGAAATTCAAGCAGATAATATTCATCTGATCATTTCCCTTAGGATATTTGTGGCTCAGCTTTTCATGGGAAAGTTTTCTTTTCAAATTAAACTATATTATCTATACTTCATACCACAAAACCAGGACTGTTTCTCAAGTGTCTCAAAGGCTCAGGGGCCAATGTACTCTACATGTTTGCCATCCAATCCATTGCCCAACAAGGAATTAAAGTACTGTCTTTCAGCCACACACAGACACATTATGGCAGAAACGAGAATGTAATATAAAGCTCTTAAATACTGGATTTACTTTCAGCCATACTAAGTATTTCAGAAAAACTATATTCAAGATTTCTCATATTTATTGAGGTGTGGAGTCCTTTTGATTGACACTGAAATGTGCATTTAGTGGAGGTTAAGCATTGGGCAGCACTGTATATACTCCTAAGTTGTATTTAGATCACACACTGAGCTTTTAGTCCACCAGACTGCCATTGAATTCCTGCAATGTGGAAGCAAACTACTCTTCCTGACCATCAACACTGCTGACCACCCATGGCATTATAATTCAGAGGGACTGTCCTTCTGCTTTGTGCAGCATCCACTCACCTATCTATTCTTTAGTCTCTCGCCCTATTCACCCCGCAAGGAATAGATTCTTTCAGAATGTTGCATTTTTGAATATGTTTTCAAAACAGTAGCAGTGTATGCTTTGCACACCTCGGCTTTGTTTAAAATATTTTATGATCATTATTTCAAAAACCAGCTCTGCATATCTTACAACACAGTGCTCTAAGGTGCGTAACTAAGTCACAAAAGTTATAGGCAAGAGACTTGCAGAGAGGGGATTAGTTTTGTTTACTTCTTTCAAGGAAAGTAATACAGAATCTTTAAATTTGTATGCAGTTGTTTTACCAGAAAATACAATTTTTTAAAAAAAATCTGAATTGTAGATTTATACATTGTATCTACAAAGCACATACTTTTTTGTGTTCAGGAATAACAAGTAAGTTTTTCTTATATCTTGAGAATAAAATGCGTATGGTTTCAAGCCCTTTCATGCTGTCAGAACAGTGTTTGGGTGTTAGTGTAAAGAAGAATCAGGTCCTACAGGAACTAGATTTTCAGAATTCCTGCTTGATATTTCGTAAGAAGTTTCAACAGAAGAATACAGAAATTAATCACTACCTGAAAGATATTTATTTCATAATAGTTATTAGTATAGGGAGAGAGCATGAATCCTTTCTTACCCATTTCCCCCAAGTACAAAATCTGAGAATTTGATTTAAACATTAAATACATGAATGTGACCTAATGTTATGAGAATTGAAATCACTGTAGATGATATGCCAATGTTCACCATTTCAAATGTCATGCCAGTTATATAATGCAATTTTTTTTCCCCATAGTATCCATCAGGAAACACACACTAATGTTAAAATCATTAATATTTTTAATAGAGCCTGAAATCATGAAATTCACCAGTCACTAATCAGCACAAAATCTATTTACTTTGCGTATGTTTACATCAGTTGAAGCTAGATAGTAGATATTTGATTCTTCTTGTCAGCCAATAAACACGAGAATTAAAAAATTCTCAGCAAAAGAGCAAGAGGAGAGAAAGGGTACTTTTCTGGCTTCATTTTTTATTGCTAGGGAAACCATTTCCTTTCGCAGCAGGCTACAATACTTATTATGTTTCTGGTGTTTATCACATTTGCTCCAATACAGTTCATTTCATTGTGTGGCGGCAGAAAGACTTTAAAGTCTCATCACTAGTAATGGATACATTTAAAAGCACTGCCTGGTAACTGATTCTGTATCTCCAAATTTCATTACACAACCTGCACATATTTTTTTCTGACAGCTGATATTGTTCATAGGTTGAAGTTTTTGACACACCTGTTTACATACTTTTCACCGTCTGAGAACCAAATTATATACCAAATTTTTATATAATACATGCAGTGCAGTGAGGAACGAGTCCTTTTTTTATTATTGTTGCTTTCAAGCAGCAATAACATACACATCTGTGTGGGACATGCCAAGTAGGACGCTGCAGTGGGATGAAAGTAGCTGATTATGTGCTGGAACTATGTAACTGAATGTCTTTGCACTGCATGGTCAGGACTACAATGTTAAACAAAAGAGGGCATAGAAGTGAATTCAGAAACCAAAGCCCTGAGTGCCTGCATTACTTAATTGCTAGCATGCTGTTTGGGACTGTTTCAACAGGGTCTCTCCCTGAAAAACCTGCTCTAGAGTAGTAGAATACTAAGTACTGTGGATACAAGCAAGTCAGTGCCACTTGGCCTCCTTCATACACTCATTTACATGCAACTCGCAGTACATCTACATCGCAAAAAGGAGGGCCTTGCAGAGGTACTCAGAGCCATGGGAACCCAGATGCCTGCGTGGGTCAATGCAGCACTGCTGCCCAGCATTGCATGGATTGTCCCAGAAGGTGGCCAGATGCAGCCCAGATGTGTAGGGTGGCAGGGCTGACTGCACAGTGAGATCAATTCTGGCCCTAAGGTGACTCATTACAAGTCACTGCCTGTTACCTTGTAACCCACAGTGATTGTTGTTTGAAGTATGGTAATTTCCCAGAGAAAAAGGGTCATCTTCTGTTGGTTAATTAGTATGGAAATCATGAGGAACCTTTTGCAAAAGCTAGACTTCCTAACAATATATACTTGACGTTTTGATTCATTTCTACTGCTGAACTTTCTATTCTGTATCTTGAATGTTGCTTAGAAAATCCCATGATATCATTTCCTTTAATCAAGACTTTTTCTTTTTTAGCCTGGAAAAAAAGGAAGGGATAAGCCTGATACTTTTTCCCCCCTCAAAGATTTGACACTTGCACTCTTTGTTAGTCCTACCTTCAATAACAGCATTGATATTTTTGGACATGATAGGCAACATGATTGTGACTAGCAAGTAGTGATTTAATCATATTGGCTTCCACAACTGTTTTCTGTCTCCTGATGTTGTTTGCCTACAGAGCTAATGATAACATTTTCTTCAGTCAGCTCAGCTAAGTCTGGTCTGTTGCACACAGTCCTGTTCAGTATGTAACCACATGACATATTCTTGGAACTGAGTAGAATAGGCTGTTCTATGGGCTTTTAAGGCTCTGCTGCCTTTGATGAATCTCAATATAAAAATCTCCATGAAGAGGCAAAAAACTTATCCATTCTCTTCCTTCCAGTTTTGTAACATAATAAAATTCATCAAATATAGCCTTAAGCTTATAAAATAAAACATTGCTAAAATGTCACGGTTCAGTCCTACCTGGACTCTAACCTCAGTCTGACAAGATAAATTTGACTTGTAGAATAAATAATCATAATATTCGAAAAATAAATCCAAGTAATCATATCCAAAAGGTCACTTACAGCAGCAGGGTTCAAACGGGACAAATCCCTCTGACTTACCACATTTCACAAAGGAAACACTGACAATACTGCCTGATGAAGCACTTAGAGCTGAAATATTTATGCACTATGTGTGCCTAGGGAAAAGTGAGACTGCAGGCATTTCTTCTCCACACATATTTGCATGGCCCAACACTTAACTGTTACATCAACATGAAATGTTGTGCGGGGTCTCAAACCCTACCCTAATCTAGCCACAAGAGATGACATGACTGGACCACCTGAAAAATTTCATTGTATTGTTTTCAAAGCTATACTATTTACAATGTAAGGTAGGATGTTTCCATAGTTCTCCAAAAGTAACACATATCTCCAGTGGCTGGGTTTTCAAGGGCAGCCAGGAAATCACACCTGCTGTTGAGGGTTTGCAAGACATTAGATCCAAAATCTCTTAATGCTTAGAAAATGCCAGTCACTGTACTGTAACCAGATATATTTATTTCTCAAACGTAGCACAGACAACAGCATGGCCAAACCTCCAGATCTGGCACTTTTAAAAAATTTTCCCTCTGTCACCTGCCTATTTGCTTCAGCTCCACTAGCTCCCACTGCCTTGGGGATGCAGTCCAGCACCTTGTTATTTAAGGGAGGAGACAAAAAATGCTCCTGTATTTCATTTCAGTGCACGGGTATTTTCTCAAAGGAAGAGCCCCACATCCCTATGCAACGTCCTGAGTCCTCCTCTTTTAAAAAGATACCTCCCTCATGCAAAGGAAACACAGCAATTCATTCCCTTCCCAAGGACTGTTTGCCAAAAGTCTCACCTTTGGAGCACAGCTGGGTGTAATGGCTTCAAGCAGTCCATTTTGACTGCGGTGGTGTGTGAATGCTGAGGTTTGCCCAGCACTTTTAGAGAACTCTTAACACTGCTGATGGAGCTGTTGTAAAAGGAGGACATGGGGCTGTAAAACTGGTCGGTTTTTTCCCAGCAGGAAAGCAAATTAGTAAATCAACATCTGGCTAGTGCCAGCACCAGATGGAGGTGAGAGAGAAAACATTAAAAGGCCACCACCAAGGCTTCTTCTTGCCCATGATTTCCTGAAGGTGTAGTTGTTAGGGACTTATAAAATTCTCTTGTTAAATTTAAAGGGCCTTAGGTCAATCCCATTGTAGTGTAGAGTGCATTTCCAGTATTGCTGGCAAATAAATCATGTTGCTTTTTGACATTTTCCCTGCTCGATAAGCAGTTGTTGTGTCTTACACAGTGTGTGAGACTTGTCAGATTGCTGCAGTCTGAATCAAAGAGCAATTTTAACTCAAATGCCAGTTTTCTGCAAAAGCCTTCCTTCAAGGGAGACTTGTTCCCTTTACATTCTCGACCACTCCGAGGGGGTCTGTTTATATACCGAAATATTTGTAGATTATAGAAAGGTCCTGGTATTTGGATCGAAATATTTTATTTTAACACTTAATGTGTATTTATACAGTTCCAGGGTCTCATATCTTTCAACCACTTAGATTGGTCTTTTGGAGTCTGGTGGGAACCATATTTGTCACTCCCTCAGAACAAAGGGAAGCAGATGCACAGCAGTTTTCCAGCCTTGTTTTGTATTCTACAGCCCACTTATGTTGTCTGGACAAAAGCAAAAAGTCCAATAAAATTAACATCGCACAAAAACCACACTGAGCTTCCATGATTTCTTCCTTTCTCATGTAAATTTCCCTAAGATTAATTCTTTTAATTAGAATATAACCTCCAAAGTGACACATAAACTGCATAATCTTATTTCTTTCTCAGATATTTTTCTTCTGCAGAAATATATTTCCTATCCAGTGAATTTTGTGACTCCCTAACACCCGCTCAAAAGAAATTTTGAAATGAAATAGCAAAATCAACTAAGTGTATATTAAGTATATATGTCACCGAGTCAGCTGCAAAAGTATCTAAGGTGTCCCTAAAAGGATCCCTCCATTTTCCCCTTAGGTGGTCACCCACATTCCTTTATTTTTCCATGTCTTTTAACAAAGGCATCATCCTGGGGTCTACATTATTTTTAATTATATTTGGGTTTTTCCTCTTTTCATATGCTACATTTATCCAGTCATAACTTTTTGTTATTTGTTGTCAAATCTAAAGTGAATGAAGTAACACATTTAGCTTTACTGTTAATAAAGAGAAATTGGATTACAGATTCTCTAGATGCTCTGCCCAAATTTTCACTTGGTAAAACATGCTGCAAAACAGCCTTTTGGAACTTGGTAATTTCCTCTCATCCTCAAATTTATTACAGCTGTATATTTTGATCCACAAAGTAAATTAAGAATAGGTTATGCTGGTTTAAACAGAAATATTAATGTCATGTATAAATTAATTCACTGCATTCCACAGTGCTAAATGCAAATAATTTCATCAGTCACTTTCTATCTAATTAAAAAAAAAATTAGAATCTTCTCAATATAGTGCTATATGTCACTTTTAAATAGATTCTTATATATTACATTGCACCAGAGCCATAATTCAACTCTCATTTTAGGTCATTTTGTGTCTGTGACCAATGGCTTAGAAAATTCTACTTTCTTTCAGCAGAAATATCTGCCTCCAGATTGTATCATAGTACAACCTTCAAGATGCATACAAGGGCAAGAAAATTGTCAATGTACTCAGCTTCATAACTTCTTTCAGAAATTTCTTTGACATGAAATACGCTATTTGCAGAAAAAAAAGCATGACTTTAACTGCTCTCAGACCAAATTCTTGAGTTTTGAGCCTCTCTTGGGGACATATTGGCCTGTTTTAAGTCACAAGAATGTCTTCCCCCCCATCTCCAATTCACCACACTTACTGTCATTATATATAATTTTTTGCCTTTTTTTTTTTTTTAACCTTTTGACCTTTTACCTATTTTTGCACATCTCTAGGCCAGCCCATGGACATATCTGGAACTCTCACACTCAGCAACGCCAGCTAAGGTCCCTCCTAGTTAATACATAACAGCCTTGACTGCTCATGCATCTGGGGACCCAAGTGGTAGAAAATGGTTGTTGTGCTTTACTGTGAAGAAAAAAAAATACAATGAAAACTGTTCGATCTTTCTGAAGTGACATTTTTTCACCATTTGACTCTTGCCAGAACACTCATATAGAATCACAGAATTTTACAATAATAAGGGTTGGAAGAGACCTTAAGAATCATCTAGTTCCAACCTCTTGCTGCCATGGGCAGGGACACTTCCCACTAGACCAGGTTGCTCAAATCCCCATCCAACCTGGCCTTGAACACTAACAAGGTTGGGGCATCCACAACCTGGCCAACTTGTTGCAGTGTCTCACCAGTCTCACAGTAAAGACTTTCTTTCTAAAATTTCGTTCGGAGTCAGAAAACAGACTTTCTTTATAAGCGCCATTTCCAATGCCAGAAAATTCATCCCATGGCCAGGAGAAGGCATTGCTGTCCCTTTCCAGTCATGCCACGGAGCATATCTACCACAGCCTTGGTGTGGAAATCCTCAGCACTGGTCTGGGATGATGTGAACAAGTGCTTCTGGCTGGCTGGAGGGAGCAACCTCTCCCATCTGTTCAGAAGTTCACCGTGTTCTGGGGTCTGGGCTGAGCGATGGGGATGTGCTCACTCACTGCACAGTGAGGTGCATGCGTGGAATACTGCTTAGTGCTAACAGGCATAAAAACCCTTTCAGAATGTCATTAGCCATAAAGTTACAACTGGATTTTGACAGCCAGAGTGCAGAGCTGGTGGCCCCCAGTGACATGGTCTCACCTGTCTTTGCAATGCTATGACTCTTGGAGTTGGCCCCAAAGCAAATGTAGTAAGGCCATTCTTGCTCCAGCTGCAGAACCACCACGTAACTGCACAAGATGCTACAGTGCTAATGAGCACAGAGCATGAGCATCACCTGCATACTCACACCACAGCTTGCATGTATGTTGTATCAGTGCTAACTCAGTCTTTTAATAGCTATAAAAAATGCTAAGATTTTCCAAACTAAAACTAGTTGGTGACAGCCTAATGGAGGATGGAAGGCTAGCTGTAGCCCTAGAGATAGTCACTAACTCCTGAGGTATCAGCTCTGTATTATATAGGATCTATACTATACAGCATAAAAGAATGATCCAATATTCAACAGTGCTTTGGTGTTTGTTCTGTCAAAGTCAATGCAATGTAGAGCAGAAAAAAATACTCATAAACTTTGTCTCATCTTTACCTGAAAACAAATTGCTTACTCTCAAATAATGTCACAGGTTTCAGGATGTCACTCAATATGACAAAATAAAACTCTACCCTAGGGAAAATCAATAGATTTTCTGTAAATGATTTTAAGATAAAGATCTCTTTGGTGGAACTGAAAAGTTTGTTTACTGTGAAATCGAAACACCATGTAAGACACTCCAGAATACTAAAGCATAATGAAACAGAAAGTCACTCCTAAATGTAATCTTTCTTTATATTTTGGGGACAATATATTTTATGAAAGCTGCACTTCTGAGTTCTAGTGAAGAATATGGTCCTTTGTGTTGTTTTAACATCTTGCACGAATCTCTTAGACAGACTCTATAATCCAACAATAATAATCAATGGCCTGTTACGCCGTTGAACAGAAAAAGGGCTCTTTGACAGGATGATTTGGTGTTATACATGCTAATGTGAGCCATAGCATCTGCAGAATAGCTCATGAATACCCCCAGTACTGCTCAGCACTCTAGTCAGAGATGTGTTTTACTTAGCTATAGTGCCAAGATGCCGTTTCATTAACCTTATTTCTCTTTCTTTTCTGTAAGGCATAATTCTGTTGTAGCTTAGACTCACCAGGATACGTCATGGATACCAAGTAGAGTAAATAGTATTAACATAATATGCACAGTCTGTGCTTCCAATTTCCATGCTTCACACAGGAAGATGTGTAATGACTAAAGTCTGACAGTTTAATTTATTCAGCCCTATGAGACTGGTTTGTTAAAAAACCTTTCAATTTCAGATTAATTTTCCTTTTCCTAAACCATGAAGAAGGAAGTAATTTACTTCTATCCTGCCTTAATTTTTAACTGACCTATAATGCATACAGTTAATAGAAGAGCTCAGATTTTTCAAATGTCAACAGGAACTCTGTCTGTAGTCTATATTTAAAATTCCGACCACTTCTTAGTATTGACCTCATGCCATGGTCTCTCAAAGTCAAAGAACAAATGAGTTAAATGTATATTCAGAAAAAGAACAAAGTTAGAAACACTATATTAGAAGTAAGCTTCCCGGATGCAAAGAGTTAGTTTGTTATAACAGGAAGGAAGCTGTTTCATCCCCAATTTCAGCAAAGCTAAACAAAAGAGAACCTGTACTGTGTCAGAAGTTGATGGAAATAAAGTCATTGCAAAAAATTGGCAAATATTAGTGCATGCTTCTGGAACTAAACTTCTTCAGAGAGACCTTTCCTAAAACCTCAGTTCAAGTCTCCTTCACAGGTTTGCACTGTAATCCTAAGCAAATCCTTTATGACCAGATTTTTTATAGTATTTAAACCCCAAATCCCATTAAACATTTTTTCTGTGTCTGTAGCCACTTGAGTAACTTGGAAAAAATCAGCCTCTCTGTCATAAAGTTCTATTGCAGAGAGGATAGACATGCTGACTTTGCTCAGAGGTGTTGTAGAAGTACATAAGATATAGGTTCAAATGATAACTTTGGGTAAATTAAAATACAAAAAAATGTTTCCTTGTAAATTTCAATTTCCAACATTCACAGAATTCATATTTTGAATTTTGCTTTTTATAGACTTCAGTTGTTAATTTCTGACAAACTTCACCTTCAGTGGTAACGAAAGGTACAATAATTGACTATGTCAGGACAGTTAACCTGCACAGATCACATTACAGCCTGAAGGCTCTCCAACTTCTTCTACATGTGAAAAAGTTTTGGACTCCGCTACCAGCATAATTATTCTGATGACTGAATTATTCCTGTTACATTATGTCTCTTTCAACACTCTTATTTTTAACTCTTTCCAAGGTATCATAACCTAAATAAAAACATCCAACCTTCTAACTTGAACTTTTTGTAAGGTTACAATATTCACTCAAAGATGGGTACCCTAAGCCATGTTTCTTTATTTTTGTCACTCACTAAGAACACACATAAATAGCTATCTCCATGTGGTTGACAAGTAGCAACTCATCGAATCACAGATCACAATCCTGAATCCTGTAATCCATATTTCACCTTAAACCAGCACACACTTTCCACACAATCAAACCTCCAGACTCCAATACAGATTCCACATAGTGGCCTCCTTGGTTTAGCATTGAAAGCAGCTTCTGATGAGTGAAATGATCCAGAAGTTCAACTGTGCAATTCAATACTCCACTCACATTCAGAAGCAGGGGGGGTTTTGAGAATTCAGGGTATATTTAGACAAGCAATTTGAGCTAAATGTCATTGCTAATAAGAGAAAAATAGAAAAGTCCTTCAATGGCTCAAAATATGCTTGTTTTGAATAACTTAATGCAACAATATCCTGTTGAGCAATTCACCATGGTTTTTTCCCTTTTCTTTCACAATAAAAATAGGTTCATTTGTTTCCTAATACAAATGCAGCATCTGATTGCTTCACAGATGTGCCATACCAGAGATGTCACTACAAAAGAAATCTCTCTGTTGATCAAAGATCTTTATCTTGTTATCGTTTCTCTCCTGGAAGAGGTATGCTGATAGAGCTCACCCACAGCATTTGCTCTGGCTCTGCTAGACTAATGTCAGCATATCTGAAAGGGCTACACCTTGCTAATATCTTCAACTCCTGGGCCAATGCCAGCTACTTGATGAAGCTAGCAATACTGAATGTAATTCCACAGTCACGAGGGTAGAGCAACATAAGAGTAACTCTTAACAAATCAACAGTTTCTAACAGTGACCAAATTTGAGAAATTTTGATAGTAGATTGAATAAAAATCCAGTAGAATAAGAAACTGATGCCACGTAATACCAAGTAATTTCAAACAAGAACTGAAATGCCCTACAGCCTACTTGTGCAGACGCTCATGAGATTTGGACTATATAAAATATTCCATGTGAAAGAGTCTTTCCAGGGAGTTTGGCTCTATCATAACTGTGCAGCCTTGAAATATCCATCTTGGGAAGGTTTCGCCTTTACTAGTGTATCATCATGTAGAATTACACAGTAAAATGGAAAATGAGGAGTGTTGAAGATCCTTTTGTTTTAAAGTGCTTCTCACTTAAATAAAAAACAAGTCAGAGAGAGAAATCAAGGTTTACATAAACACACCAGAGCAAACTCCCAACAACCTGGTTTTTGAAGTCAGATGGACCCATGAACAGCTTGCGGTTCCTAAATAGCAAATCACAACAAAAGTATGATTTAACTCTTCAGAAATCCTTTTAATAATGTGAGTCCTGCTGAGGTTGCTTTTCAGCGCTGTAGCAACCAGCAGGTTTTCCCTAATTCAGGGTGAATGGGAGGATGTCCTGTCCAACCTGGGACCATTTTTACCTTACTCTTTCACTAGCTCTACCACAATTTAATATGATTTCTTATCAGACAGCTTGAAATGTAGTGCCACAGCAAAGCACATAAAAAGAGAGTGCCTTGACTCAGGTGAGGGTCTATATTACTAGGTGTAGAACTTGGAGCACCTCAAGAATATTTTCTTAGTCATCTGCAGGGAAAACCAAAGCAGCAGGACTGCAGAACTAACTATCCCTCCCTCTTACAAATACAGTTGAGCAGAAATCTCTCATTCTAGTGATTTTTTGACTGCACAGTGCCAGATTGTCACAGCTGATATGTTAGTGAGGAAAGGGTTTTGGTTTCAACAAGTATTTGTCCCTAAAAATATTTTGGGGAAAACCAGCAAATTTTGAATCTGTCAAAATATCTATTAGCATATTATTAATTGGGATACTCCAAATCTACTAAGCTACTTATTTGGAAATTCGAGCTATTTCAAGCTATCTCTACTAAATAAGAAGAAATAATTTTTTAAAAGTGACCTATATAATTTTGTTCATTAATATATTCCAAGATTTTAATTTTTTATCCCAATTTGAGCAAGGGTCAAACCTGATATTAAAAAAGGAAATTAATGGAAGAAAAACATTTTACTTCCAAAAATAAGTTGCAGTTGACTCATAGCTACTCTAGTCTGTAGAAACCTGCAAGCATCAATCTACCAATTCATGCCACAACAAGTGACCTTTTCTGAACTGCTCTGCTTTTGCTTTGCACAGAGCACTTCAAAGACTCAGTGGAGATGTCTCTTTTTCCAGGACTCTTTCTTTACAGACATTTTTCAGGTGATGTCTTTTTCCAAAGTTCACATGTACTGAAATGGCACAGGTGGTGTTCATCATCTCTCAGCTTGCAAGGTGTGGCAGGTTCTAGGACTCCACCATGGGCTGCCCCCACTAATGCAGATTAATGGGCGGGTGATTTGTAGATTCAGATTTCTATCATTTGTCTTTAAGGGCCTAGAAGATACTGTTGTTGCTGTGAAGCAGCAGCCAACAGCTGTCTCTTGTTACTCACCTCCTTTAACTCTTCTTTCCCTCCTCATTGCTTCCATTTACTCTTTCAGCAATGAGGGAAGATTAAAGAACTGCCAAAGATGAGAAATGCAAAATTCAGAAATGAAAGGAAAGACTGCATGGACAGGATGCCCGTAGATGACTTTCTTGAGCTCGTGTTGATTTAAAGGTCAGAAGCTTAAGTGAATGGGGATGAAGTATTGCCCATATTCCCAGGTACACTCTTAATTTCACTCTCTGGAAAGAAAAAAGGATCAGGTCAAACTGTGTTTTAAGACGGAACAAAAGATGAAAGAAACAAAGACCAAAAGGAAGAAACATCCCTTACGGTGAAGAACACAGTTGAATGTGGGGATTTTTTCCTGGATGTGTCTTTCTGAGCATTACTTTGCAATGAGGATCTTTATTTAAAGAGAAAAACAAAGAAACCAAAAAAGACAGAATTGTAGTGGTTTCCAAAAGAGTAGGGGACTTAATCAAATTTTATAATACTCAGTGAGAATACTGGGAAAGTAAGCATGAGAACTGTGTGTAATTCTACTTAAAAGAAACTGAAATTTAACAAATCCGTGCACTGCAATTACCACTAGCAAATTAAAGAACAAATTAGTATTTTCTGGGATTAAATTCCTTATAATGTGTTATCTGAACTTTAACTGATATTTCCCAAAATTTTACTTTAACTCACGGCAAAGTTCTGTTTTGACAGACAGGAGGAAAAAAAAATCAAGGACAACTGATGTTATCCCCAACAGCGTAACCGTGGGACACTTGTATTAAGAGGACTTTGTGGGAAATATGTTTTTCTTTGAATAAGTTACAGGGTAAATGATCCCATTTCAGATAAGAAGTTGAAGTGGTAGGGACGCTATTTTACGCAGAGACTACTCCTCTATGAATTCTCTTTCAAGTGCCTGCCATACAGTGCAACATTTCAGGCATGTCTCTTTATGTTTGCAGTAATACAAAGGTATTCATGCAGGTGAGAACTATACTGAAGGTAAAGAAATCATCTCAACTTGACCTATAGTTCACCAGTAGCATTTTGTCAAAACT
Organism: Melanocharis versteri; assembly: GCA_013397845.1. Taxonomy (NCBI): domain Eukaryota; kingdom Metazoa; phylum Chordata; class Aves; order Passeriformes; family Melanocharitidae; genus Melanocharis; species Melanocharis versteri. The sequence goes on from VZTG01010316.1 coordinate 691,741, forward strand.
CCTGAGGATTTCCATGGCTGCTATGTATCATGTCTTTAACCTGTTTGTTTGAACCAGCAGAGGAACAGAATGCTTTATATTGTCTTTCTGTTCTCTGTGTATATAGAATTTAGACCTATGTGGAACCGGTATACAGCTACAGCTCTTAGCCTTCACAGCAATAAGGTGTCAATATTTAAAATTAGAAAGTGACGTGGTAGCGGTATCAGCTGGAAGGAAAAGTTTTGAAATGTTGGCTTTAAAGCTGATCCTGCAGATCCTGCTTGCTTGTTGTATCAGCACCACCTGCTGGTACCTCACACCTTTTCCATTCTGGCGGGATGTTTCCCTTAACATTTCATTTAAGCTCTAAAAGTATTTGGAGAGGCATTAGAAAGAAATATTGTTGTTTCCTAAACTCTTTTAAGACCCCACCGAACAATTTATAGTGATGTTATTTCATCTAAGGACAACAGAATAAGAAGTTTATCCAAAACTCTTAAATCTTAACTTAGGCAAACCTTGCTCTGTAACCAACAGAAAGGATCCAGGGAGATGAATTTTGGTCTGCATAATTTTTTTCACATGTTATCTAGCTCATCGTATTTTTGCAACTGAAACAAAATTGTATTAATCAGCACAGCGAATGATTCTGAACAGATTTGTACGCACACTACAATTCACCTGTTGTGACATTTCTAAGGGAGGATTCATGTCGCCTAACACAGTTGCATCCAGGAGTATGTTTCCAATCCAGCTGAGTCCGCCTTCTGGTTTTAGCTGACAAAATAGATCACTTTTTTTGTTGCTATTTTGAAGTTGAATTCCACTTCCTTTTTGCTAGATAGACAAATCTACCAAATAGATCCCCAGGTGAAGTGGAGATAACTTATCCATGCATTGGAAAAGGGAAATATAGGGATAATGAAGTCTGCTCATTCTTCTGGGAGGCAGCCAGCCACACATGCAGCTCTGGACGAGACTCAGCAGATTACGTCCATGATCCAAGTGAGGGGTCAAAATCTAAGAGACATGGTAGGGGAGATGGGCCACTGCAGTGCAAGGATACTGGAGACGCAAAAATGCAAATGACACAGAAGAGGCTAAAATGGCCTTAGGGAGGACAGAAAGGAAGAAGTTGATATTTTGGCTTGGAACTGGAGAGTGATATAATGGGAGGAGATATACAGGGAGAAATGGAAATAAGGAACGCAGGATATAGGTTCGTAGGGATTTGGCTCCCTTACTTCTGTTGAACTGTTTAATATGTCTATTTTTCCGGCTTGCCCCACAGTAGAAGCAGTGGAAGGTCTGTTGCAGACCCACCACCTGTAGACTTGCTCTGACATCGATGTAAATATGTCCTCACTTCTTTTCCCCATGGCGATGCTTTCCTACTGCAGTCTCATAAATCTGGTTTGTAGCAGTTGCTGCACTACAGACCAATTGCCAAACCTGTGAAACCTTCATCTTTGTCTGTACTAAGTCTCTGCACCCATTAGTTCCCCTGAGGGAGGCAAGGGCATGGCTACTGGAACATCAAAATGAAATAAACATACATTAGCACTAGCAGAATGAATTTAAATACCCTGATTTTCAGTGTATCTGCAGGAAAAGCAGAAAGGCTTGATCTCAAATAGCCTTAAAAAACACAATAAAATATCTTCTTTACGTTTTATTTCCCATGTATTGTATGCGGAAGGTATGTCTGATATCCTTAAAGCCTTCTGTTGCCCCCTATGTGTTCTTGAACCCTCTGGTCACATAGTGTGAACAGCAAGCTTAAGGTTGCCAGGGATCCTAATGACTTGTACTTTCCTTTCAAAGGTATTGAAGTGACCAGCCTCATTTGTCCACTGTAACTGGAAGCAGTTCAGTTCTGCTCTTGTGTGCTACACCTGACACCATAGTTTTGGAGATGTTTCTTTGTTTTGTTTTGATGGGGGTTTTTTGTTTGCTGCTTTTTTTTTCTTGTTTCTCTCCTCTCCTAATCTTTCATTTTATTCTACTGTTTAGGTTTTGACAGAAGACTTTGCCATGTGCAATTCTCATCAAGTAAAAGCCAAATACCTGTCATTTATAGATCCCATAGCTGAATGATACATTATTAAATCTTTTCATCATCCTAGATAAATATAACCAGCAAAAACCAAAATGCTGTCTGTGATGAAATATTTGGAGACAACCAAAGGGAGCAGGGAAATGAACACATTGTTGCTCTTTTGCAGTTACTGTAATATAAAGTTTGTTACAAACTCCAATATAAATTGCAGAGTTAGGTGAAAGTACTTCTAGGTTGAAATGATGATGAAATAGCAGAACATTAGACCTCAACAGGCACAAAAGGCCTAAGAAAATATTTTAACATTCTGAGTTTAGGAACTGTAGTGCTTTGGATATTAGAAATACGTGAAGATTTTTAATGGACTATGTTCTATTTGTTTTGGTGTTTGGTGGTGATTTTATTTTTTTAATACAGATGTGAATCTCTCAGCCCCTAAGAAATTTCCTTGAATTTATCATACAATGTTATCAGCTGCAAAACAGCTGGTACATTGCGACCATAGGCCATGACAACCCATTGTGTTCACCCCAAGCCTTTTCTTGTTCCTACATTATTTTCTATGGGAAATTTCCCTTTAACACAGTTTACTTCACAACCACAAAGCACAGATGCCCTCCTCCTCACTACATCCCTCTCTTTCCAGCACAAGCTTCATGGGACTGAACCTCCTGGAGAAGCAACAGTATCAGGGAATTCCCTGCTGCTCACAAAATCAGTTTTAAAGAACTATGCATTTTTGGCAAAAAAGGGGCAGCAATTTAATTTAAATACAAATGCTATGTCAGCACTTACTCATTTGCTTCTTGGATAAGAGAGATATAAGTTTTCTAATCAAGAAAATACTGTAGTTCACTGGGACTTCAGAAGTGCATTTAAAAGTTTTTATCTTACTTATCTTCATTCTCCACACTCTAGCATGGAGAATTTTGTCACTTTTTATAAGTACTTTTTATTTATTATTTTATTTTTGCTTGTGTTTTTTATGTTTGCTTCTGGACAGCACCAGCACTGTAGTGAAATTTTGGGGAAAAAAGACCTGACTGCCAAAAAGAGGATTGTAAATGCTGCTAGTTTTAGTCTCTAGGAGGAAAATATCTAGGATAGCTGAAGTGTATTTCAGACATAAAAAAAATACAGTGCCAAATTTAATTAAAGATCTAGAGCTGCCAGGTAGTAATTAACTGTTTTAAATCTATAGCTGTGTGAGAAAACATTGGTCACAAGAATAATGTTACGCAAATCAAAATGGATGCTTGGGTTGCATAAATTTAAATTTCCATATATCTGTGACTATATAAATTTCACTGAGAAAAAAAATTATGTGCTGCTCTATATTCAGGTGATCTCTTGAAATGTTGTTGACAGCCTTAAGCAGAGGAGGCAATCACAGAGAAAGACAGACAGGAATAATGCCAATGTTTAGGGAAGATATGCCTGTCAAAATATGGAACACCGAATTACAGAAAACTGATTTTATAATAAAGTTATTTGGCTTTTAAAGCGATTACAATTTAGACATCCTCTCTACTAATTCAGTCTGCATCACCACAGGACATTTTGACTTAGACAGCAGCTGCGTACCATGCATCAACCCAAGGAAGGCTGAATGAAATAACATGTGACTACAGCTTGGTGCTTGGCACAGTCCTCATATGAATGCTTCAAGTGCAGGAGCCAACTGAGGGGAGATCCTATTTCTGTTCAGGTTCCTTTTTTTCCTAAATCAAGCAACAAGTTCTTTGCAAGCATACATCATCAGCATGTAAAGTTCAGAATGTGGGAGATGCATGAAATGTATTATATATGCAATGTTATATAAATATGTATACATAGAATACATCTCTGCAGTGCTGCCATTCTTCTTTGTCAAGCACACAATAAAGTTCTGTAGAAAAAACCCAATCATTCATATCTACGTACTCGATAAGGACAGTCTTGTCACCAGTGTAGAGACCAGTGTCACCAGTGTCACCATCAACTCCTGGGATGGATCTGGGTCCCAGATCACATGTTTTTTCCTGTGTTGTTTGTGGGCTGGGACAGACTGCTCTGTGTGCATTCTCACTGAGGGTTTGGCTGACTATGAAGGCATGAAGTGCACAGTTTAATAGCCCAGCTTAAATGGTTCTATGAGATCCCAGCTCCATTTGCCACCTAGTCCAGTTTCTGGACTGTAGGCCAGTGTCAACAGGGTCTAGAGAGATTAACTAGAAAGGAGCGGGTGTTTGAGCTGAACAGCCCTAGAAAAAAACTGAGGATGGTTAGCTGGCCATTCCAGCTGCAGCTTCACAGTACTGCAGTTCAGCTTGCAGGTCACAGTCAAGAGTTCTTCATCCTGTCTAGGCTGGAGTTAATTTTCCATAAATGCTGTGTTTTGGATTTGTGACTGAGAACCAGTGTTGGTAACACAATGGTGCTTTGACTATTGTTTAGCAGGGCTTGCACAGCATCAAGGTCTTTTCTGCTCCTCGCCCTGCCCCACCAGTGAGCAGGCTGGAGGTTACACGAGGAGTTTAGAGGGGACACAGACAGGACAGCTGACCCCAAATGACCACAGGGGTACCCCATAAAATATGGCATCATGCTCAGCGTATGGAGCTGTTTTAAGGAAAAGAGAAGACAATCCCAAGATGAAGGGTCTGTCTGGATGAGAGCCACCAGGAGTGAAGTCAGCAGAACTGAGACACAACTGGGGGAAAGAGAAGGGTCCAGAGGAGGGCAACTAAGCTGGTGAAGGGTCTGGAGCACAAGTCTTTTGAGGAGCAGCTGAGGAAGCTGGGGCTGTTTAGGCTGAAGAAAGAACTTTCAGGGGTGACCTTATGACTCTCTACAACTCACTGAAAGGAGGCTGTAGCCAGGTGGGAGCTGGCCACTTCTCTCCAGCAACTAGTGACAGGGTGAGACAACACAGTCTTAAGCTGCACCAGGGGAGGTTTAAGTTGGACATTCGAAATAATTTCTTCACAGGCAGGGTGATGAGACATTGGAATGGGCTGCCCAGGGAGGTGGCGGAGTCACACCGTCCCTGGAGGTGCTTAAGGAAGGGCTGGATGTGGCACTCAGTGCCATGGTCTAGTTGACACGGTGGTGTTTGGCCGCAGGCTGGACTCAATGATTTCATAGGTCTGTTCCAGCCTCTTTGATTCTGGGATTCTGTGAAAGGTAATTGCGGCAGTGGGAACCGCAACCACCAACTCCTTGACCACCGACTCAAAATGGACCCCAGACTCAAATGGAGGGAACAACTGCACCCGCGGACTACGTAGCATGAGAAGCAAGACATACAACCAGCAAACAGGGCTTTGAGTACTGGCTGATAGACAAGCTATGCAACTCATGACCAATGAACGCTGATGGCTTTTCTCGCTGAAGCGCACAAGCACCGTAAAGTCCCGATGGCGGGGGAGCCGGCCCTCAGCGGGCCCGGGCCGGGACGGCGGGCACGGCGCGGCCCCTCCCGTTGCCATGGCGGCCCCCCGGCGGCGCTGGCC
>VZTG01010316.1:697600-748618 GCA_013397845.1 Melanocharis versteri
CCTGGGAAGGGGAGGACGCCTCTGGAAGAGCGCTAGGCCCCTTAGGAAACGGCCGGTGCTCAGTTCTCCAGGGAACGGGAAGGTCTCTTCCAACACTTCACCAGCTGGGTTTTAACTGTCCTTGAAGTTATTGCATTGCCATTGCATTTCCTGATTATTTGATAGGAGTGTCTTGTCCCGCATGAAAATGTCAGTCTCCGCAGATGTGGTATAAGACTAAGGACAAGCCCTTTTCATAGGTGTATGTGGGAAAAGTAGAGTGTGATCACAAATGTAATTCAGCATTGGTACTTAAATGCTTAATTACAAACCCTTTTAGCAGTATTCCTTTTTTTTTTTTTTTTTTGCATGTGATTTGACACTTTATGAAGGTTTGAAATATTTTAGTAAGAATTTGATTGGAAAATAGGTGAAACTTAGTAACTGAAACTGCCCCTGTTCCATTTAATTATACATAATTAACAGAGAAAGACGGGTATCATTTTTTTCTTGGTCACTGTTTGGAATTTCCGTAGGTTCTTCTTAAGATTAATTTTATGCACCATCTTAGGGTGCTTTGAGTTGGGAGGGACCTTAAAGATCACCTACTTCCATAGGGATGCCGTGGGCAGGGACACCTTTGACTAGACCGGGTTGCTCAAAGCCCCATCCAACCTGGCCTGGAACACTCCCAGGGATGGGACATCCACAGTTTCTCTGGGAAACCTGTTCCAATGCCTCACTACCCTCTGAGTAAAGAATTTGTTCCTAATATCTGATATAGATCTCTCCTCTTGTAGTTTAACTGCACTATCCTAACACTATCTGCCCGTGTAAAAAGTCGCTCTCCCTCTTTTTTCTAAGCCCCGTTTAGGTACTGAGAGGCCTCAGTGAGATCTCTCCGGAGCCTTCTCTTCTCCAGTGTTACTGTTGTGTTATTCTCCGGGATTGCTTTATTGTTGTTACAATATGTAACAGTAGCAAAGTATGTGTTAATACTTTTGGTTCATAAGGTCTTAGCTGAAGCAGACTGGCATTTTGGGTAGATACTTATTGATAAAGTGTTAAGCCCCAAGGAAGTACGCTCCTGGGTCTGTGCTTGATTTGCGGTGCCACAATATGAGAGGGAGTGTGAGGAAAGCACAGAAGCCTGGCCGTGCCCTTCTATGCTCTCTCAGCATCCCTCACTCCTTGGATTAGGGACGGTATGGGGTATGTTGTCTATGACTTACCCATCAGCTTTACAGATCTGAAAGGTATTTTCTTCTATCCTCAGATGGAGTGGAGGCCATCAGCAGGTTTTCTGGGGTTTTTTTGGGCTGTCTTTACTCAGTTTAATTTTCTTAATGGATATAATTCCTCATATTTATTTTTTTCCTGCAGAAAATACCTCACAATATTATAAAAACAACAAAAAATAATATAGGATTAATACCTTGGGTTCTTTGCAGTGTATTTTCAAGGACAGATGATGTTTCATTTTATTTTAATGGGTATTCCTTCTACATAAAACTGTAATGGAATTTTAGCCTAGTGCCTTTTCTGTTGTGTATGATAAAATGTTAGTGTCAGTCACATAGTGTGAACAGAATGGTTTGGGGACAAAACTAGGGATGATTTGACAAAGTAGAGTATCATTCAGGACAAAAGAAAGATTGCTGAAATGACATTGCAGGTCCCTTGCATAACTTTCTAAGAATGAACTTGCCAGTGATATGGTAGCGTTTCGGGAATCTTTGTTAAAAAGTTGTCGGGGTATTTGTGAAGTGATGCCTTGAATTCAAGCCAGCAAGGCTGAATTTGTTCTTCATCTCAGTACAAGCTTATGTTTTTTACATTTCTATGTAAAATGTTTGTAAAGTTTATTATTTGCTTCTATCAGAGGGTTAGGTTGCTGCTTTATTTCAATTTGTTACCATTAATGCGCTGATGCTTAATATCTCTGTGTGTATTTACTCTCGTGATTCTGAATCTAATATAGGCTTTGTGTAGCTGGTGAAGCAGTGCAAACCGAAGGATAGCAGAGTACAAGTTCCAAGTCACAATGGCATTTAAGCATTGTGTACTTTGGGTTTTTTTTCCATAAAGGAGAAAGGAAGTTGAATTTTAGTTGGGGTTCCTTACGTTGCTGTTTCTAATTTTCTGAAGAGATACACATTTCACATTACTTTTTGTCTTACTTCTATTCTATATGTAGTTCTAGAGTTACAGACTTACAAAAAAGAATTCTGTTTCCTACAGCTGGCCTTGGCAGAGTTATATGAAGATGAAGCTAAAAGGCAGTCATTGTGTTCTGACAAGCCAACAGCTACAAAGATCAGTAACCCAAAGGTATCACAGAGGTAAGATGTGTTTTGTTTTTCAGAAGTGTGTGGATAGGTGTTGTATTAGCTCACAAAACTTTGTCATTCTTGCTTGATCCTCTCCTTGTATAAAAAGCAATCTACAGCAATTCATAATCGAAAATTGTGAATCCCTGCGATAATGCGTTGTCTGTCTTTTCAGAATGCTTTTAAAATTTATTTAGGAGCCTTTGTACTAATTGGTATTCCAGGTGTTCTAAAACACTTTAAATTCACTTCATATAAGATGCTATAAGCAAAATGCTGTGTTGCTCTTTCTTTATGCAGACAGAATTTGGAAATTTGCTGTGTCAGAAAATCACTGCAGTTCTTAGCTTCTTCAAAATTCAGCAAACTGGCAGCTTGTGTGAAACTTGGCAAGTGAGCTGCTTTCAGTGTTGTATTTATGGCAGTGCTTGATGAGACAAATAGTGATTCTAAAAATTATTAGTAGGTTCCTTAGTAGGCTCCTATGGGGTGACAGAAATAATAAGGGACTCTTGATGAATTTGTTTGGCTTGGGCAGGTGGAAGGAAAGACACATATCTCTAGTTCAGTCCAGCTTTTGCTAGCCTGCAGTGTTTGCAATTCACATCATATTTGAAGATTCAGCATAGTCTTGGATTTTTTTAATAAAATAATCTTGCTAGTTTTTAATTAATTTAAAAAAAATTTAATGAAGAGAAGTATTTACATCATTACTGACAGTGATGCCATAACAAGTCTTGTATGTGGCTTGTGTTTGAATTGCTGCTGCCAGTATGGATCTCTGTGTTAAAGGAGGTCAAGCAACAGAAAAGATCTTAGTCATTCTTCAACTTCATTGCAAATGCAGATCTCTTAGGAACAGGGATTTTAGCAGAGTATGCGACACTTGGAAGTGTGGGGATTTGAGGTTTTTTGTTTCTTTTGGTGAAACCACCTAAGCTGACTAACCAGGTACACAGAACTAAGTTTACAAACAAATAAAGCAAGCAGCTCCATTTACCAATACATCTCATGAAGTTACAGCTTCCCACTCCCTACTGAAGGAGAAGCTGCAATACTGTATCTCAAATACTTCAGTGTGATAGTTGGCAAATACTTGTTATTGGCATACATACTGGAATCTGAGAAGGAAGAGATGGATTAGTAGACTTCAGTTTGCTCTCAGATGAGAGCAGTGGAATTGCATGGAAACAGTGCAGCTCTTCTATGCTAGAAAAGAGTAGTTCAGTTGGAATAGACCTATAGTGGCCATCCAGTCCAACTGTTAATGCAAAATGACTCTGCCATACATTTGCCCTTTCCTCCTCATTCACTGAGAAACATTCATGGCTGTGTACTTCGGCAAAAAAAAACCCAAACCAAAACAAACCCAAAAACCAAGCAACCAAACAAAACCCCAAAAACCAGAAAACACAACTCAATATCCTTAGTTTTTGAAAAATAAGTAGTTCCAGAAGTTAGATATGAAATCTATGTGCCAGTCATCTTCAAATGTTTTCTTTCATTCTCTTGGCAGTCTTAAACTGGATTCTCTTAAAAGGTTGAGAAAACCAGAGAGAAGCATGAGCGATGACAAAGAAAACCAAAGGTATTTTTAAAACAAAACAAAAAAATAATTTAACAACTGTGAAAGTAATTGGGGTTTGTGTCACATTCACACTTTGCTCTGTCCTGTTTTTTCAAAATGCATGTGAGCTAGGTCTGTCCTGTAAAGAGCTAGCGGATTTATTAGACTGTTAGCTGTACACTGCTGTCATAAAATTATATTTAGCAGAATCTGGCTGGAGTCATGTAGGACCTGTAGATGCCTTAACCTGTACAGTTGTAAAGGTTGTAACTTATACTTGTACTCAGAAACTTTTTGCTTTTCTGAATATCCTGAATTGTTCTGTGTATCTATTGCTCGAATATTTGAGTACTTCCTTTCTTTCTTGAATACAAATTCTGATAAAAATTCCTGTTTCATCTCATTGCCACTATCATTCTTTTAAATCTAATAATTAAAGATTTTCCATATACATGGTAGTTGGGGTAATAAATCCAGGTTTTTGTACATAGGAGACATGTAACTCAGGGATTGACAATTATGTGGCATTATAAAAACAGTATGATTGTACAGTACCCTCATACCCAATACTCTCTTTGGGTAATTGTAGAATATGGTGGAATCAACACATTGTGAAGTCACTGGTCTGAGAGACAGTTTCACATGGATTGATTGATTTGCCTTACCTCAAGTGGTTAAGTGTAAAAGTCGAGGAAAGTAGAAAGCACTTATTAATTATTAACGCTTCCTGTAATCAAAGGCAAAACATTCACGTTTACCAGATTTGGATTTATATACAGATTTTTTTACAGTACCTGTTTCATTGGTATTTAGAGATTATAGTGCCTTTCTCAAGATAGTGCTTGAGGAATATCTTGATCTTTATAATCAGACACAGTTTTGAACAGAATTGTTTGTAGTTTAACAGTTTGTCTTCGAGATCTAGTAATGGTGACGTGGTAAAGAAAAAGACCACGAATTATCTTTCATAACAGTTTCTGCAGGTTTTAAAATGCCTTGAAAGGTTAATTAAATTTATTAGAAAATTTCCATTTCTGATATTGTCAGGAATGGAAGTATGCTAGATCTTTGAATTAAAAAATCAAATTGTGGCACTGTTCAGGTTTTCCAAGAATAGTTTTATAGTTGTTCTGCTGAGGTGGTGTTAGTTGTGAACTTATATTCTATCCAGTCCAGGCACAGTCCCATGCACAGGACACCTCTAGGGAAATCAGTCTTTCTGGGAGTAGGTGGCAGCCACATAAGATGTCCAGCTCCATCAGGACCATGATCACTTAAAACTTATAGCCTTGCCACCTAATCTTTGGGATCTGTTCCAGAAGGAGCTTTGGTTCTTTGTTAGTCAAATGTCTTTGGTATACTGCTGCTTGGACTGCTGGGAAGGTCCAAATCCAGTGGAACATTTATCAGAATGAAAAGGTTTTGTGCCATATTTGTCACATTGTTCATTAATTTTTTTCTTTTGATGGAAAGAGAAAAATTATGTATGTCACTTAAAGCATTCTTGCTTATGTGCATTACTCTTCTAAAGATTTTATTCAGGTGACTCAGAATATAGCGGATTACAGATTTCTGGGGCTTCTAATAATCCGAGTAAAATTGTTGCTGAACTCTTCAAGGAAGCAAAAGAACATGGGGCTGTCCCATTAGATGAAGCCTCGAGAGCATCTGGTGATTTCAGTAAAGCTAAGGTAAAAGTTAAGAGATGTTTTCATCTCTCTTTACATTTGTGTCTCTGAAATTCATCAAACCACAGGAGAGCAATTTGCCAATAGCAGATTTCCTCAACACAGATTTATATTGTCTGTGCTCAAATAGCTTGGTCTAGAAAATAAAGAGAAAGAACCATATCGTTTCAGAGGAAATCATTAGAAATCATCATGAACTGGAATTAATATGCTTTGGTTTTAATTACAATTGATTAAATAAGAAGCAAGACTAAATTTGCATCCCAAATCAAAATCTCTTACCTGTAGCATTGCTCCTAGTGAGTTGTGATCCAGAGTTCAGTGTCCAGATGGAGATTGGTGACAAGGTATCCATAGAGGGACCAGTGCTGTTTAATGTCTCCATCAGTAACACAGTGGGGCCGAGCGCAAGGTGGCACCAGGCTGAGTGCTGCGGTTGACGTGCCTGAGGTCCGGGCTGCCATCCAGAGGGACCTGGACAAGCTTAAGAAGTGAGCCCAGGGGAACCTCGTGAGGTCAACAAAGCCGTGTGCAGGGTCCTGCATCTGCATCAGGGCAACCCCCAGTATCAACACAGGATGAAGGGATTGAGAGCAATTCTGGGGAATGACTTGGGGGTACTGGTGGATGAAAAGTTGGACATGACCCAGCAATGTGCACTCATAGCCCAGAAAGCCAAACATGTCCTGGGCTGCATCACAAGAAGCGTGGGCACCAGGGTGAGGAAGGTGATTCTGCCCCTCTACTCCACTCTGGTGAGACCCCACCTGGAGTGCTTCATCCAGCTCTGGGGTCTACAGCACAAAAAGGGCATGGACCTGTTAGAGTGAGTCCAGAGGAAGGCCACAAAAATAATCAGAGGGATGGAGCATCTCTCCTATGAGGAAAGGCTGAGAGGGGAGGGATTATTCAGCCTGGAGAAGACAAGGGTCTGGGGAGACCTTATTGCAGCCTTCCAGTACTTAGAGGCAGCCTATAAGAAAGATGGGGAAAGACTTTTCAGCAGGGCCTGTTCCGGTAGGACAAGGGTAAAGGTTTTAAACTAAAAGAGGGTAGATTCGCACTAGATATAGGAGAGACATTTTTTGCAGTGAGTGTGGTAAAACAGTGGAACAGGTTGCTCAGGGAGGTGGTGGATGCCCCACTCCTGGAAACATTCAAGGTCAGGTGGGACTGGGCTCTGAGCAACGTGATCGAGTTGAAGATCTCCCTGCTTGTCACAGGGGAGCAGTTGGTGACCTTTAAAGGTCTCTTCCAACCTGAAGTATTCTATGATTCTTACGTTTGAAAAAGTGTACAGAACAGAAGCTGAAATGTGTCATGCAAAGCTTGCTTAGCCTGATTATGGCTGCTGGATACAATTTTCCACTTAGAAAATACGTGATAGAACAGTACTTGCTTTTTATCACAGAAGCAAGCTTGTGGATGGCTTTTTTACTTTCTTTTTTTTTTTTTAAGCTAGGTAATAATTTTAATAAACTGTTTCAGATAATTATTTTATAAGCTTTTCTATGTATTTTTTTTCAGTCATTTTCTGGTGGTGGATACAGATTGGGTGACTCATCACAAAAGCACTCTGAATACATATATGGAGAAAATCAGGATGTAAGTAAAATTCATAGCAGAAAACAGAACGTCCAACAGAGGCCTGCTTAACCATGTTTACAGCTTGAAATTCAGTATTACTGTAACTGTATCTATGAGGAAAAATAATATCTAAATTTTAGATACGTGTTCAGTAGAAGTTGTATAAGTGTCCAAAGAGAGCAGATGTTTATTGGGTACCCCTAAGGCCTCCATTATGGAATGATCAGATGTAAATTACTTTAAAATTTTTAGCACACCTCCTTTTCAGTTACTTTCCACCAGGTGTTGTCCTGGATTCTCTAAGCTATGCTAACATTTAAATCCTTTTAGGAATTGATTCTTGTTGTGGCTTGCAAAGCAGCCCATCTCAAACTGGAGGGCATGGATGTATTCTAGGAAAGGTGAAGGAGCAGATTAGAGGCCTTTCTTTCCTATTACTTAAAAAGCAGGATGTGAATGAGAGAGTGGGGAGAAACAAACTTCTCTGCACTTTGCTATTTTGGTGAATGGCTAAAGTAAATTTTCAGCTTGTCTAGAAACAAGCCCAAGAAATTACTAAGGCCAAAGGATGTGGTTCTGGCTAGGGGGTGCTGTCGTGCCACACAAGGAGCTGCTGCCCTCTACTCTTCAGTAATCCTTCTACTCTCCACGCAACAGCCAGCTGTACCCAGCCGGAATCTTGTTGGAGTGGGCTTTCCGTAACTAGGAGCAGAAATAGTTTTCTAAAGGAAGGCCAGTTTTACTGGCTAGGCAAGCCTAGTTTTGCTGGATGGCAAAGCACTTAGAAGGAAGAGAGGTGCAGGTTTTGAAGCTGAAAGGCGCTGGCTGGACCTTTCATGTAGGATGTAGCAAAATGAGAAAGGAGCAAAGGAGGCTGGTTTCCAGGATTAAGAACTGAATGGAGCTACTTTCAGCTTTGTTGTAGCTCAGCATGTAATAATTTGAGGAAAGTGTAGGTTTTGCTGTAACTGATCTATCAGCAGTAATTTGTAGTTTTATGGGTTTATTTCTTAATTTATCAATAAAAATGTTTACTGCTTTTGAAAGTAATTGGAACACTGTGAAGATCCCTACGCCCTCACTGTATCATTCTTTATGTCACGGAGAGCAGATTAAGAGATTCTTTTTCCTGAGGTAGGAAAGTTGGCTAGAAGAAGATAGTAGTCTATAACTATTGGGTTTTTTTCCAAAAGAATCTAACAATGACAGTTACAGTGCAATGTATTGTTCTTATTTTGTCATTTGCTTTCTTGTTTGTGGTCTTGTACAAAATCTGTTAAGTATAGATCAAAATTTCTAGAACTAATCTGTATGAAATTGTACTGCCTTATTTGTCTTTCTTCACTTTTTTATTTCACTGATTTTGCTTCATAGGTTCAAATTTTGCTGAAACTATGGAGGAATGGATTCAGTTTAGATGATGGCGAGTTGAGATCCTATTCAGATCCAGCAAATGCTCAGTTTCTTGAGTCTGTTAAAAGAGGGTAAGTTAAAATGGCAATTTTTTTGAGGAATGTCTTTGAAGTGGAGTGAAGAAAAATCCTTTTTCCACATGCTTATGAAAAGCTCCAGACTTCTTCTTTGCCTGAACCCATAAAATATAGCCTGTGTTTGTCACCAGATGCATGGGACACTTAAAAATTTGGAATACTTTGTTTTCTTTGGTGATTTAACTCTGAATGGCACTTGTTACAACAGCTTTTATATTCACTTTTTTTTTTCCTAGCTCATTCTGTGATTCAGCTGTCATATGTTCTAGGTTTTGACTGTCAGTTCACTGATTTTTTTTTCTTCTTTTAGGATGAAATAAATTCATAAAACAATTGAATGTGACTTTCAAAGTATACCAGATATTAGTATAAATTCATAATGTGTGTGTGCTTTTTGGATGATTTCTTTTTGCAGTTCAGAATGTAATTGAAAAGGTAATGTATTATTTTTGTAATTAAGGGAAATTCCTTTGGAACTGCAGCGACTTGTTCATGGTGGCCAGGTTAATTTGGATATGGAAGATCATCAAGAACAGGAATATGTGAAGCCGAGACTGCGATTCAAAGCTTTCAGTGGCGAAGGGCAAAAACTTGGAAGGTGAAAAAAACTAGATCTGTTCTGTGCTCTGTATTCATATGCTGTTTCATTCCTGTGACTGAAAATTTCAGACTACTTTGTCATGGTTCCATTAGTAACATCTGGTTTGGTTTTTTTTCCAATATAGCCTTACACCTGAAATAGTCAGCACACCTTCTTCCCCAGAGGAGGAGGAGAAATCTATTCTTAATGCACCTGTTCTCATTGATGATTCCATGCCAGCAACTAAAATTCAAATTAGATTAGCAGATGGAAGCCGGTTAATACAAAGATTTAATCAAACACACAGGTAAATTGATTCTGCATCAACGCAGGTAACAGTAACTATTTCAATGAGTTTGTGTTTTGTCATTAAATGAGTCTCAGCAAGATGTCAAAAAGGGGAAATACCAGCCTTTCTGAAATGTATAGCTCTATCTCACTTTCATTACTTGGATTTATGATAAACTGGCTATCAAAAATTCTGTACTTGGAAACACAATATATTTGATAACTGCAACTTTTGTACAAACTTTTATAGCCAATTATGTCCTTTGATTTTTTTAAGGACATAGTACAAACCATAACTGTTCCCAGGACAACTGAAATCTGGATAGCCCCACTATGTAGTTATCCCAGCCCTGGGCCCTCCTTGGGAGGACCAGGTGGATGACGTGGGAAACACTGTGAAAGCCCTTTATTGCAAAGTATGGAGTATAGTCTCAACTGGAATATAGTCCACACTATGGGCAGAGAAATCCTGTGGCCCATAATCAAGAATTCCAGCTTTCTATCTTGTTATACTGGAAGTTGTGACAAAACATGACACGGGCTGTAAGTGTAGACTGCAGCCCATATGCAGAAGGGTATATGGACACTTCATGCTCATTTGCAATTCCAGCATGTGGGTTGGACATAATACTGAGAACCAACTTCTGTTTTGGATGGTCATCTCCTAAGAATTGGCAGTGTGTGAACTTGATAGAAGTTTTAGATTTGTTAGTAGCTTTGCTGATTAGAGCTTAGCACCAATTTTGTTTACATTGTTGGGGCAGTGCCACAAACAGTGTTGGCCAACCCCAGTTATTTGCCTAAGAGGTTGTGTTAGTGCAAGGTTCTGCAAAGCTCTGCTCTTGGCTGCGTGGCTGAGAGATCTTTGGGCAGAGGGCAGAGATTTGGGCAGCAGTTCCACCCACACTTAAGCAGTGTTAAAACCAGCCTTAATTTGGAATCTGCACAGTTGTGTTAGAACATGGCTGCAACTTGAATCCTGACTTGGAGATGGTGTTAGCATGGACCCAATTCCATGTTAATATTGTTACATGAAGAGCTCATCTGTTTCCTTTTTTCCTCTTGGCTCAGAATAAGGACAATGTGTAGCTTTCTCTTCTGACAGTATATACAGACCACAAGGAGGAAATTTTAGCTGAGATGCCAGTAGGGAGGAAGATACAGCAATATTTTTTGATGGTTTAGACCTGATAATATATCCTGAGAGTACAGGCCCAGATCCTTTCTTCACAGCACCTGCTGGAAAAGTGACAGAGACAAACCATGGGGCTTATTGGGAACCTCTGTAGCTGAGCTGTGTGTTCTTCTGTCTGCATGAAAGGGTAGAAGTGGTAAACTTGCCAGTAACACCTGTAACAACCTAGGTTGTGTTGACAGGAGCTTATTTTAATCATTATTAACTTTTTCTTGACTGTGAATCTTTATGTTTATCTTTGACATATATATGATCAAAATCAGCTGCTGAAGTGCATTACTTATGTCAGGCCTTGAAGACTGATAGAAAGCTGAAATCCCTGCTTATTTGGCCACAGTAAATTTGCCAACTTATTAATTACAAAAGATCTTCACAGATTTATTCTCAGCTTAGTGTCTTAATAGAAAAACCTCAAATTTCAGGATTTTATCTCTAAAATGCTTTTTTTAAATCCATGTCTTATAAAATTAAATTATTCTTGTTATACTGTTGATGTGACTGTTTTATTAACTATTGTTCAGAAGTTCACTGCCAAGTAAAAGTAGGGGAAACCTCTTGCTACTGAAGTGCATTAATAATTGCTCTCTGCTTTCTCTTCACTGTGACCATATATTTTAAGATTCTTTCTTCCATTAATAATTTCCACTTTTTGGAATATACTAATTAATAATGAAACTTTTGGAGGTGATGTTGAAATTACTTGACTTCCTGTGTTAGGTATCAGTTTGCAATATACTCCAATGTTACAAATTTTGTTTCTGTTATTCGAGGAAACAAGCAACATTCAGTATGATTTTTCAGGGGTTTTTTTTATGCAAGAACCAAAAAATTGGAGGCTATAATCATTAGTCATCTGGATCAAAGAGAAATGTGAAATTTAGAACTTACTTAGTGGTTTAGTCTGCTTGATGGTTATGTGTTCTCTGATCATCTTAATGTGTAGAGGTGTATGTCAGATGGAATCATACAGAGTTTTCATGTCCATATCCTTTTCACAGGATTAAGCATATTCGAGATTTCATCATCCAGTCCCGTCCAGCTTTTGCAACAACGGATTTTGTTCTTGTGACTACCTTTCCAAATAAGGAGCTAACAGATGAAAGCCTGACACTGCAAGAAGCAGATATACTTAACACTGTGATTCTTCAGCAATTAAAGTAATCTTACGGTTGTTGTACAATATAGGGACTCTGCTGTACTGTCATACAATATGTTTCCAACAGATGAAAGAAAGGAGATACCAGTGTCTTTTTATTTCCTCTTTGCCAGGGATCATATTTTTGGATTTCATGTCTTCCAGCTATAACATATCTGACTTTTTTATTTTAATTTCTCAACATTATTCAGCCTTTTTTCAGTGTTAAAATTAAGCTTCTGTATGTTAGTATGTTTCAAACCACATGTTATACTAAATGTGAAATGAGATAGGACTTATTGTTTTGAGGGGGGTGGGGAAAGGAGCATTTTTTTGAAGGGGACCGTATCTTTCATACAGTTGGTAAGATTTGCACTATGGAAATGTTCTATGCTGCATTGACAAACAGCCATTTGAAAACTTAGACTGTAGGTTATGTTTACCTTGCAAACTGTATTAAGGTGTTCTTTTTAATAGGTTTACAGATAATTAATGCCCTAATGTAATTTTTGTACATTCTATTTGTAGTGTTTCATGGTGCAGCATAATATTTATATTCTAGTTTTTATGTCATTTTCTTTGTATTGTTGCTCGTATGAGTGAATCAGTTCAGGAGATGCAAACCTCAGCTGTTGCAGACTATAGTAGAATGTTCTTATTTGTATTCTAGTTGTACTACTTGTGATGAAAATAAAAATGAATTTTTTTCTTCTTGGAAGTTAGGGAAATGTGAGAGACCACTGTCATCTGGGGAAATTATGTGATTTAGAGGAGGCCTGTGGTCATTTTGAATCTGAATATCAGTTGGACCCTGTGCAATGACATGATTCTTTACACAAACAGTTATGTAAACAACCCCAAACAAAAATACACTGAGGTGCACAAACACAGAACTGGTCTACTTTTGTGCATGCAAGTGACAGCATAAACGTGTTAATTGGTCATGTATTTTTGACCTGAATTTTCAATTCTTTATATTTGGAATTTTGGCCAAAGGCATTTTGTAGTATTCAGTGGGGATTTGGTTGTGCAGCTTTCACTGTGCTTGTTTGGAAGCTGTATAATTAAACCCCTTAATCTTTGAAATTATATATTTTTTCAAATAACTTGCCCCAACACTGCAGTAAGCAGGTAGGAGTCTTGTGTTGGGGGAAACTGGCTGCTGTGCTTTAGTAGTATGCAGATTTTTAATACTTTTGGATTTATATCAAATGAGTGGATCACACTCTGAAGGAGAGTAGATGGGCTGTATCTCTTGTACCAATATGTGTTAAAAATTGCTGGTTTTTCATTATTATTTTGTTCTGAAAATATCAATACTTGTTTATTTATGTTAAGGTTATAATTGCTTAGTATATTCTTACGTTTTTACCTCAAAGTAGATATTTGACTGAATAGATTTTAAACATGCAATTGTATTTGCAGTATTTTGTTTTGCAGTCTGAATATCTGCATGATTTTAATCATAATTCATTTCATGTGCTAAGTAATTAAAGTTTTATGTTAAAGATCGCAGACAAGACTTCTTGTGTTATTCCAAATTTACGTTGTGATAAAGTGGTGATTGTGTTGTGTGCCAAATATTTAAGCCTAAACATAAAGGAATTGTCATGCACTATGCATATATTTTATATACAATATACTAACAATTCTCTGTATAAATGCAAGGCCAAAGTTCATGATATCGATTTTGGGCAGTTTGTGGTTTGGGCATATTTCAGTTCAGAATATAGGTAAAGTACATTGCTTATTACTTCTGAAGACCATTATTGATTAAGCAGTGACACATGAAGAAAAGGGGTAAACTAAATTGTTGAGTTTTCTCCCTCATGCCAAAATCTACAACTACATATTATCACAGTCTCTTTGTTTCAAATACCTGTTAAATTTTAGTGTTTAATGGCAGCTGAGAGTAACTGGGGGTCCCAGAAGTTGACATTATTTTGTCAAGCACTAAGAAAATGTGTCAATACTTATGTTTAAATATTTCACTGCTTCTCAGTACATGAAATAGCCTATGGAATCTTCCATCTCATAATTTTATATCATAGTATTTATTACCATGAATTCTCACTCATGTAGCCAACATCTTGGCATTTTTGGCACAAAACTGTTCTTTGAGTGCAGACCTACATGGATATGCAGTTAAGACTGGGTACAAGGGAGAAAGAACTTGGTAGAGGATGATGATCTTTCCTTCACAGTAAGGCTGCTAAGCTTGGGAGTTCCATTTAGTTTCCATTAAATACAAGTAATAATCCTATTGCTTGCTCTTGTGGACAGCCTCTCAAAGGCTCAGGCTTCACCTCTGCTTGACTTTCCTAGAAATCCTTAATCACACCGGAGCCAAATAACCAAAACCTGAATGTTTTCTTTAAAGAAAACTCCCCTGTAATCATTTATTCTGGATAAACACAGCCTTGTTAGTTTTTGGGTTTTGGTTGGTTTTTTTTTTTCCTCAGCAGTACATTGAGATGTTTGTAAACATTCTGCCTTAATTAAACTACTGGACACACTTGTATAATTAGCATATATTAACAGTTATCTCATGCTGCTGTTGCTCTTTGGTGAAAATCTGTCCAATATTAAATGAAGCAAGGAAGAGCACACAAGTACTCTGAGGTGCTATTTGCTAGCTCCCTGCTTAGTGGCTTGCACTAAGTTACAGCTCCCGTGGTCTTTAAATTATCTTCCTCTGTGCAGGGAGAAGAGACAGAGATGCATTTGCTCCTTGCTCATGCTGCTTAAAGCTGGCAAGCCTCAGCATAGGCATGTGCTGCTCTCAGGGCAGGTGAGACAGAGCTGCACTGTCTGGGGTAAATACTGAATCAATGGCACGCCAAAAGCAGTAAGCTTGTGGTGTTTCTGTAGGATGGGTATAATTGGAACAAGTTCCTGAAAACATTAAAAGTGGGACTGGTTCTATTAAACCTGGAAAGCATTGGTTTGAGTTTGATCAAGTTCGAGTTTATGGTGCTGGTTCTGCTTCTTAAGGACTTCTCTTTCAAGAGACCATTGCCATTGAGTCTTTGGTCCTAAGTTAAATTTCTTATCTTAAAATAGCTCAAAACAGGTAACTTACAAGGAAGAGAACAGGGATGAGGTGATTCAAAGTAGGCAGTTACTTCACGGGGGGGAAAGTATTAGAGGACTGTTTGGTAGAGAAAAGCGTAACACAAATTAGAAGCTTGTACAAAGCTGGAAATTCAGTTCAGGTATTCTCAAGGGAAAATTCAAACACATTTTTCAATAGTTGAACTACTGGAATGAACCTAGCTTGAAAATCAACTTTTTTGGTTGTTGGTTTGTTTGTTTTGTTTCTTGTTTGTTTGTTTAATTCTCATTGTTATGCTGGATTTCTGTAAGATTGGTTTTAATTAAACCAAATTTATTTGGGTTTGCTAGGGAGACAAAATAAGATGGCTTAGTTTTTGAAAAGCAACTTTCTTTGCCTTTGTCTAGCCATAATTAATAATTCCTGATGTATGTTTCATATTCAAAGGGCTGGAGATGTTACGTACATCACTGTACGTCTGCAAAATTTCCGTTACAGGCCTTCCAAAAAAGGTCTGCTGAACATCAAACAACTCAGATTACAGACTAGAACTCAACTTCTTACACTTCTTAGTTGCAATTCTCCTTTAGTAATGGTCTTGTTCTGCCCATAATTGAAGAGCTCCCTGGCAGCACATCTGAATGTTAAAGCAAAGAAATTATGTTTAAAAACTTTTTCATCTGAAACTGTGAAATGGGGGGAGTTCTTTTCCATTCACTGGGAGCTGTCTGCTCTGGAGTTAAATATGTGATTTACAAGCTATGTGGTTTAGCTCTTTTTCAGGGATATGAGAAGGTAGATTTGTTATTCCACACTGTGTTAAGATAAACCAAGAGAGAAATTCTAAACTGTGGAATTAAAAGAAAATCCTTCAGGAAATTATTCTGGAAGAGCTACTGTTTTATTTTATAAACCTTCTTCCGTCCAAATTAATTTGTTGAGCTCTTAGACCATTTGAGTACTAACGAGCAAGAATTCACAAATGGGAATAACCATGAGTCATTTTTCTCATCTGATGTTTCTAGCTGAAGTTTAAATAGAAGGGATTATTTATGCAGGGCCATGAAATTGGTATTTATTTAATGGAATTCTTAGTGTCTTACTAGGTGCTGATACAAGAATTTTGATTGTTTGTTCTAGAAAAACCAAAACCATTCATAGTGTTTACTAGCTCTAACCTTAATACTACCAAATAATTGCACTTTGAGGACAAAATAAATTTTCTGACTTCCAAATTAAGTCTTCATTTTCATGAACTTTTTTATGGCAATAGCTTTCTGCAGTGTTTTGCACCAATGGAAACCTCAGAACTTCAGTGCCTGCCTTGTGTAAAGCACAGGTAAATGTTCTATTTCAGTGCAAAGAATTAATTTCTGTTTATCTTACAACTGTTCCTAATTAAGTTACACTAAGTCATCATTAATCAAATGTTCACAACGTAAATGTTCTTACAGTCCTTCATGACAATTTAGTCAATTTTAAACTAGATTTTTCTAACCAATACATCAGCCTGAATGTGAAAGTGTAAGAGCTAGGTTTTTTGAAAGCTTGTGGCTAATAGAGAAAAACATAGATAACATATTTACTTGTATTTGCATTTGAATTCTTCTTTGCTTAGCAAACTGATTCCTGGTATAAGAAATTGAGAAATTTTCAATAGACAAGACTTTGGCTCCAAATGCAGAAGAGTGCTACCACTTTTAGTCCTCAGTACATGTCCATAGTAGTTCCCACTTTTTTATTTATCACTTTTTTAGTATTGGTTTTGATATTGTTTTCACATGTGTGCTTTCACTTCTTTTAACTATAAAATTATATTCCTGCATATTGTTATCAATGCAGGACTTTTTCCTATAGAAGCCCTCAAATCCTGTAGTCTAAAAGGAATCATTGAAAGCAGAGGAGGAAGCATAAGTGGAAATAGGCAAATGGTTATGTTAAAATGTTTTTTACTAAATTATTTGCTCCTGCTCTTATAGTCTAATAGCTTGTTTCATTTTCTAAGGACTATTCCTGAACACTGTGTTTCATGGAAACAAACACAGACCTTAGACCCAGTTGGAACTGCTTGGTAACCTTGCACACAAAAAATTGTAAGCTGGGATTTGGTTGCTGAAAGGAGTGAAGGTTTCAGTGGAGAGATCAAAAAATTGGACCTTAAAAAGATCTGCTCAGGGTTCAGGTTCACTTTTTTTCCCCTCTCTCTTAAATCCTAAGGCTGGAAAAGTTTGGATAAACCACACACACCCTGCCACCAAATGACTCAATAATATATAAGGTTGACTTAGCTAGTATTTTCTGTATTCCTGTTGTTGCAGAGCCTGGCCTTTGAAATCCGGTTCTGTCTGGGTTTTGTGTGTTTATAATAGTATCTTGTGGCCCAAGTTAAGAAGCTTAGGTCACACATATTATAAGGATGTGCAGTAAGTCAACATCAGCAAATAAATAAATGTGAGAAAGCTAGAACCTTGAAAGGATTTTGGAAGAATTTTGATCCTTCACAATTCTTCTCCAATTTGCACTGACCTCTTCCACACAGAGGTTTTCATTTATTTACTCATCAAAACATTATTTTATGCTTGTACAGAAAGTCTCTTTAACTTCTGTCTTCCTAAGCAATACCTATTGGCCTGCCTGTAGGCACCCATGAGAATAATGAACTTTATGTTCAATGCTTTCTTCCTAGGTTTTTTGTGGCTGGTTTCACATCTCTCAGCATGTCTGCAGTTCTGAAAAATAGTGGCTGCCTGGTTGTAGTTGCAATCTTCAGGCCCTACTGCAATAAAACTTTGAAACAATAAAAAACATGACTGCCTTATTGTTCCCACCAATTCTAGCCCTGACTGCTTTGACTGATATCCAGTATCAGAACATGTCAACCTGGCAAGGTCTGTTTGCCTTCGTTGTCTCTGCGGGTGTTATTACCCAACCGACTGCGCAAGAGAGAAGGTAGAGATGACCTGGAGTTAGTGATTTCCAAATGGCCTTTACTCATAGTCAAGGCCACCAACAAACACGCGTTTAATTTTATTAATTTTCTTAGAAGAGTAGCCTGTCCAGGCTCAGAGAGTGGTGCTGGCTTTGTACAAGCACAGTAATGACTTATTAAGTGTTGTTACAGTAGTGAGATGTCTTTATTATTAAGAAAGCTACATTTTGCTGATAGACTTGCTATGAAGATGATCAGAGGGATAGAGCGCCTTTCCTGTGGGGAAAGACAGAGAGAATTGGGATTGTTCAGCCTGGAAAAGAGAAGGCTTTGGCGTGACCTAATTGCAGCCTTCCAGGACCCAAAGGGAGCTTTCAGGAACGATGGAGAGGGACTATTTATAAGAGCATGTAGTGACAGGATGAGGGGGAATGGCTTCAAACTGAAAGTAGGTTTAGATTAGATATTAGAATAAAGGAGAAAAAATTAGACAATTCTGTGTGAGAAAGGTGAGGCACTGGAACAGGTTGTCTAGAGAAGCTGTAGATGCCCCATCCCTGGAGGTGTTCAAGGCCACGTTGGATGGGGACTTCAGCAACCTGGTCTAATGGAAGGTGTTCCTTCCCGTGGCAGGCGGTTTGGAATCTGGAGGATTTTTAAGCTCCCTTCCAACCTAAACCATTCTATGATTCTGTGGTATTCTTAGATGAACAAATCAGTCTCTTTCCTGTAAAGTAACAATGGAATAATCAACAATAAGGATTGTTGTAGTATATTCAGTGAACTTGAGGTTCTGTAGCATTGTTATAGAAAACTTTCCACAGTTATAAGGATATTTAATGCCTGCAACACTGAGGTTAAAAAACACCATAACTATACTATTATGGTCATAGCAAATGATTAGGGGGAGGTTTTTTCTCCTCTCTTTATCTTGATATTCTGAGGGAGGAACAGATTATGATTCATATCAGGTATTTCTCCTAGCAAAGCTTCAACAGATGTGACAACGAAAGACTGCTTTTTTATTCCAGCTATCATAGCACCCACAGAGCTTTCAGTCTGCACTTCCCATGAAGGTGGCTGCCCATCTCTGATAAATGTCATTCCTTTTTTTCTATTCTTGCCTTCTTAAACATCTGACACTGAAACTGAGGGAGTCTTCTGACAACAAAGCTTCATTCTGTACTATCAGAATCTCATCTGTTATGTTGCACCTCATCCATTTTATTTGGTCTTCTGCAGCTAATGCTTCTGCTTGAGTAATGAGTTGCTTGGGTGGCTGATCATATTAGTTTGTATTCCAAGGATTCACCTTCTTTCTGAGAGCTATATTTTAGTCTATATTTAAGAAATTATTTGGAAGAAATATATTAAAACAGAAGAAAACAACTCTTCCTCAACTCAATAATGAAAGATTGTCATATTTCATGCAAACATCACAAATGGATTTTGCTTTTTACATTCTGCACTTTTTTTTGTTTTCCCCCATAGGTAAGCTAAATTTTTCATATCAAAGACCTTGATTCTCATTTGACTTTTTTGACTACGTGGACAATTATCACGTTTAACTTATGTTCAGGGCCCGTTGGCAGTATTGCCATCCCAGTTTTATCCCAGTAATGTGATTTTAGCCATCATTGCAGCTGATCTGTCAACCCGTGACATGCTAAAAACTGCAGATAGTGCAACCTATTTTGTGGGAGAACTTCCCCTTTCTATTGTTTTTCTTTTATTTTTTCTTGTTCCTCTGTGCTCTGAAGAAGAACAGATGGAATTGCTGTAGAAGTCAGCAGGAATTTGTTCTCATTCTGTGATCCAATGGGTTTTATAGATAAGGAAGTTAACAGGCAAACAAACCAAAAAATAATCTTGAGCAGCAAGTGACTCTTCTTATGATCTTCCTCTGAGCACTGCATCAGAGGTTAAACAAGGCCAAGTGCAGGGTCCTGCAACTGCATCAGGGCAAGCCTTGGTAATGTGTCCTGGGCTGCATCAAAGAAAAGGTGATTCCGCCCCTCTACTCTGCTCTCATGAGACCTCACCTGAAGTGCTGTGTCCAGTTCTGGGGTTCTCAGCACAGGAATGAGGAGTGAGTCTAAAGAAGACCACAAAAGTAAAGAGAGAGCTGGAGCACCTCTTCTATGAAGGCAGTCTGAGAGAGTTGGGGTCGTTCAGCCGGGAGAAGACAAGGTTCCAGGGAGACCTTATTGCAGCCTTCCAGTACCTAAAGGGAGCCTGTAAGAAAGATGGGGACAGACTTTTTGGCAGGGCCTGTTGCAACAGGACAAGGGGTAAAGTTTTTAAACTCAAAGAGGAGACTAGAGATGAAGAAAATTTTTTATGGTATGAGTGGTGAGACACCAGAATTGGATGCCCAGAGAGGTGGTGGATCCCCCATCCCTGGAAACATTCAAGGTCAGGTTGGACTGGGCTCTAACGTAGTTGAAAATGTCCCTGCTCATTGCAGAGGGGGGTCTGGACTAAGTGGCTTTCCAAGGTCCTTTCCAACCCAAACTGCTCTATGAGTCTATGAATTGCCTGGCAGAGGAAAAACAGACAGATGTGATGAACATGTCAAAAGAAAAGATAAAGGTTTGTGGACCCGTTGGGACCACTGTCACCAGTGACAACTCTTTGAAGAAGGATTTCTTTCTCCTTAATTCATAAATGATGGGAATAGGCATTAATAAAGTGAATGACCCCAAAGACTAAAACATAATCTTTGCTCTTAGAATAATGACTTTATCAATTTTTTAAATATGACTTAGTTTTCTATTGTATACTAGTGAGATTGTAATTTAGGGTAGAATTCTTGCCCAGAAGAATTTCCCAGTTTTCTTCTGGTTTCTTCAGAATTATTTCCTTGAATTATATGATTAATGAACGTAACTTCTTTCTGAGTTTTTGGGGGAGGGGGGTGGAAGTAACAATGGAAGTAGATTTGACATGCATCTATGAACTGAACAAGACAGGAATTTTTTTACCTTCTGTTAGTAGACACTTTTCTTTTGCTCTCTGTATAAGCAAGTAAATTAATAAAATTCTCATGCAGCAACAAATGTAAATGTGTAGAAGCTTATCAAAATAAATAGAAAAACAAAAATGTAGTATTATAAAATAGCGGTCCAAGATATGCAGCACTGCTCCTGATTATTTATTGTAAATGGTTTGTACAACATGCATCTCACCAACTGCTTTGTGCCTTATGGCTGTGATAGTCATGAGACACTGCACACTGAAATTTAATGTTCTCAGACAGAAACATTTCTCTACTTTGATGGACCTATATTTGTGCATAGACAGCATAGACAGCATAGACAGAAAACCATTTTTGGAATCTGCTCGGAGACACCTCTTCTGTTCATTCAAGTTAATAGAAATATACGAAGTTACTTTCTGTCCTTACGTAAATGTTATAGAGAATTCCAAGAGCAGTACACAATGGTTTCTTTCCCTGTGGTGAAAATTTTAGGTTAAGTTCCTACTGATATTGACACGACAGGAAGCAAACCAGTACTAAGTGTCTTGGGGAACTTTTACTGTGTAAGAACTCCAAAGAATTGGTTGGTAAATGTTTTCAAAAGTAAATACTGTATGAGTTCTTCATAGGTTTCAATACCTGAGTGCCTGGTAGGAGAAAGTTAACAGTTCTATGGGTAAGATTGAAAAGAAGTTTTAGTTACTAGGGAAGTTATGAAAATAATTAATTCCAGAAAGACTTGGATGATAGCCATTCAGTATATTTGACCTAAGTAAAATATGTCAGAGTTTTCAGCAAACCAAAACATTGTGACAGCCAGTATAGATCAAATTAAATAAAATCATATGCTTTCCATCTTTTAATCTTTTAACTTGAAGTAATTTTGAAATGAAAGCTTTTTAAATGGGAAGAAAACCAGGAATGTGTCATTTTGAATACAACGGAAGGAAAAAATTAATTTCATTTCCAATTGAAATTCATATTTCAGGAAATATGAACTCTGTATAGCTGGTTTTAGTGACTACAATTTGCATTTTTCCCACAGAAGTTGTTGGCCAAAAGGTTTTCCAGATCGGTGCAATCTTGACTCCCTTGGTTTATGCAAAAATTACATTATACAATTCCTAAACCAAAACCACAGTCTCTCCAGGACCCCTTTCAGAGTGTAATCAAGAGCAAAAATCTCCAGGGCTGTTCTATTATTTATATGTTTGATAGCTATTGTTCATGTTGAAATAAAAATTTGCCTTTGAAAGCTGATGACCAAAACTGAATTCAGAGCTTACATTTCTTTGATGTTCCTCAAAACTCTGAGAATGGGATTCAGTTCAAAGATTAGGGCACTTAAAGGTAGGTTTCTACCTGCACGCGTTTATGTATGAGCAAGATGCCCAGCTCCCATTCTGTTCAGTGGAGGTTTAGGGCTTGATCAGGCAGCTATCTCACAATCAGATTTCTGGAGCTTTTCAG
The DNA here is from genome assembly GCA_013397845.1 of Melanocharis versteri. Taxonomy (NCBI): domain Eukaryota; kingdom Metazoa; phylum Chordata; class Aves; order Passeriformes; family Melanocharitidae; genus Melanocharis; species Melanocharis versteri. The sequence continues at coordinate 719,874 of VZTG01010316.1, forward strand.
TCTCTGAAGACACCATGAAGTTAACAGACTTGACACCTGACTTTTGGGTCTGTAAGTCTGTGTCAAGGGAGTCTAGAGATACACGGGTTACTACAGGGTATTTCAAATGTCTCTACTTCCTGTGTGGGGACAGATGAGTCAAACCCCTTGTGAGTGCAGTCATTTCAACTTAGAGATTTATTTGGTTTACCCTAAAGTAACACCACATACTTTGGCAGCTGCTGGTGTTCAGCTGCCTGCATGTGCTGGCCAGATCTCCACTGGCTATATGAGTTTTGAAATTTAAGCCACGTTTCTTAACCTGTGAACTGACTATCACTTTGGCTGTCTGTCACTCTCAAAACAGGACTTTAAACTTTTTTTAATCTTATTTTCTTGTAGTCTTTGGTGGCACAACTTAATATTTTTCAGACTATAACATATTTTCATTTACGTATGTGGCACCCATTATTTCCCTTTCTTTCTTGTATTCTTACCACATATTCATTACAAAAATATCTATTACACTGAAATTAGGAACTAGAAGTAAAGGCTCGTAGGTTATGAAAAAAACTTAGAAAAAAATATTTGAATTATTCTCCAGATAAGCATAAGAAGCAGTAAAATTCTGTATTTCTTTAGCTACCTCTTGTTATTCAGCATATTTTTGCCAATACATAAATTATAATAGTGGTTCTATGGTGCTGATAATGGTTGCATATGTGTTTTATTTGTCAGGCTCCAGATACACTATACTCTGTATGGCTTCATTGGCAGTCTTCTGCACAAGGTTCAAGGCTGATTGATGGTACACTTTGATGTACTGATCTTTAGCAATCGCTGTAGTAGTGGAACACCTTAATAAATGCTGCTCAAGGCCAGTTTCAAGGCTGGACATTATCACCTAATAACTTTGATCAAAGTGGTGGCAAATATTTGCACAGGACATGCATGTGGATTCAGCCTGTTGTATTTTATTTACAGAGTAACTTTTTGGAATAGGGTCTGTCTGAGGTCTACTCTGGAAATTGAGATTCATGGTTTCCACAGAACCATACACTTGCAGACCTTTTCTCCTCGTCTTCTGACTCCATCCTATTGTATCTCCTCAGAGCCACCTTGCCATGCCCTCTCTTAACCTTTTGTTCCTCCCTAGCCATTGTTACCTAATGCAAGCTTATTTCAGTGCTGTTCATTTCTGCTCCTTTCTTACTTCACAGCTTGCTGAATGCACATTTGAAAATCACATTCTGGAGCGCTGCTTTTAAGAGCTGTTCTGGCTCCCTATCAACTGACTTTACACCTGCTTCACTTAAGTGATGCAGCTTCAGTGTCTCTAGTCAGGCTCAAGACCCAAAATCAGTGCCTCATCCTCACCCTCGGTCACCCATGAGCAATCTCTGCCACCGTCCGTGTACTCCTTCAAATGTTGTCTTGGCTTCTGCATAACTGCTGATAAGATATAGCCTTCCCTAGCCATTCTCCTAACAAAACATTCACCCAAGTGTTTCCTCCTTGCACTGCAGTAATTTTCCAGTGCTGTCCTCTCCTCTCCTGCTACATCCATTTGTATTTTTGCCACAAAAGGCGTTTTTCTATGCTGTCATCCCTCCTTCCTTGCTTCCTTGTCCTGCATTCTTTTTAGTACCAAATACAAACTTTTCTTTTTTTGCTTCCAAGGAGCTTTGTACCTTAATCCTCACCTCTGTCATCTGGTATTAACTGTCTAGTTCTCATGTTTTAGATCTGACCAGATCAAGATGCTTTGATGTCAGCGATAAACTTGACCTTAACTGACCTCTTGGTCTCTTCAGAACACTAGCTGTCATTCTGGCAATGCTGCCTCATTGATTCCTTGCCCTCTTCTAGATGGATGGTTTCACTTTGTCTTTTCCTTAGATTGTGACATCCTTGGGAGAAGCATGGTGGTTTTGTTCTGCATTTGTACAATTCTTATACCAAGTCCTTATCTGTGTGGAAATAATGTCAGTTATAAATAATGATTGTAAACACATTCTTAGCAGGGAAGGCTGAGGAATAAGCAAGTAATTTTTGCCAACATTTAGCTTTAGAAACCACTCATGGGGCAAGATGGGACTGGCCCTTCATCTCTCACCTCTGCTCTGCCTGTCCCAGGAACCTCTGCAGGGAGCTGACATCTTCCAAATTGGGAACTGGGATCTTCCGAATTGCAGCCAGGCAACTCTCTTCTGGCACTGCAGTGCCTCCCCTAGGAAGGTCATCTGCACATGCCTCTGCAGTGTGGTGCATCTCTTGTATCTGCATCCAGCACCCCTATTCTCTGGCTATGGTTTCTGCAAAATTCACAGGATTATTAAAGCAACAGATTTCAGGGACAGTCCTCTGACTGTAATCTCTTTACAGACACAGGAGAATCTCTTTGAAGTCCAGACATAGAATTTCAACAGACAACGGTTGTTTTGGTCTGTTTAGCCAGGTTTGCTGTGTCTAAATAATACATGTAAGAAGCTAATGTACCAAGAGTATAGACACAGTGAACACAACTCATGTAATTGCATCATTAATGGCTCCCCCTGTTTTTAACATCAGCTTTTGATTCTCATAAGGATATTATCCCTTGTTCTAAGTTCTTACATAGAAGAAATAAAATAGCCATGAAATTGTCAGTTCAATGTGGAGGATGTACTTTTAGAAAGCCCCCCTTTGACCGTTTGCCTTTCCAAGGCTTTGCTTGCTCAGGCAGAGCAGTCGAGTTGAAATGTTGCATAAAGCAGAGAAGCCTTTCCCTCAGCGTAAGGAGCAATTATCATTAAAAAAGAGCAGAGCTGAGGTCACTGTAGGTCAGCAAGACCCAGTTCCCCTCTTGGCTGCTGATGCAACCCTTTGGCCCATGTTCCTCACCCTGTGCTTCAAACCAGACATGCAAGCTCGTGGCTGGGGGGGGAACAGAGCTTTTGCAGGCACAAAATGTTCCTATCTGTCCTCAATTCCCTCGCAGGATCTGGCTTACCTTTAGAGTCCAGGTGTCCATATGGAGCACAGGCTGAAGTGAGATGGGGTCTGGCACTGTTCTCTCTACAAACCCAGTGAGAGGCGAGTCTGGCGCCGGCGCAACTGGCAGAGGCACAGGCACATCCCGGGGGTGACAGCAGGGACGGACCTCGTGCTCCTGCCAGCCAGCAGCTTGTGCAGGGTGCTCACCTGCAGGTAACACGACCATGGAGGCCTCCAAAAGCCCTCCAGAACCCAACAGAAAAACAGCTGGTTTTCTGAAACATGCTGAGCACCTCTGAGAGGAAGTCTGCTCCTTAGGAACCTTGTACGAATCCCAAGGATCTCAAGGAAGCTCTGCTCGTTCTTGCCCTGGGTAAAGGGGAGCTCACTCCATACCTACAGTGAAGTGACTTCTAGCTTGACTTCTTCCAGCCTATGGTATTTAATGTTCTTCCTGTGGCTGTTTTTATGTCTCAAGTCCGCAATTACTGGGGGCCTTTTCCAATCCTTTTCCAATCAACTGTTATACAAATGTTACCAAGAAATAATTACATGGCCAGTCACACTGAAGAGTTCTCAAAACAAGAGAAATTCAGCCAGCCAAGGTCTTTTAATCTTTCAAAATCTCTATGGGATCCTGCTATCCGATGAGACAAATTTTAGAAATTACTGTTATCCTTAAAAAGACAATTGGAGCCCACAGAATCTTTTTTATAGGTGAATTAAGTAAAATGAACTTTTCATTTGAAAAATCTATGGCTCTTTAGTGAATTGTTCTGAGGTGACCTCTCTCTACTTTCATGACTCACGGGTCACTGAAGATCATTTGATTTGGAATGTGTCCCACATAGTTGTCTGTCTTGGCAGAAAACAAATTAAAGTCAACAAGAGTTAGCAAGCTGGGTATTTACACTGATAGCGGTCGACTTAATAGTATGTAAGCTTTTTATTATTGAATTCTAAGGTTATTAGGAGGCAATCACCACTTTTACCACCAAATCCCCTGTATGCAGCTACATATAATGATGATCAAGCCTCCCCTGCGTGTTCTTTAACATGTGGACCTGGTGGTGTAAATGAGAGGAGATTATAGAACCACGGACCCACAGAATAGTTTGAGTTGGAAGGGATCTTTACAGGTCATCTAGTCCAATACCCTGCAATGAGCAGGAGCATCAGAAGATCTGGGTCCTATCTTCAGCCTGTTGGCATCCAGATGTAGCACTCTGTGCAGTTCATAAATGGCAAATACCTATTTATGCTGCCACAGTTATCTGTTTAGACCAAGATGATGAACAACTTGAAGCATTCTATCATCAGCTAAAGCAAGTTATCTCTAAAATGTGTTTCATGCTTTCAGAAAAATTATCCCATGACTTTTCCTCTTTTTGCTTCCTCTTATTTCATCAGAAACTCACATAAGAGGTCTCATTATATAAATACCAGTTTATCCGGATATTCCTACAGTAAGATACAAAAACAATTGAAGAGGAGCTTGAAAATCTGTGATTAAAACCACTGCTGACATGTTGAAGAGTGGCTGCCTGAACTTAGTGGCAGCTCTGTTACAACAGCTGGGGCCAGCATGGTTTTAGAGTTGTAAAACTGTCTTGTTTTCTGACATGGTGTCTTGTTTCATTAGTAAGGTCACCATGTCACTTCCAAGTTTTTCATGATCAGTGAGGATTTCTTTTAGCCTGAAAAAGCTGTAGAACATTTTCACTGCCTAGGTTCAATCTGCTCACCCAAAATGCCTCCTTCTGCTGGATTATGAGCCATGTGGTCTCATTCAGCCAGCTGTGCCTTGCTCCTAATCCCCAAATCACTGTTCAGAGGCACCTCACTAGCTCAACGCCCAGCTCATCTGGGGCCAAAAAGTCTGAACATTTAAGCTCCCTGCTGTGCCTAATCTGTGTTACGCTTACATGTGCCTCAAGAGTTATTCCTCACTCCTACTCTCTTACAGGACAACCACAATGTTAGAGTTGTCCCTTGGGATATGGGAGAGACTGAACTCGCTAACCTCATCTTCCTCTTCAATCTCATGCTGAAATTGAATCTCTTCTCAAATAAGAGAGCACTTTGGCTGTAAGGGCACTGTCAGGAAGTCATGCAAATCATCCTGTTGAGTCTGTTACTTTTTTTTTTTCCAGAGAAAACACGCTACAAATTCCCTGAGAAAAATGCCCGAGCTATCCTAATGGTTAGGGTGCCCACCTGGGGGCTGAGGTCGTTGCTTCTCTTCTGCCCATACCTATTTATGCATTTTAAATAGCAAGCATATAATGTGAGATGCTCACAGAGCCCACAGTGGAGGCTGCCTGCTTCCTACCGGCCTGGATCTGCCCAATATATTTTTAATTGCTCTTATGGTCTTTAGTATTATTGTTCTTTGTTCTCGTGTCTTAAAAAAGTACTGCTTTTAGGAGAGGCAGCAGAAAGAATTGTCCTGGCATAACCTTGTGGTGTTTGTGACCCTGGCAAGGCAGATGAGTATTGATTGCTGAAGTATTTGATTACATTAGCTGAGGCATAGTGCCACAGACCTTGTACTTTTTTTTCTCCCCACACTTGCATCTGTGTAATCCCAATAACAGGGGTTTAACTGAGGTTAGAAAATTAGCAGCTACACCAGTAAACCAAAATACTTGTATATAGCCCCATACATAAAAAAAAAAAAAAAAAGAAATGCATATCCAAATTATTCAAACTGCTCATCTGCATGTCTTTTGTCACAAAGTGGAAGCATACTTAGAGGCTTATACTGGATCTTTTCATCTGCATAACACAAGGCCAAAATGAAAAAGAAGAGTCCCCTGCAGACATGCTGTATCGTCCTCAGGCTACAAGAGTCCAGAACTGAGCAGAAAGGGCTGGTTGCCTCTGTTGTATACACTGAATATCCACCCACAGGCTATGTGTTCCAGCCATCCGTGGAGAACTGCTACCCCAGCAAGAGAGGAGTGGCAGCAGGCTGAGTGGTGAGGACCATGGTCCCACAGGAGCTTCGGCAGGAGCACTTGCGCCACACTTGCAGGACCCTGTCTGGTGGCAGAGCTGGTTTGCACCAGTTTATGATGATTCTGCACTTAAGCCAGTGCCCTCTCCACAATGTTCAGAACTGGACTTTAATCTGTGGGGTGAATCCTCTGATGTTTTTGCCTTCCCCTGAGTTCTCTACTGTTGGTATTCCTCGGTGTGTGAGCCAGCTCAGGCAAGACACAGGAACAACCACAACACCATGGATGAAATGCAGAGAAAATTTGGTTTTGTTAAAACCAAACCACGAGTTTTCTAGCTTTTACCCTTCAGATTCTCTCCTTGATCCTACTGCTGGGGGAGTGAGCGGCTGGCTGTTTGGTGCTTGGTTGCTGGCTGGGTTTAAACCGTGATGCCATCGGGGGGATCCTCAAAGCAGCACCTGGGCAGAGGCACACGAGCAGGGATAAAGACACCACAGAGCTCTGCGAGTGCTAGGGCATCACCAAACCTTCTCTTTTCCCCCATGAATCAGGGATGCATGCAGGTGTAGTTTGATTGTTCCCACAGCAGGGCAGGAATCTCAACCATGCTCAACAGGATGCCTCTAAATCTATCACCGGACTATGTTATCTAAACACATGAGGCTAAACCACGACTGGTATGATGTATATGGGTTTTGACACCCCAGCTTGCAAGTCATTTGAGCATGTTCACAATCCTCCTTACCAACCTTCCATTATTTTTCCACACTTGGGAAGCTGAAAGTCAGATCAGCTCGAGGAGCTACTGAATACTCCAATTTCTCATAGACCAAAGGAACTGACAAAAACCTGTTAAACCACAGTCAGAAAAGTCGGGAGCAATCTATTTGAAGGAGACAATGGGATGTAAAAGAAGGCTTAATTTTTGAAGGAACCTAGAATTAGTTTAGCAGTTGTCTGCTGTTATAATTCCATGTTGAATTCCTTTTCATCAAGGAAGTGTATTTTGCTTGAAACATTGCATAGCCCTGCTGCCCTCAAAAACTGTTGTTTCAAGCAGGGTTTATTTAAGAAAGAAGGAGTAGATACTCTAATGATAGTAACATGTGCCTGGGCACATGTAATTGCAATCACGTCAGGCTAGCATTCACTCTCCAAATCAGCTTACATTGAATATGCTATAATTTATATAAATCATACCAAATATAACTGACAGAAATATGAAAACAAGCTGTACTGGATACTACCCTTATCAAGAGAACCAAAGTAATAATTCAACCCCTCTTGCATTATACATAATAGTTTAATATTATACATAGTGCAACAAACCGGTGTTCTCTGTTCTCCCTTGAAAATGCAAAAAGATTAAATAAAATCACAAAGACAACACCAAGGTAATAAATAATCACACACTGCACGATCTTTTCATTAACCTTTGAATATTTAGCACACTAGATAGTGAGAAGAAAAAAAATAGATAATTTAAAGCAGTTCTAGAACTCAATCCACTATCAGCTAGGCTGGATATCTTGCCAGAATGTGAAATTTGAAAATACCGAATAGTCCTGTATGTCATCTTCTGTCACGAGGCTTACTTTTGAGTTAAGTACAAAAGGTCAGACCATAAGTCCTTGGAAAAAAGCTGGATAAAAACAATGTTTTAAGTCCATTTGTTCTTTTCATCAGCAGATGATAAGAAAGTTCTCTCTTTCAGCCTGAAGATGTTTCATTAAAAAATGGACTTTTGTGACACACATACATCCATCATTTGCAGCAGAAAAGGAGAGGGATGTTAGGGAGAACCAAATTATATTAACCCTGAAACAATGGTTCTTATGGACATGCCACCACTGAAAAATGTGTGGGCATACTACTACCCATGGTGACTTTAATGGAATTAGACTAGGAAGACTGAGGAGGCAAATGGAAATATGGAGTTTAGGAAATGAGGCTAAATTCAGTCAGAACCACTGGTGAATATGTGGTAGATATTTATTTATCTCCATATTGGTGTTTGAGCTGGCTAGTTTAAAAGTAGTTTGGATGGCTTTGGATGAGTGCATAAACCTTTGATAATGCTAAGATGTTAAAACAATAAACAGTCTAGAGATGCATTCGGTTCAGCTAATATAATTTATTTTAACACAGTTAGCACTTTCTGAAAATAAGTATCTTACAACAAATATAATAAAAGTTTTGCAGTTTCACTTGAACGTGAACATTTCTGTAGGTTTTTTTCAAGTCTTCTAGTTTTTCATAAAACCATAAATGTACTTCCCCAGGAAACTCTCCCCTCCCCACTGTGAATCTGCCTTTATACAACAAAAACGTTATTTCACCCGTGGGGAGAACTGCCCTACCCCCCCGCCCCCCCCCAGTATTTCAATTATAGAAAAGAATGTGTTTTAACTGTAGTACAATTTTGAAATTATTATGAATTAGCTGATGAAATTCCAACTGTGGGAAAGTATTTGCTGACAGGAAAAAACCTGCTGCTGTACACACACAGCTGAAAATCTTTTTCATTAAAATGGTGAATTAGCATCTTCATATAGATTTTCCCCCAAGACTTGAAGTATTTCATCTGCATATATACATAAAATGTATATAAAGTATATGTTATACAGTGTATTTAGTACTGTTAGTATATACAGTGTATTTATGTACTGCTAGTACATAGTGTATATGCATAATACAAAATATATATTCATAAGCATTTCAGCCTGTACCTGAAATCAATGTCATTGGATGGCTGCAAAATACCCAGTCCTGCACGAGATTGATCTAGAGAGGGACACTTCACATTACTGTCCACAAGCTCTATCTCAAAATACGAAAAAATCAGAGCCAAAAATTGTTTAATCTCATGGACAGCAAACAACCTGCCAGGGCACTTTGCTATGCCCGTCCCAAAAGGCATGTAGTAATACTTCAGCTTCCGACCGTTCCGGTAGAAGTCGGTCTTCTCCTCCCCCTTCTCGTTCAGAAAGCGATCATATTTGAACGTCTGCAATTAAACACACAAAACAGTTCCTTGATACTTGAGTACCTCCAGAAACCAGATAAAGCTGCTAAGACACAAAATGCAGGCTGGGAAAGAGATGCCTCTGGCAATAAGCATTGTACAGTACCACCAGGCCTCATGGTGCTGTTCTAGAAAGAGTAGCCTCTGAGAAGTTCTGTTACGTGGGACAGGATCCCAGGTTCTTTGCTATAACTCTCCTTTTCTTTCCTGACCTCTAAAAATAAGGATTGTAACCTGCATTCTTGTTCGTGCAGCAGAAGAATTGGAAGAAATCTAATTCTGTGTCTTTGGGAAACTATTATCCTTATCCTTCTTCAAAGACCTCCATAATGGTGATTGTCCCTCACTGAGGAAGGCAGTAAGTAGAAGGCTGTCTGGGGCTGGTAGCACGCCTTTTGCTTACACTAAAACATCTTTTGCAGAGAGTGCTTGCATTGACTTTATTCTTTTTCTTGCCTATCATTACATCTTCAGGCGTAAGAACAGACTGTTTGGGGTACAACAGAAAACCAGCCATGGGGCACACTGCTGAATGCTAAAGGCCTGTTAGCTTCTGCCAGAATGCCAAGTTTAACGCAATTCAAAAAGAACACATACCAAGGGATCAGCGTAGATTTCCGGATCAAAATGCAGCAGCTGAGGATAAAGAGCTACAACATCATCTTTGCGAATGTTGTAAAAGCCGTTCTCCAAGTGCAGAGTGAAATCTTCCTTGGCCACTCGGAAAGTCATGGATGCACTCGAGAGCCTCATCGACTCCTTGATGATGCTGTCTGTTGGGAGAGGACAAGGAATGATTGCCATGGAAACAGCGCCTTCACATCCTAGGGGCAGGTCATGCATACTGAACTATTTCAGAGCCATTATCAAACCCTGAATTTATTAGAAGAAATATTTTACTATTAACTTCCTTAATGCCTAAAAAAGTATCTTTTAAATTTCTTTTTAGCATTTCTAACCCTTCTGCAGATACCACTGAGAACCTAATCTGCTTTCCCCTAGAAAAATGCTTATGGTTGATGAAACAGAATGTTCAAAAGTGAAACACATTGTCACTCTGAGATAAAGACCAAACCAGTGAAAACTGAAAACGTAACAAGAAAAAGAAACAGTGCAGTGAGCAGAATTTTCTGAAGCTTTAAGAGGTCCTGTATAGAAACCCATACTCAGAAAAAAAGTAATGCGAGAAGTTTTTTGTTTGAATATAAGCTGACTTTTTAAAAAAGTAATGGTAGTTAAAAGGCAACATTATCAAATCTCTCTGTAACTTCTGAAAAATGTGCTTATAATTTGAAAAATATTAAGACGAAATAGAAGTAGTGGAAGTAGAAAATATTGCTTCACACTATAAGAATTGGGATTTAAGTTTTGGCAACACCTTTTTATTTGATTTAAAGACATAACCGAACAAAATATTGTTCAGAATTATCCATGGGTCTATGTTATGTAGCTGTGTAGGATTATTGAGACATGACATTAACCAAGAAAAAGAGCTGTTCATGTGAATTTTGATACTCTCAGTACCATCTAGGACATTGGGAAGCCTGGTTGTGTTGGCTCTTGCTAAGGAACATATAATTTCCTCTTCTACTGTTCCTTTGCTAATTCCATAGGAATTCCATAGCAAGTATTTATATGGTAATAAATACAAGACCATGGAAATTGTAGTGTGATTTCCGCATAAAATAATCCTGCATAAAATAATCATACCTAGTATTGGCATATTATCCAGCTGTTTTCGGTTCAAGGAAATATGTTTGCCATCTAAGCTGATGCTTTCTTCGGCACTTTCCAAAATACTTTGCACTTCTTTGGCAGCAGCTCTCATCGCTTCTGGATTCCTAAGATCAAAAGAGAAAAGGTATAACATAATTTTAAATTTAAAAATAGTTTAAGAAGGGGTTTTGCTATTAACTTTCTTCCTGACTAAAATTTATTTTGTTGGCTGATAAGTACAACCTTCTAAAATCAAAATGTTGCAGCAAAATGCTGCAGTTCCACTTTTTCATGTCTTGGCAAAGGTATAATAACTTCAAAGGAAAAAAAAAGGAAAGGAACCACAAGTATTTGATTTTGTCTGCAATGACGAGTGGGACAGAACTGATGTGTGTAATTCAGGTAATAAACAGTACTGTCACTGAAAAGCAATACCAAGAATAAGAAAAAAAACCAGCCAGCTGTAGATTAGGAAATAGCCCTACTGCAGGTAGAAAGTTTAGGAACAGGATTATAGATCAGTTTTATAAGATCATTTATTCTGGCTGATGTGACCATATTCTGTCTAGCTGAAAAGAATTTTCCTAATACTAAGAGCCCACATAGGACCCTTCACTGCCTAGCCTTTCTTTCAGACATGGAATATATGAGCTATGGTGAAATATATAGAGACAGTAACAGTGGGTGCAATAGTGTCTTGATGAAGGAACAGTCAGGGTGTTAAAAGACTCCAAGTCCAGGAAACCTAAAGCCTATGCATTCTTGGAGAAAACGTACTAAATAACCTCAAAAATTAGCATTGGCAAGTAGATATGATAATTAAAAGCATTAGGAATTAAGACATATAATTCAGAATTAGTTATGCTGAGGCAGATAATCCACAAAGGCCCATTCTAAAGTGGACATTTGATAGTATTATCTGAACTGTGCACTTGTCTCACAAATAACAAGATAAGCAGGTGCAATCTACAGCAGAGCTTCAGTGGGATCTATCAACATATAAATTATTTTCTAATAAGTATCTGTGAAAACAATAATGAAGTTAAACCTCATTTTGCCTGCTCTAGTGAGACGGTCTAAAAATGTCTAGTTATATCTGTAGCCTTTAATACAATTAATGTTTTGACTGCAACTAGCACTTTTAATGTCATATCATATAGATTTACTCCAAAGCCTTCTTGACAAAGCGTAGCATTGCCCTGGAGTGTTGTTTCTTAAAAAAAAAATCTTCTAAAGAATTGCTCTGTGCTACCACTACTTGTTCTCAAATGGGTGAAGGGCTTTTCTGTGGAAGTCCAGGAAAACACACCACTTCTGTTGCAAACAGTAAGTTTTTTACCACTGATGGGGTATCAAGCAGTGGAATTGGCCCGTATTAATGTATTTGTTTCTGAAAGGTAATGATTTTTCTTGTTTGGGAGCAAGAAGCATTGGGACTTACTTAAGAAGATAGAACAAGGTCCAAAAAGTGGCAGGAATGGTGTTTGCTTGAGAGGCCCAGAGCACTGCCACGTGGGTCTTGGCTTTTTCCATGTCATCGAAGGTTGACAGGGTGTCATTCAGGAACATGCGGAGGGTGACAAGCTCAGAGAGGTTGTCCCTTTTCAGGAGGTTCTTGTGCAGGAGCGCCTCTCCCAGCTTCTCACGTGCGCTGTGGGCACTCTTGAAGAGGTGGATAGGCAGCCCTGCCACGAGGGCTGGGAAAATCTTATCGAATTCCTTGAAGTATTCAAGAGCTCTTAGAATATGAGCTCTCTCGGTTTCCTGCTTTGATGATAGGTTTTTATCATTATTTGAATTAAATTCTTTACCAAAAAGTGTTAAAAAGCCAGACTCGAACATCACTTGGCAACAGAATGTATAAAGTCCTTCTGTCACCCAGGTGTTAGACTGAAGCTCAGGTGCTTTTGACTGCAGCATGACATACTGTAGGTTTTCCATCATTGCTTCAATGAGGGCATCTAGGGCATTGCCTTGAAGGGTTCTAATGAAAGTCTGATGAAAATTTTCAGTGGTGTTTCCCTCTGCTGGGTCAATGCTACCGTGCCCAAAAGCCTGTCACAAAATAAATTGTATGCATGATAAGTAAGGCCTGTCATTACCTTGATGATAAAGTCTAACAAAAGCGAAAGCTAAAGTACAACTTCACAGCTTACTAGAGGGAAGGATGATAATGTAATAAAATAATGTACAGTCTTAGAATAATGTATAGTCTCAGAACAATCCAAATCACTGCAAATTTCTTTTCCATTTAGGAAGAAGAAAGAAAGACCACAATGTTTTAAACCAGTAAAAGTGCAGAAATGTGAAACTAATCCTATTTCAAAGGCATAGTTATGTTTACAGGGATTAACTGGGTATGTCAGCAGATACTTTGCATCTTAGATATTAAAACCAGCAGTACCTTGGCAGAAGTAGCAAAATGGAACTTTTTCCAGTCCAAGTGTTTTCCCTGGCGCATCAGTGCATGGTATGAAAAAGGATCAGTGAGGAAATGAATGTATTTCCCCGCTACATGGCAAGTGAAGATGTGGCCATGCTTCTTCTGCTTTTCTCTGAGGAATTCAAGGGGGTTGGCACCAAACTTCAAGGCACAGCCCAGGTATGGAAGAAACCCATTTTCAAGTGGTGGCTCACCTTGCCGCCTACAAAACACAAACAAAAGCTCATTTTAAAATTATGTATAAAGATCTCTTCTCCAGGACTATGAGGTATGTAAAATACTGATGTGAGGCTTTGTGTAATGTGAAAAAAAAAATTTTAAAAAATCCCAAATAAATAGTTTATTTACAAATAATTTTCTCCCCTTTAAGGGCTAAGCTATGTAAGAAAGAACAACTTTAACTATTAATAGATATAATAAAACACAGTTTGATTATTTCATCTTTCTTTTCCCTGGATCAGAAGTATATTTTTCACCTGTTTAAATGCAAAATTATTGCAATTAGCTAACATGCAGTTATGAAATTGTCACATTAATATATAATCCATCACACTGTTATTGTCTGATCCATTTTTGGGCAATTTTATCCACAATTTCATTTGAATGCCAAGCAAAGAATCTTTTTAGTATAGAAAGGTTGTTATTATTGGCATATCCCATTAATGGACCAGATCTTTCTAAAAATATAGGAATTTTGCTATGATCCTCAGTAAGCGTAAGAGCTAGTCTTTCAGACAAAGTGTCATCAAGCACATGCTTTAAATTAAGCAGATACTTAAAGTGAAGCATATGTTTAAAAGATTTTCTTTTTTGAGTAGAAAACAACTTTCCAGTATAGGGATACCATGACTGCTGAAATAACTTTCATATAATACTTCAGCATTTCCAGAAAATTAAGTTAATTATTTTCACCTTTTTTTTTATTAAACTTTTTAAAATAAAACAAGAAAATGGCTGCTGAAAACACAAAATAAGAACAATTCAGCAAATTACTTGCTCTCTATGTAAATGTGCCAGTAAGATAAATGCTTTTAAGGAATATATATTCGAAATAGCGTGGTACATAAATATTACCTGTATTAAACTCTGTTACTAGATATAATATTAAAATGTTTGTAAGCAGGTATTAAACTATAATTACATACAGGTAGGTATTAGCTGTGATTACAATACAGGTGAAACTACAGCCCAGAACTTCAGGAAATCAGAAAATACATATTCATATTTTAATTACCTCGCTTATGCATAGATTTGTATCTACAGCTACCTCTAGGCATTACTACACTATTATTGCGAAGTTCATACACAAAAATTCGATTGGAACATTCATCTCTCAAAAGACCAAACTACAGCATTGTCTATGCTATCCTGCATGTGTCTGACTACAGCTCTTCTAGTGATGTACACAGGACATTTGACACAATTAAAGGCCAGGCACACTGAGATACTTTTACAAAAAGAGTCCTTACTGTTACATGTTTTAACATCCTTACCTTCTCCTCCTCCCTAGAAGAAACCAAGACACACAAAAAAGTATTACTGCTGTTCCCCAGATCCAGGATGCTAGGAACATTTCTGGTAATGCCCAAAAGCTTCCAAGTGGAAAATGGGTAACTACCAGGATGGCAGGAGAGGTGACTGGGGATGAAACAGAAGACAGGTCACAATTTATATACAGTGGGTACACCACTGTACCTAATGGCACTGAGTCAACCTAGCAAGCTATTGATTAACCATTTCTGGAGAGAGCTTGTTCTCTCTCTGTTCTGCCACCTTTCTGCAGGGAGCTTCGCTGGACTGATGCAGACAGCTGCAGATCTGGCCTTGAGCTGATGTCACGTAGCAGTAGCAGTTCCAAAGTAACCAAACAGCTGTAATAGTTGATAATTTGAAGGTTAGTCAGGTGTATTTTGATTAATCCTGCAGATTTACCAATTGCAGTTTATAGTTCAAGTTTAGCAATATATGAAATGGTTACTGACCGGTGTCCAGGAGATCCAGACTGCACTGACTGGTGGCTGCAGTCCGTGCTGCCCTTCAGCTGCCAGCCTGTTCCCCCGCCCTTCTCCTTGTGGACTGCCCTGGCTCTGGTGTGCCACTGCAAGAGGGAACGGCGGGGTTCAGCATTTGGGCAAAGGGATGGCTGCGGAGGTGGACGTACTTCCTCTAACAACATTTGTCTGGAAGAAAGGGAAAAAAATGGTCTTTCACAGACTCATAGAATGAATCATAGAAGAAAAAGAAAGTAGATCTAGACAACCACGCTGGTTTGGGGTTTTTTTTCATTGTCCTTGGACCACCTTTTAATTTCCCACTGAACCTTTTCTCCTTTCTGTGGTTGACTTATGAGAATTCAAACTTTAGCTTGCTCCTAGACCTGGCATCAAGCCATCAAGGAGGCAGCTCAGGTATAGTGATGTTTCATTAGTCATCCAAGCCCTAATATGTTTCTAAAAGAGAAACTGAAGGTTTTTTCAGACTCACTTTTGTACCAGTTTTTGTTGGTGTCCCTACAGCTGTGTGATAAAACAGTAAAGATTTGGATGTCTTGCTGTTGCAATTGAACACTACACTGAAGGCACTGACATGCAAATCTGGCAGGTGGAAATATTGTCCTGGCTTCAAACCAGGGCAGGCAGTGAGGCATGGGGTAACTACGAACATGCTATTACATTTGAGGCAATTTTTAAGCTTCTATACTGAAGAAATAAACCCTATTTACAGCATCAAGGTTTGTCCTCACTTAATCTAAAAATCACTCCTTTTGTGTGTCAGCTCCAGTCCTCTATCCCATTTTCATTTAAGCACAGGTGTTTAACTTATTTTCCTATAAAAACTTCTTTTTCATCAGCTGAATTTAGCTTGCTATTATATAATTACTTTATAAAAACCTTGCTTTCCCATTTTCTGCTTGTTGGCATGATGGAAAATTACAGTTCTGGGTGTCATCTTTGATTTCATCCTGTGACTTCTTCATGCTAAACAAGAGTAACAATTATATTACATTGGTGTCTAATTATTTTTGCATGTGTTGTCCAAACAACACTGAAAAAGAAAGTCAGAATTTACTGGCAGTTCTGTGTCCACCTCACAGGAATAACATTTAACCAGCAACAGTTGCCTGTGTCTCCTCACCATATCTTGTATTGCACTAGGTAGAGCTTCCAGCCACACTTGCCTTTTCCCTCTGTGTTTTGGGTGGTTGTGCTGCAATATGATGATAACATCATTTATAAATGGCATCCTGCTGCCAGCAAACAGCAGCAGTAATTTCTCTAAAGATTTCTGCTTTTCTCTTTCACTTTCTTCTTTGTACATGTATAATTGTACTAAAAGTATAACCAGGTGTAGGCAGAGCACAGGAGCTGCTTGGCAACTTACCTTAAATAACTGCTTTTTCTCTCAGTAAAGTCTTAAATAGGCCAATCTACAGTCCCAAAGCCAGCCTCTAGTATAGCAGGCTGCAGCCTGTGACTTATCTCCTTGTGATAAAGGCAAGCAGGAGAATTGCCTGCCACAGATACTCCACCAAATTTAGCAGATGATAAGTGTGAATCTCCTTCCATTTATATTAGTGGGCATTAGCCTTTCCTGATTTTTCAGCAGCACCAGTAGATGCATTTGATGTTCTGGGTGTGGTATTTCAGGGTTCTACAGACAAACACACCATTTCCCACTGCCAAAGCTCAGGCAGTTGCCACCAATCTGTACAGCAGGGATTGAAAGCACCGTGTGGTCCCACCAATTGACAGATAAAGTACATTTCCTGCAGCACTTTGTGTGCTGTGTATGAGCTTGGCTCTCTTGCCCCAGCCCAAGAGGGTGACTTACAAGAGTTATGGATGCAGTCAGAAAAAACATACTGACTTGTTCTGCCTTGGCTTTGTGAAGCAAACTCCTTGTGTAAAAAATAAGAAAAATATTAATGTGAAAAACTGACATGACTTGGGCTCAAGTCTCAACTCAGGCCAGTGACACCATCGGGAATAAGGCACTGCATGTTTGACTGTATAAGCCTTTGTCACTGCAGGTTTGAACATGGGGTCCATCAAGAACTCAGCAAGACATCAAGATAGTAGTTAGAAAATGCAAAACCTCTTAAGAACTGTAATTTGACATTTTACTCAAGCCCTAGTGCATACTGAGCTAGAAGCAGTTCAGAAAGAGCAGCTCAAGAGCACGTGGATGCAGGCAAGCGAGCGTGCTGACACTTCACCCAGTACGGTGCACTAGCAGCTGCTTCCAGCCCAGCCTGGCTGCCCACACCGGCTGCGAGGGCAGCCGTGTCCTCACGAGGTCTGCTCGTGTCTTCAGGACCAGGAATTGTGTTGAGACCAATGCACGGTTACATTGCACCACTTTCCCCAAAGGGCACCAAGACACTTTTCACCCAGATACACCCACTGGCTCTGGGCAGAGGCTGCCAGGAGCACTCTTATCTATCACCCCTGTTCCAGCCGGTGGAGTCAGTTGGGTTACGGCCTCCATGGAGCCAACACGCTTCCCATAAAACAAACAGGCGCAGCTCACTTCTGTGGTGATTCCTGAAGCCCAGGAGAAGCCTCAAGGCTTGCTTCCTCCTGCTGCTCCAAAACAACTCACTATCTAAACTGGAGCTTCATCTTATATACCGTAGCTATATGGCTTTCATTAGTCCCAATCCACATATGGTATTTGAAGTAATAGAAAATAATAGATAGATCAAGCTGAGGGGAATAATTTTTTTCCAGGGTTACTGATGGCTTTGTAACTTGGGAGCACTGATGCACAGAAGGGTGTGATGGACTTAGGAGAGGCTGCTGATTACATTTGGCAGTAAATAGCAGATTACCACACAGCTAACTCTAAAGCTTGTTTATTCACTGAAGGTAGATTAGAGGTACGCACTACAAAGAAAGGATTTACTTTTTTTCTCATGCATGTGTTGCGAGAACTGGATTATTTTCTTTCCTCGACAGATGAAAAACCCTGAAGCCACACAAACCAAGCATTTTGCTCAGCAGTGGGAAGGAAGGCAGCCCTGCAGTTCACAGAACAGGAGCAGGTGGACATGCTACAGCCAGAAGATGCAACTGCAGCTATGAAACACTTCTGCAGCTGTGAAACACGTAAAAGAGATCTCAGAAAGGTGGAGCAATATGACAGAAAAGCTTAAACAAGAAGCTGCACAGTGAAGCTGCGTGTAGCGCAGAACCTTTGCAGCCAGAAAATAGCGAATAAATAATTATATGTCACCACCTACTGGTAAACCTCCTTGTGTGGCACGTGTGTGTTGAGTTCTACAGCAGCCACTGAACCCTGTGAGCCAATATTTGTTTCTTGTTTCTATACAACAAAAATGGTATTCCTTCATGTGCCTATGTATTTTTCTTTGTATTTACATCATGCATCACTTTAATGAAGATATGGAGATATGCTGGGTAAGATCACTGAGGCTTCTGAGGGCCAAGCTGAAAACCTGGCTTTTTTGGGATCACTGAAAATGTTCAACAGAACAAGAATTAAGGCTTTACTCCTTGCAAGCCACAAGCAACATCTGTTTTTAGAGAAGAATGAGGCTGTCAGCACACAAGATCCTGTACTGTGGGGACAGTCCAGGAATTGAAAGTCCCTGTGCAGCATCAGCGTTGACTTGGCACAGCCATCATATGCCTGCAAACTGAAAGGCATCTGCAATGCTCCAGGCACAGGGAAGAGAACACTGGCTGCCGTGTCCCCTCACAACAACAGACCTGACACACCATGGCACACCATGGCACAACATTGCCCGGCCTGCCTTCATAAACCAGCTGCTGTTACCAAGTGATCATGCCAGAAATGTAGTACCTTCTCCAGAGTGACCGTAATTCCACAAATAATTCCAACAGATCCCTAGCTGGATTCACCTTTTACCTGGTTTTCCTGGGTCAATGGAATAGGTGGAAGTCTTGTATACTTAAATTATAATAGTGTATCTAAAAGAATATGAGTGAAATTATATTAAAGATGCTTTAAAGAATAATGCCACAGTTTAATTATTTAATGATTTACAAAATCTAAAATAAATTCATGCTACTACAGTATCACTCCACAGCTCTATTTTAACAACTGTCATGGTTGTTAAGAGGGCAGATTTTGTCTATGTTACACTCTGCCTTCTGCAGAATTTGTGAGTCATCTGACTCCAGGAAAATAGTGTGCTCATGTTTCCTTAAAAAAAAAAACAACAAAAAAACCCATCATCATCATCATCATCACCATTTTTTTTCTGTAGATTGTATGTAGATGGTAGACGTACAATTCTCTTGTAATCTGATATCATTGTGATATATTTGACCCTGTAATTTTTTTCATGATGAAACACTCTGTATAGACAATGCCTTGTATTTACATTCAGATAACCAACATTGATGGGCTATAAAATTGGACAGGTTTGGGAACTGGGTTTATTTGCATCCTCTTTCAGGACAATTGCCCCGGAGCATTTAAATAATAGTAGGAACAGATATTTCCTCTAATGACCAAGTTAATATTTCCATATTTATCTCAGAGTATCCTCTGGATGTGCTTATATATCAGATAATGAACTTGATTTACTTGCAGCATATCAGTTCGTTTTCTCTCTGGGATTTTCTTTGTTCTTTAGGAATGTCAATTGAAAGTTTGGTAACCTTCCTATCAAACCTGGGATTTACAATGCCGCTATCTTCTCTTTAATATCAAGCATTAGAAACTAAATCTCAATCAGAAAGACCATCCTTTACTTGAATGAAAATACTTTAATAATATGTTGCGCTCCATCATGACCAGTTTCCTTAAAACTGTAGAAAAGGGAACTATTAAACCTATGATTAAAGTAACAATTGAGAATATTACGATTTATGAAAGTTATCTTTTTCTAAGTATTGCAGAAGAGAAACTGTAAGGAGAGCAATTATGAAAGTGGCGACAAAAGAGAACTGATATGGGAACCCAAGAAGGAAAAGGAAACGGTTCTAAAATAAACCATGAGGAGTTATTACCACTCATCTAGTGCAGCAAACTGCATCTTCTTACAGTAATTTTTTCTTTTTTTAAGCTCTGGAGTTGAGTTGCATAGCATCATTTCATAACAAAACAGAAGCTTCTATATTATCCTGTTACATCTAAACACACAATTGCAGGTGCTCAAAACACTTAACAGGGAGAAATCAAATCTCAGAATTGATTACAAAAATTATGCAGCTCACTGTTATCAAACAGTTATTTGAAGAAAGGTAGTTAGGTAACAAACCAGGAGAAGATTGTTGCAACCCAACTGTCTGGGTGAACACGACAAGCTGTTCTGGGCTGCTCCAGCAGATGGAGCAGGGAATGTAACGGCATCTGCCTTTCTTTCTTTCTTTTTTCTTTCTTTCTTTCTTTCTTTCTTCTTTCTTTTTCTTTCTCCCAGAGAGGTTGCGGGTCCTCCCTCCCTTTTAAAGAGGTGCGCTGCCCTGTAGCTTACTAATTGCTATTTTGCTATCAGCCTTCCACTATATTAAGAGGGCTTACAAGAAGTATGGAGAAGGACTTTTCACACTAACATGTAGAGATCAGAGAAGGGGTAATGGTTTTAAAATGAAAGTAAGTAGATTTAAATTATATATGAGGAAGAAATTATGTACTGTGAGGATGATGAAGCACTGGAACAGGCTGCCCAGAGAGGTTGCGGGCTCTCCATCCCTGGAAGTATTCAAGACCAGGGGGGATGGGGCTCTGAGTAATTCAGTGGAAGGTGTTCCCTGGCATGGTAGGGGCGTTGGAACTAGATGTTCTTTAAGGTTCATTTCCAATCCAAACCATTCTATGATTATATGATTCATTGCCTGAGTTAGGCATCCATTAAGTGTAGCACTTACTTCATGTCCCCTCCCTCATCACACCCACAATTCACTCTACATCTGCATTTAGAAGCCAGGGAGATTCAGTGACACCCGCACCTATTCTGTAAGAGGGGGGGCATCTTGAGAATCACTCTGTTGTTTGCAGCTACTTCCATCTTCTCTGTGCAAGTGCTGGTATTGCTCTGGTCCTGCAGTCTGGATTTGGGCCCCTTTGGCAAAGCTCACATCTGGCTGCTGTGGGTTTGGCTTTGCTCTCCTTTTGTTCCTGAAGCGATCACTTGTGCAAGGACAACATCCATAGCTCCAACGTGAAAGGACATCAAAAGGTCCATCACCTTACTGGTGGTGACATTCTGGCTGGGAGCCAGCTAGGCACCTGTAGTCACAGTGGGGACTTTTTCTCTTGGCTATGGCCACTACAGGTCTAAGGGGAGACAGAGGCCTGTAGTAGTTGGAAACCACCAGTGACTTCCCCTTGATGGTGATTTCAGCAGCTATTAGGCCACTTTGGGATTGTAGAAGTCTCCAGAAGTTAGGGAAAAGTGGAGAAGCTGGATTAACAATGCAGCTGGAAAGGATCCATAGCCTGAAAATGGTGGTGGTCCTCAGCACAGCTTTCCTTGAACAGTTTTTCTCTGGTTTCAGGATCTTTTTACTTTTCTTTTGGGTCTACACATGAACACAGGAAGCATCCTCTGAGAGCATCCCTGGTGGATTTATGCAAGCGTGTTGCCTAGGTATGGAAAATTTTGCCAAGAATGGTTGTATATAAATATGTTTTGTAATGGAGATCTGAGCTCCACTGGACTGTGAAAAATGCAAAGAAGTAGAAGCTTGGGGCACGTAGTTATGCAACTGAGCCACATTTTACTCTTCCATGGGATAATACATGTCCTTCTACTCCTAGATTTACTTAAAAATTTCTTTTTCCTATATCTATATTCTACTTTCTATAATACAATATTTATTGCATGATACAAGCCAAGACTGAAGAGTGAGTGCAGAAATCTGCCAGTCATCACTTCAATTCTTTTCTGTGATACATTCCTCTTCATGACCATACTTCTATGAGCCAAAGCTTTCTTCATTTTCTTTTTCTTTTTTTTTTTTTTTTGGAGAAAGGGAACTGTGGTAGTGAACAATGTCTTCACTGTGCAAAAGAAAGGAAAAATAAGGCATGGTGGTATAATAGACATAATATGAAACCAACTTCAAAGTGTAAGCCTGTTCAACTGTCCATATTAGATTAAATAGATATGAATATGGGACTAAATAAACTGTCCAAAGCACAGCCCACTGGTTTTACATGGGAATCAGCCTTCTGGCCTAAGAAAACTGAATTGCAACCGAATGCAGACAGCTAATTTGAAAAAAAACACTCTGTGTTCCTGTGTAACAAGTAACATTAATTTTCCACTACCAGAATTGCTGTAATACTGCATTTTACCTATTTCTTTCTATATGTTTTTATATTATTTTTTACTTAAATAGGCAAAGATCAGAGATCTACCTCTTACAGCTTTGCTTTGCAGTTGAAAAGACAAACTACAGGTAGAAAGACAAAAATTAAAACAGAAAATCACAAAAAGAATATGGTAACAAGAAAAAAAAAACTGATGGAAAAGGGGTGACAGGTAGATGTTGCCGAGAACAGGGAGATAAAGACAAAACACGAGATAAAAGACAGGAGCATTTAAACAGCTGGTGAGTTTACAAATGGGGACAATTTATTGACTTTTCTAACAAACAGACAAACATTGGTGCCCCAGTAGTTATATAGCTCAAGGCTGGTCTCATAAGTTAAACAGGTTTGGAGTGGTCAGAAATGCAGTGGCAGACTGCCAAAAACCACTCCTGAGCTACGGGAAGCATTTGACTTGCTGAGTCAGCGTGGAGACAGCTCCCCAGAAAAGTAAGGGCACTGTGCCAACACCAACACATGCCTTTGCATGAGCCATCTCCTGATTGCTCACAGCAATTCAAGTTCTCATGACAGTCTCCCCCAAATTTTTGGCTCGGTCTAAAGACTTCCAGTGGTGACAGATATAAAAGGGAAATTCTAACTATAACTGTTCAGCAGTGGTAATTTGTGACTGAGGAATGATCTGGCATGAAGGGCAAGGAGGGGTTAAACTGGCTGGAAGCAGGAGTGCCAGAGACAGAACAGACTCCTTCCAAGGGAGTGAAGTTTCCCTTGCTGATGAGATAAGAAACAGTCTCAGCTTTGTCTTGCAGCAATCCTGGAATGAGAGAGCTCAGAGAGCCAAGCCCAGGGGCAAACTCTAGGCAGCAGAGCTGGGTGAGGGGTGGACCCACAGGCTGAGGTGCCCCATGCAGATACTCTTGGATTTGGTGCTGTGTATATAAGGAACCTGTTCCTGATGCATCTTTGCAGATTCCATGTAGAACTGCATATTGTGACGAGACTCTGCCCAATGCATTGCTCATTAACTTCTTCTTTCATATTTAAGCAAAATAGTGTTTAATTCACCTCGAGGGAACCGCGAAAATTCTCCAACAGGTGCCACTAGTGAGCCTTGCTGGAGCAGCTGCTCTTGGCCTCTGCTCCCTTTGCCTCTTCTTCCAGAGGTTACAGCCCCAGTAGCCAGAGTAGTGCAAGAGAAGTGTCTACCTCTGTCCCATCAGCCCATCCCAGAGGCTGATATCTGCTCAAATTTATCCTTGGCATTTTAAGACAAAGAGGCAGGCTCCCACTGAGGCATCAGAGCTCATGATTCCTCATGCTGTACTTGCCACAAGCACTTGTGCCCAGGAGAGGTTGAATGGGGCTTTGAGAAACCTGGTCTAGTGGAAGGTGTTCCTGCCTATGGCAGGGGTTTGGAATGGTACGATCTTTAAGGTCCCTTCCTACCCAAAGCCTTATGTGATTCTATGATTCTATGATTTTGAGGGCAGAGGGATCTGTTCTTTTGTCTGGCTTCATGCTTCATCTAGACCATGGAACATCACCTATATTAGACCACAACCTTGGCCTGAACTGGGCTGTATCTAACATGAAGGTATCTAACATGAATGTACAAAGTGGTAATTTAGAGATCTTAGGAGAAAAGACATTGAATCCCTGGGACAACAGTTAAACAGAAAAAATTACAGCTACTGTGAAATATACACCTTATTTCTGCTATGCCTACCTAGTCTTTACAATATCAAAACAAAGAATATAGATTTTTAAACCCTGAAACATGTACATCAGAAGTAGGAAAGAACTGTTCAGGTTATTTAAGTCCTTTCCACCAAATCCCACTTGTGGATTAGGCACAGGAAGAGCACTGTCACTCCTCCCGCCTGCCTGTGTAGAGCTCAAATCCACCCCTTCCTTGGCTCTCTTTCCTGTCTCCTGTCTCCTAGGACTGGCTCAGGGTCATGAATGAAGGAGCCTGTTGTCTGCAGGACCTCTTCTTCATCTGTTCCAAAGGCTGGAAGGTGTCTAATGAATGAGGAGGAGAGAGGAACATCTTATTGCTCACACCCTGGGCTGTCAGGCTGTGGAGTTGGATGCTGCTCTCACCTCTGCCCCAGAGCTCTCCTGCAGTGACAAATAACTCCTCTCTCCACAAAGGCAGGCTCTCCACAAAGCAGTTCCTGTGTTTTGCTCATTTGCTATTTGCCCCACAGAGGCTCTAGATCTAACCTGCAGAAGTGTTGGGCGCACGCAACCGTGAGTGAAGTCAGGAAGGTGGGGATTTAACAAAATATTTCCTGTGTTACCACAAACATGAGACATGAGTTTGTAGAACTGGGAGCTCAGAATAATGCATTATGAGCATATTCAACCTGAGTGCCTGAAGTCCTTGTCTGTATCCCAGGAATTATGATAGAAAATAAATGAGCAACTGTCTGCACAGCACTCAGACGTTAGAGTGTTATTTAGAAAGGATGGTGACAACATTAGTATTTCCATTTTTAGAGTGGAGTTTGAATAGTAGACAGGAAATCAGGCATCAAACTGCCAACTGAACAGTGGAAAATCACTCACTGAGCGCCATCCACCCCGTGGGCTGAGGAGGGCACGGTGAAAGTAATATGTTATAATGCCCTTAAAAGGCAAGATCAAAAAGATATGAACAGGGAATGAGGAACAAAGAGATCTAGCAGTTTCTAATGTTAAATACCTTACTGGGGCAAAGCTCCTGTAATGTAATCTCTCCTGCATAACAGGGGTTTATGCTGAAATTGTAGTTTCCATATGGAAAGTACAAAAATTCTTGTACATGAAGTCTAGAGGCACAGCTCAGTGCAATGCAGCTCCACAGTTACTTAAGCTGGTTTGGGGTGAGTTTGTTCTAGAAATACAAACAACACGTCTGGACACTCCTTCCACCTGGCTTAGAGCAGGACCCGTTAACTCCCTCATAACTACCCCAGGTATGGAACCACCTCAACACAATTATTCTGTTTCCAGTGCTGACAGGGTGCTACCTTGCACCATTTGTACACGTTTTGAGCGACCACTAATAATGTCTCATTGTGGAATGGGTGGAGAGCTTCCTTACAAACAAAAGCACAACCATTTTCAGCTTCAAAGGAGAAATGTGAATTTTTCAGTAACAGTTACGTATTATTTTATTAAGATTTTTGCAACAGCTGAGACTGACACCGATCAGTAGGTGGTTTCTATTATTCTTTGAAAGCTGGCACTAGACCAGCAAAAAACCAACAAACAGTACACTGACAATGGAAAAAAATCACACGTGTCCATGGGTATTCTAATTTCAACAAGCAAAGTTTAATAACTTGGCCATTTGTTCCACTTCTTTCAAACAATAGATGCACATACCTCAGGAACTCATCTAGAGCCATTTATTTGGGCGATTCACCTCTGACTCCTTTGAGCTCCCCAGTCTCAGTGGAGTTCTTAGAAAGATGTGGCCCAGCCCTTCTTCTGCTCCCCTCCAAACTCCAGGGCACAGAAGTATCTGCCTTGTCCCAGGTGCTCAGTTCACGCCACAGAGTGACTGAGGCACGTGCCACCCCCTTCCAAGATTTGGTTTCCCTGGGAAGGAAACAAGACTAGACCAGTGGCTGGAATTGCCTTTGGTCTGTGTGTTTGAACGATGAGGACCCTGAGACACGCCAAACTGCAATGATTGCACAGAACAGACATACCCATTTTTCAGCAATTATCTTTCTGGTTTACTATGTTTTGTTCCTATATTTAAATGAACAACAATTTTGCTTTTCAGTACAAAAGTGTAATCTTTCTCTCTCCAATAGTTGTTCTTAAAGAAGAAGAAGAAACAGCATTATACAGTTCTTCAAAATCTTTATTGAAATCATGTTTCACGATACACTAGGAGATGAGGATGATAAGATTCACTTTTGATACCAAGGTGGATGCCCTGCAGGTGGATGTGGTGCCAGAGCTACTGCCCATAACCAGGACTTTGCTCGCTCTTAGATTACTCACCTGTAATAGTGCACACAGAGTATTCTTAACAAGTAATAAACCATATGGAACCAAGTGTTTGGGCTAGGACATCATCAAAAAGAAAACGAACATCCATTACAGTCTCGTGGGTAAAATCAAGGAGGGTTCATTGACAGTGCAAATCTGATACCCACCGAAAAAGGCTGCTCCCTGGATAACGGCAGGCTGTCTTGAAAGACCACAAAGAGATAATGTAATGCAGAAAACAGCAAATAACAACCTAGCTTTCTGGAGAGAAGAAAGGTCTTCACAATGAGAGGAGCATTCAACATCAAACCAAAAGAAAACACCACCCTTGAGCTGCCAGCACTGGCACCCAGAAGAATTGTACAACCTGGAAAACTGTCAATCACACACCCGCAATTTCCATGCTACATGAACACTACAGTGCTCTTCATTCTACATGGTGGGTCCA
Organism: Melanocharis versteri; assembly: GCA_013397845.1. NCBI lineage: Eukaryota > Metazoa > Chordata > Aves > Passeriformes > Melanocharitidae > Melanocharis > Melanocharis versteri. The sequence goes on from VZTG01010316.1 coordinate 746,684, forward strand.
GGGCTTCACTGCGCCGAGCTCATTTCAGGATGAAGAGTTACACACTTGGTCTGAGCACAGTTTTAAAACTTTCACTGCACTTATGTTAAAATCTCCTTTGGCTACATAGAAAATTTCGCACTTCTAAAGCAGTAATCATCTGTCATTATTAAACCAGAGCTAGATTCCCTCCCTTCCTCCTGGCCCAGAAGAGACGTAACACAGGATTTTTGTGAACTTATACCCTAAGCCCAAGATTTCACTTCATGTATCTTTAATGACCCGTAGTTGCATGACTCAGTAGCTGATGGTTCAGGTGGTAGCACGCAGGAAGGTTCCAGGTCTGGCTGATTGTTGGGTGTAGAAACAGGAGCCTCCTGAGCAGCCAGAGTTGCTGTTCCTCTGTATTTAGCACTGCTGTGGCTGCTACCCCAGCCCCTGTGGTGCTCACCAAAGATGCCGGCAACTGGAGAGAGTCAAGAACTGGAAAATATACTGCAACAACAACAGAAAAATATATATTGCAACAAAATTTCTGTTTAGCTTAACTAAAGTTATGATTGTGCAGACAGCTCAAATGACGAAACAGCCTGTTAGTGCCAGAATGAAGCAAAACAACCCTTCCTCTCAACCCCATTTCTCCTTCCGCTTCCTCCTTTCTCCTGTTTCCAGCCACACACTCCCTTGCTCTGGCTCATGCTTGTGGTTGAGAGAGCCTTCTATTGCTAGTATGGCTCACTAACCAGCAGAAGAGCATTCATGTTTTTGGTGGATTTGATTTCTCCTTGGGCAAAGAGTTAAGCTTTTCCTCAGAAGAGCTCAGCAACTGCTGGGACTGGCTGAGGGCAGGAGAAAGAGACTGTAGGTGGGAGTAGACCTCCTTCCTAGGTGCTGGAGGATTGCTAAACTCTCCTACTGAATGCTCTGGCTTCTCAGGTGAAGAGAAGCTCTAGGGCACTCAGCACGTCTAATTACCTATACGATGAACAAGATTTGACAACAGGCAAAGAATTGTAATGAAGAAGCAAAGACTGAAAATTGATGTTAGAGAAGTTCACACTCTAAATAAGGCAAATGGGGGTAATTATGGTAATTGACTTATGAAAGCCTCTTTCCGAGCTTGTTCTGGGATTTCTCTGTCGCTGGTACACTTTACATCATGTTTTCTTCACGGGAGCCTCTCCAGGATGAAAAGCTCTGCTTCCGACGCCTGCCCATGGGAAAAGGCTCAGGCAGGTGCTGGCCTGTGGGACAGCTGATGTGGTCACTCTGGCTCTGATGTGTCACAGCTTGCCCATCCACGGCAGCCATGCAAAACAAGGCAGACGTGACACCGTTAGTGGAGAGCGTTTTATTACAGCAGAAAAGAAAAAAAAAACCCTAGGAAAATGAGCAGAAAATCATACTTTTTCCTCCATGAAGATGACAGCTGTCAACCAAGAAAGGCAAACGAAGGAGTCTAAGGCCCTACAAAAACAAAGAAATCTCAGGAGAAGGTTCAGAGGGGACCTCATCACTCTCTACAGTTCTCTAACAGGAGATTGTGCTGAGGTGGGGGGACCGGTCTCTTCTGCCGTGCCTGCAGTGAGGGGACCAGAGCAAACGGCCTTCAGGCGAAACAGGGAAGACTCAGATATTATAAAAAATTTTTCACTCTAAGAGTGGTCAAGCACTGGAATAGGTTGTCCAGGGAGGTGGTGGAGTCACCATCCCTGGAGGTGCTAAGAGGCGTCTGGATCTGTTGCTTGGTGATGTGGTTCAGTGGTTGCAGTGGTAGTGCCAGGCGGACGGCTTGACTGGATGATGTTGAAGATCTCTTCCAACCTTGATGATTCCACGATTCTACGTGAAACAGGCGGCCAGAGGGGAGCGAGACCACCGCCACCCCATTAATCCCCCTTCGCCCCACAGCAGCCGGCGGCCAAACCCAACCGTAGCCCCGGCCCCGGCCCCGGC
>VZTG01010316.1:753511-802968 GCA_013397845.1 Melanocharis versteri
AAAAAAAAGCACTGGCTGTCTTAATGCCATCTGGAATCAGACTTGTCCTTTGGCTGTTTCATGATAGTGACCAGTTCTCACGGCACATCCAAGATTATCATCTTTGTGCAAAACCCTTTATGTGTAAGAATATTGGTAGTTTTATTATTAGACGCGATGAGGACTAAAAAATATCTGTGAAACAAAATAATGAAAAACACTTTAATCGATTAAAACCTGTAAGAGAAGTTTGACATGGATGTATTTCACAAGGGGTTTCCTTGCTTTCTTCAGCATTTTACCTCTTCCTGAACTTAACCTGCATTCCTTCCTGGTTTAAACAACAGCAAGGAGTTATAGTGTATTTTAATGTGTGTTTTAAATGTGGCTGCTACTTCTGTCCTTGCTGTTTTCATTGGGAAACGATCAAGCAAATTGCAAGAACAGCTTCTTTGCTCTCCTGTGCTGTACCAAAGGGCAGTGCCTTGTCTCATCTGTGTTTGTTTGTGTGAGGTGGGGCTTTAGAAGTTGTGGGTGCTATGTTGGGATTTTTCCTTGTCATGTCCGCCTACTCTATGCTTCTTATCTAACCACAGTCCTTTATCTGCAGTCTGGTAATGCTGAACTGAAAACTGAGTAGCCTGGAGCCAAGAACATGCTCCTTTGGCCTTTTATTGACCAACTGCTAGAGTTTATATATTACAGTTGAAAATTGTCATAAATGTAATCAGTGAGCCATTCCATTTTCACTGATACTTTTTATAGAATCACTGAATAGTTTGGGTAAAAGTCCTCTGCAACAAGCAGGGACATACTCAACTGCATCACTTTGCTTGGAGCCCTGTCCAACCTGACCTTGAATGTCTTCAAGGATGGGGCATCTAGCACCTCACTGGACAGCCTGTTCCAGTGCTTTGCCACCCACATTTTAAAAAACTTCTTCCTCATATCTGGTCTAAATCTAAATCGAACCCTTTCTTAGTTTAAAACCTTTATCCTGTTGCAACAGGCCCTGCTAAAAGGTTGGTCACCATCTTTCTTATAAGCCCCCTTTAGTATTGGAAGGCTGCTGTAAGGTTTCCCCAAGCCTTCTTTTCTCCAGGCTGAACAGCCCCAGCTCTCTCAGCCTTTTCTCTCAGGAGAGGTGTTCCATCCTTGTGATTGCTTCTGTGATCATTTCTTCGGGACCTGCTCCAACAGGTTCATGTCTTTTCCATGCTGGGGATCCCAGAGCTGGACACAGCACTCCAAGTGGGGTCTCACAAGGGCAGAGTAGAGAGGCAGAATCACCTCCCTCGACCTGCTGGCATCGAAGGCTAAATAATTTCCTTCTCCCAAAAAATGCATTTTAATAATGCTGTCTCTTTAAATAAGTCTGAGAGCATTCTTAGGAGAAAAGGGGGCAGAGTGCTGAAAGACAATGTCTGTATCTGCAACAAGTGAGTAAGATTCAAATGACTGCTGGCTAATACAAACAGATTTGTTATATTAAATATTACTCTAATCTGCTCTTTTTGTCCATCATTTAAGTTGGAGCCTGTGCTTCTAAATACACGTGATATTGTTAAATAATGACTCATTCTTGCTGTGAAACCTTTTTTGAAAGACAGCTTCCTGGAGTGTACAGGACCGAGAAGTCTTCTATTTTTAAGTGTTTCCTTAACATCATGAAGTAATTTTACTGTCATGTTGTGTTAGAAAATTTATGTGTCCTGTTCAGCATAATGTTTCACTATGCATTGAGTTATATCCCCCCTCCACCTTTGACATTCAACCTCAGGAAAGTTACTGGGATAGCTATTTCCATCATGCTTAAGAGGCCTCTCTAAGGCTGTGTTTTTCACTGGTCGTGAACACACAAGGCCAAAAAATAGAGCTGAGCTATTGAGAAGGAAGGAAACTGACTCACAAATATAAGAGAACTTAGTTAAAGTAAGCCAGTCAGCAATACAGAAATGAGGCTTAATGTGTTCACTGTAGTGGCAAGTGCTGTAGAAAAATCATCTTGGAAGGTCCATTGCTTTCAAAAGATATTATACTAGTAGCATTGGATTGTGTGGAACTTGACATCTGAAAAGAACTATTGATCTCGCTAATAATGTCCATAAATGGTGTGAAGAAGTGAAACTGCTGCTGTCCATCTGAAAAAAGTAATTGTAAAACACTCTGCCAAAGGTTGTACCTTAAAACTTAGTTGTAAGTTTTATTGGCCAAAGGTAATGTTTCCTTTAAGTCTTTTTAACTTGCTTGATGATGGAAACAGAACAGGCTGATAGGAAAGCCTTTCTGCATTATCACTGTAGCTTTGTCTCTGAGGAAGAGGTGAGTTGATCTGCCAAAGTAGTTTTGATACTATTACAGCATGTTGTATTGAAGCTATTTATTTCACATAAAAAGATTGACTTCATTACTTCAAGATGAATAGCAACTAGCACGTACAAGAAAAAAGAAAATACTAAGTCTCCTGCCTGCAAAATAAAGATTTCTTTTTTCTTATACAAGATAACACATGTGAGTGTCTTTGCTTTTAGGCTCAGACTGCCTTTTCTTCAAATCCAGCTAATCCAGCAATCTTGTCTGAAGCTTCTGCTCCAATTCCTTGTGATGGAGGTAAGCTCACGTGCTGTACAGTATCCTAATGTTGTGGAAAGCAGTTATGAAATCCTAAAGTTAACAGTACAGTCAAAAATAGCTATAAATATGCTACCCTATTTACAAAGGGAAATAAATGTTACCCTGTTTACATTTCCATTTTGGGAATGCCAAAACCCACCTTGGTAAGGTGCTATAGGAGTCAAAAAACAGTGTTTGCTTATAAAAGGAAGTTGTGGCGAGCAGTCACCCTTCTCTTTTTGCAACCTTTTCCAAGTGGGCCTGACGTAAGAAGATTTGATGTTGGTACCTTTGGGCTCTGTTAGCTCTTACCTCAGACAGTTAGTTGTCCTTATTTATCACATCTGTGTCAGCTTTAGAGGACAGCATGAGTCAGAGTCTTTCTTCTACACGTGAGCTTGCTTTGGGACAAAGACAAATCTCTGTTAACAAGAGAAGTGCCCAGGACGCTGGCACTTAATCTTGTTGTGCAATCAGCATAAAGCTTCCAGCAGATTTTGGAATCAAATGTGTGGTGGGAAATCCATCAGATCTAAAGCTGAACGACTTGCACTTTCCCCTTCTTTTCTCCCATGCACATGTACATCCACAAAGGTGCACAGGTGTGTTTGAGGTTAGAGCTCTGCTTTAGTAAATTACTCTTGGTCTAAAAGGCCTAAAATGTCTAACCAGTAAGACCAGGAGCAGTGCTGGAATGGCAGTCAGGAATGCTGGCGGATCAGATATTAAAGGTTGGCGGATGGAACTTTGTCTCCAGTTCTCCTCTGGGTGCTTGTGAGTCTAAGATGACTTTAAGGCAGGAGTTTGTATAGCTCACCAGAGTTGCCTCAGGTAGAGAAAATTTATTCATCAAAAGCTTTTTAATCAATATTGATGAAGCTATAAGCTAGTAGGTTAGTCCAGAAATATGATCAGACAGCTCTCATGAAAAGCAGCATATTAAAGAGAAAAAAAATCTCTTCTTTACACAGGCATTCACCTTGCAATGACCTTTGTTCCTTCCCAGAAAAGTTACTTTCCATTGCTGGTCAGACATGGATTCTAATAATAGCTGTTTTTGTACATTTATAGCCATAAATGAACACTAGAAACTTAAGCTTTGTGTACTGGGGTCTGGTTGCTTCCGAAGCCCTCCTTTCCGCTACCTCTCTCTCCAAGCAGCCTTTTCTGTCCCCACTCATTTAGTGAGAATGTCAGGGGAACTCTTTAGAGCTCTCATAACTGGCACTTGTTAAATGGCACCAGTTAATGATCTGTGGAATGTCAAGAGCAATATCAAGTTTATTTCTAGAGTTGTTCAGCTCAAGGTCTGACACGTCTGTCAGTTCGACTTCCTTTCCTCCCATTCCTTGCACCTCCCTCTGCTTGGGTATCGAGGGATGTTTTAAAGGCTGTGTGTGTTTTTTTCTTGTTGAGAGGCATGTGTAAAGCCCCTTCAGTTTGAAGCTGTGAGAAAATGACAGCTACTTTCTCATGAGGACTCAAAGCAGACTGTAGCGTGGACCTTACAACCAGGAGGTTTCTGCAGAAACCTTCCCATGCTTAGGATCTGGAATATCCTTGGCATGAATGCCTCTTGCGAGTGCTGTTTTGAACTTGGTAGAAGGTCTCTGTGTGTGTGTTCTTCAGCACACCTGGTTTGGAGTGGGGAGGAGAGTAGTTCTCCACTAATTACCCAAAAGTTCTAGAGTTTAAGGGCATGTCCTCATGGAATGCAGCACAGTGTTGGTTTTGGAACTTGTCACCATGTGTCTATTGTTTGTGTTGTAAGGGGTGAATAGAGTAACTGAAACTGAAAGTTCTCTGTAATTTCTTTATCTCAGAAGTGCTGCTTGTCTGGTTCTCTTCTAAACCAGGCCAGAACAACAATTCTGATTCAAGTGGGTCTTCTGTTATAATTTTCCAATTAAATAATTACAATAGTACAAGATTTATTGAAGTAATTGTGCATGTAAAAGCAGTTAACTGCTCCTTCTGTTAAACCAACAGTTGTATTGATTTTTGTTTTGTTTTTCTCCTGTAGGCTTGTACCCCAGATTGTATCCAGAACTTTCTCAGTATATGGGCCTGAGCCTCAATGAGGAAGAGGTGCAGAGAAACTTAGCAGTGGCAGCAGCTGCTCAGCCACAGGGTGTAGGTACCAGTCAAGCATATTCTAGAAAACGAAAGTGTAAAGACTAAATGTGTGTCTAGAATTCTAGAGAGCAGACTATTACTTGCCTTAACTACCATACTTGACTGAGAGGTGGATTATTTAAGTAGCAGTGCCTGTTTTAGTCTGTTCTGAAACTGAGCAGTCCATTTCCAATATTGGGAAGGGGTGGAGGAGACCTGGTGGTGTGGCTTATTTTGTGTGTTGTTTTTTTAAAATATCACTTCATACAAATTGACATATAGCTATTCTTAAAAGTTGAACTAAGTTGTCTGGCTGTTTTGTTTTAATCAGCAACTGGTAACACGACCTTCTACTAATTACATGGTAGCTCCAGTGACTGGAAATGATATTGGAATTCGCAGAGCAGAAATTAAGCAAGGCATCCGTGAAGCAATTCTGTGTAAAGATCAAGATGGCAGAATTGGACTTCGCCTTAAGTCTGTTGATAATGTAAGTGTAAAAGTAGTTTTTGCCTCTAGAGATTTTACTGCTGGACTATATTAGTAGTGAAGTTAGTGTGTGGTAAACAAAATAGTCTTCTGTATAACGGTTTCTTATCTGTTACCAGAATTTTAAAGTCCTAAGAATTGTAACTAGATTTCCAGCTCTCTGGACTAGGATCTGAATTTACAGCCACAGTTTAATGCCGCGTGTTTTATAAGACCTGAAAAATACATACATTATTTTTTGTTTCACTTCAGAGTGTGAACTTGTCCTTGCATGGTTTCTGTGATACTTTTTATCAGTTCAGGACTTCTTGCTTTTACCTTTGTGGAAACACTGGGCAGTACTTAATGTTCAGCAGTATGTGGTAACTGCCCACAGTTTGGAAGTATCTCCTTTTTTGTAAAAGGTGCTTAAACCATTTAAGCCATTTAATCTGAATGTTTTTAAAAATTGTACTGAAGATCGCATATAGAGTTAAAATACTTTTCTGTAGTTCTTCTAATGTAGAAAATGGGGTTTTCTTAGAGTAGCATGAGGTGTTTTTTTTTTTTTAACACCCCTCCCTCCCAAAGGTATTCTTTGTAATTTGCTTTGATATGCTTTACTTTGATTTTAGGGGTAGTTTGACCAGAAATAGTTCTGTAACACCTGTTAAAACAGACAAGTATTTACCCCTTCATGTAAGACTTTAATGTTACACTCACGTCTCTTTTTTTTTCTTTTTAATATTTAGAGATCTAGACAGAACAGATTTGCTCATTTTTGAACTTTGTTCTAGCATTAATTATCTGTCAGACTTTTAAATACATCTAGAAACAGACTGAAATTTCAAAAGTGCCTCTTAAGGAGAGATAATTAGCAAGTCCTTCTGTCTTGTCTGTTTGGCTGGTATTGTGTAGATTGGGAAACTTTAAGGGGCTGTGTGTTTTGTGACTGGTCTTCATCTTTAATAACTTCCCCTTCTCCTCCCCTCCTTTTTTTTTTCTCTTTTGTAGGGTATATTTGTCCAGTTAGTTCAGGCAAACTCTCCAGCATCCCTTGCTGGTCTGCGGTTTGGGGACCAAGTTCTGCAGATCAACGGTGAGAACTGTGCAGGATGGAGTTCTGATAAAGCACATAAAGTTCTGAAACAAGCTTCTGCAGAAAGGATTTCAATGATCATTCGGGACAGGTAAAGCCAGCTGCAGATATGGATTTGTCATTATCCATCTCTGAGTAATTCTGTGGGGTTTGGGTCTCCCCTTGCTTGAGCAGGTTTAACAAAATCTGTTTGTCCATGTACATCAGTAGTAAAGATCTTCAGAAATGTTCCCTTTTGTGGGGAACAATCAAAATGGTTCCTAACTTGTAAACTTCCTGGGCGTGATGAGGCATAACATTTTTCCAAGCTAAACTAGTGAGTGAGTGATGGCACAAGTTAAATTTAAACTCTGAATTGAAGAGTTCTGTGCTTTTTTTCAGATAAAATTTTTTTCATTTAGTGTAAGTGAAAGTCAACAATAAAAGATTGTAACAAAATATTTGCTGTATTAATGAATGCATTTGCATTTATGTGGCACAATAGCTTTTCTTGTGAACTCTGTTGCTTACGTATGAATTAATGCCAGTTTTACTGAAACCATGCTTGATGACCCCATATGTTTTTTCAATTGTATTAAATAATGATCTTGTAGCTAATTTTATGTAGTAACAACAGGTCAGATGCAACATAAGGCCTGTAGTCTGCAAGAAGACAGATGATAGATACTTCATGTGACTAAGTATATGCCTCAAAGCTTTTTTCATGTTCCTTCTTGCTTAAGGACCAAGTCTGACCCAGTGGAGGGCAGCTGTTTTGATCAGGGCAGTTACTTCAATTACTGAATCAAAATACTGTGGCAGCAGGTTCCCTGCTCTATCTACCACTTCCGTGCCCAACTGGCCACCACTTTCCTATATCTACTGCCTTTTTAAGACACTATTTAAAGGTTCATTGTCCCTAAAGCAGTAGAGATATTGTTGGGAAAGCCCCGTACTCTCAGAATCCTGTGGTCTACCTATTGTTGTTAAAACTGCCTGTGCTATTTTATCAGCCTTGTAATGTTTGTAGAGAACTTTAATTTTTAATGGACATTTGTGTTTGTTCGGTTGGGGTGGTGAGTGGGGTGGATGTTGTATGGGATTTTTGTATTATTATTAATCCAGATGGTGAAATATCTGTAGAACTGGGAAAACATGTAAAGTTTATAAATGAGTATATTTTAATACAACAATATTAACAAAATGAAGTTAAACCAAACAACTTTTTGTTATAGATAATGTATGGGTCCCTTAGAGTACAATTACTTTTTATAAGCTAAAGATGCTAAAATAGCATGTGGTTTTTTTCTGTGGTTTAGTAGACTGAAAACATTGCTTTGTATTTTAAATGTCTTTTTAGACCTTTTGAACGAATTATTACCATGCATAAGGACAGCACGGGGCATGTTGGTTTCATATTCAAGAATGGAAAAATAACCTCAATAGTGAAAGACAGTTCTGCTGCAAGAAATGGACTTCTGACAGAGCACAACATCTGTGAAATAAATGGCCAGAATGTAATTGGACTGAAGGTAAAATAACTACTGTGTTGGGGGTGTGGATAGCTGTGAGCTTTTTTTGTTTGCATAGTGTGTTTTTGAGAGAGAAAAGGTTGTAGTATATTCTTTAGTATTCATAAAATAAGAAGTTCAGTCATGAGGTAACTTGACTGGAGAGACATAGATGTTTTGGGCTTCTTTGCAGTTTTGTATTGGTTGTCAGGACAGCTCATTCTCATCCTCTCTGCCTCTGCCTGGCAGGGCTGACGCTCTGTTTTTATCTGTAGTCCAGCTTTGCTGGCAAAACGAAGGATAAGCTTCCTCCTTCCAGCCTGCATCAAATATTAGCAGGAATTCTGTATGACGTCTGTGTCCCTTCTCTAGTCAGTTCATGCAAGATACTGATAACCAAACATCTGTGAAGTGGCGTTGCAGTTTCAGTGATTTGTCCTGAAGGTTGAGTACTCCAGACAAGGAGTTGGGGGAGGGTCTCAAAGCCACATGAAGTGTGTCTAGAAAAAGCTCTTGAACCGCTGCTTTCTTAACCTGCATGAGTTACATTGCCCAAAGGACTTCTTGTTTCCTAACAGGACTCCCAGGTTGCGGACATCTTGGCAACAGCTGGAAATGTAGTGACCATCACTGTCATGCCTTCCAGTATTTATGACTATATAATAAAGAGGTGGGTAATACAAAGCAGCTGTGGTGTTAATTATAATCAAGTTGACAGTGACTATAAAGAGTACTCACGATAAGACCTAATTACAAACTTTACCTGAAGACTGGAGGAGGGGGTGGAGGTGCCTGAAAATTTGTTTAATCTAATGTTTTGGTCACATTGGTGTGTGCACTGTTTTTAACCTGCTCTGTTTGTGATGATCCTTTGCCTTTTTCTCTTTGGAAAAAACCTTTTCTAAACTTCTTTTGACTAAGCTTGAATTTCTGAGAACTTTTAATTAGGTGGATATCACAAGTATTTGTTGCCTTGTAACTAAAATGTTGTTTGTAGTGCAACTAATTCCCCTGACGTAAAATGATTCTTGTCAGGATAGTTTTGGGCTTTTTTCCTAATCTGTTGGCAACAATGGCTTTCTACAGCTGAATCTGTCCTGCAAAAATGTTTTTGAAGTTGCTAGAAATTAATAATGCTTCAGGTGTAATTGAGTCTTTATTTCATGTTTTTCTTTTAACCCCCTTGGCTTGGTATCCTCTTTCTGCAGAGCAGTTTTCAGTCTAACAGCCACAATTCCCCCTGCTCTCCTTCCCTTGTGCTTGTACTCTGCTTGCACATATGCCCATAACCTGAAAGAAACCAACAACATAGCTCAGGTGCTAATAGAAATGTTGAATATCGTGGGCTTCTGTTTCATCTGAGGGCACAGTTTGGTGCAGCTTTCTGTAGCAACTTGTCAAAAATAGTGGAGTGAAAGTCCAGCTTCTGGTTTGTATTAAAGGGCTGGCAATGGCAAAGTTACTGTGAGCAGAAGCTTGAGTGGTCTTCTGTATTTGTCTTACAAACCTGAATGCCTTTCCCTTTTCCTTAGGATGGCAACTAGCATCATGAAGAGCCTGATGGATCACTCTGTTCCTGAAGTCTAAACTTGCACCATGGATGTGTGTGTACATATATATAATGATGATTCCACTAAACTTGGGCTATTATACTCAGTGATCTCTTTCTTCTGCACATGAGCCTTTCTGGAGGCTGAGAGAAGATATGCTGCATCAAGCATTTGCATCTATAATGGCTGGGAATGTCACTGTTCAACATATCTCGTGTATTCACACACTGTAAAACTTGCAGCCTTACATGCTTGACAAATGTGAAATTCCAATTGTGTTATGACTTCTTTTCGTAGGTCTTTTATTTAGCTTACTACTACTATAAGCCATTGCAACTAAAGGAACCAGGTATCACTTGCAAAGCTACATGTTGTTACCCAGGACAATGCTGTGCTTTGTATGTCTAAGACAAATGAGTATTTTTACTGCTTTTTGTTTGCAAGAGTAGATTTGAAATAGCGTATTAGAAGTAAGGCTAGTACTAGTTAATTTTTTGTTCTAGTAAATACTGTTTACGCAAAAATGCCACCTAGCTGAATATAGCTCAAGGCATCAGTTGGTAAGTAAGAGTAATTAAAGTAGTGTACAGATACTCAAATCTTTTTTTACTTGTTATATGAATTGTAACTAATATGCTTATCTCTCGCCTTAACCATGTTCTTTTAAGGATTCAGACATAACCAAATAAATGACCAAAACTTTACATGCTGTGTGTGCACATACTTAAGATGAACTAAAACAGGCTTGTTTTATCAAGGTCAATTTCAGCCAAAAACTGAGATAGGAAATACAGTGTAAAATATTTTAAAAAGCTTAGTCCTTTTAACATTGAAATGTTTTAGAAGGGTAGCTCTGGGCTACTTTAAATAAGATATGTTTAATAGAAAAAATTCTTCACTGTGAGGGTGGTGAGGCACTGGAACAGGTTGCCCAGAGAAGCTGGGGATGCCTCATCCCTTAAAGTGTTCAAGGCCAGGCTGGATGGGGACCTTAGCAACCTGGTCAAGTGGAAGGTGTCCCTGCCCATGGCTGGGAGTTTGGAACTAGGTGATCTTTAAATCCCTTCCAACGCAATCCTTCTTATGATTCTAACTCTCTTCATACCTTAAGCTTAACCTATGGAGTAGCAGCAGGCTGCTCTACACTATGTACTAATTGTGGAGTTGCAATTTCCCTGTAAAACTGCCTGCAGCTTGCTGGGTGTGCTGGGTCTGGCTGGGATGGAGTTAATTTTCTTGCAGGAGCAGGTATGGGGCTGTGTTGGAGGCCTGTGACCAAAGCAGGGCTGATAACATAGCAGTGCGTTTGCTGACTAGTTCGTGCACAGTGTCAAGGCCTCTCCTGCTTCTCACTCCATCCCCTGCCCCCAGGGAGCAGGAGGCTGAGAGGGAGCACAGCTGGGACCGCTGACACAAACTGGCCAAAGGAAAATGCCACACCATTTGCCATTATGCTCAGCAGTAACTGGGGGGGCAGTCTTTCCAAGGCAGTTGTTGGTCTGGGCATCAGTCTGCTGGGGTAATAGGGGAACAATTACCTTTGCATCACTTTTTCTTCCCCACTTTTTATTTTCCCTTTACTTAGTTCCCCCATCTACTGCAATCCACAAATTTTCGTAGCTTTTGCCCTTTTGATTCTCTTCCCCTTCTTGCAGTGGGGCAGGGTGAGTGAGAAGCTCAGTAGGGGCTCAGCTGCTCATTGGGATCAGCCCACCACAACAGGTCAGAGGCATAGTCAGCTGAGACTTGAAAGTTCAGTGATTGCCTTTTTACTTTTTTTTCCCCTCTGCTCTGTTCCAGGTTTCAGCTATGAAATCTAGGATTACTGAACTTCAGTTTTCCTCATAGCTGGCAGCAGCATGAAGTCAAAGCAAAGAACTTCAGTTTAGTAAAGGTATTATTTTGTAAAGATGTATTTGGGGAATCAATTTAGCTATTCCTTCAGAACTGAGTTGGATCCAGAATTGGTGTGAGGATGATGGCATCTTAATTCTTTTCTTGCTTGTCCATTTAAGGGACATACATTGCAAAAGACTGAGAGATCACATCAAAAAGAAAAGCAAACACTTCAGAGCTTGGCAGTCTACAATAAACAGAGTCTCATCTGCCAGCTCCTCAGCAGATGGAGCTAATTGTACCTTTTCCTGTTTGTAGGAAAAGCAGGGTTGGGAGACCTGCTCTTCCTGGGAGGACTGAAGTTCAGCACTGTAAGCTCAGCTCTGCCTGTCAAGGAAGTCTTGCTATGTAGCTTGCTGCTTCTCAAATGAATTTCTCAGTTGTGGTAACCCAGAGAAAACCATTACAGCACTGCAGGCTGGAGAGGTGATCAAATTCATCCTGCAAGCCAGTTTAATCAGACTGTTTGGTTACTGAATGATGTGTCTGGAACCACTGTGGCAAGCCTACGCTGGCAGTAATTGGTGGCTTCATGTAGCATGGGTATAATTCAGCCTCGTGGGCCTAGGCCTTGTGCCTGCAGTCATCTCTACGGGCTTTGCCAAGCTCCTTTGCTTAGCTGTGAAATCCCTGGAGCCCAGACACTGATCTCCGCTTCTAACCAGTTTTTACCTAGGAGCAGATGAGTCAGCAAGGGCTGATTGTTGATCTAATTGTGTTTTAAAACTTTATTAACAACTTGACCAGAGGCATTTGGTCACTTAAAGCTTGTGACTCCCTACTAAGAACAAATCTGGCTAAAACTAAAAAAGTACACCAAGACAAAAATATGTTGGAGGAATATAAGATGACAGTACTTGTTTTTTTTGTTATCAGCCAGCTTGCTGGAACTACTGGGGCAATCCTTTGGAAAAACCAGGTAGAACTTCAGTACAAGAACTTACAGCTAGAGCAGGTAGCAACCAGAAGTAAAAGAATAATCAAAAAGCTCTTGTTTTAAGGCAGATATTAACTAGCATTGAAGAGTAACTTATGGTTAAATGCATATACATAAATTCACATAAACTGCAAGAAACTGTCGAGTCAACAGGGTTAACTTGACTGTTTTTTCCCCTTTAAAAAGCTATGGTTGCTTTAGGCAATGAAGCAGTGCTGAGGGCTCTGTTTTGTGAGCATGCTTTACAGCAGAAGGTAAACCTCAGCTGCACTCAAGAGCTGTGCATATTGAACCAAAAGATGGGTATATTCTCTGAGGTAGTTTAACTCAAAACGGGTCACAAGCTTCAGGGTCATTTTCCTCGGGTTTAGCTCAGCAGCAGGCCCCCTAGTGACAAAAGACAGTCCAGAATTCACCCAAGCCATTTCCAGGCATGCATAGAAAAATCACATTCTATTGTCTTTGTCTACACACAGATATGTTTGGGAAATAAATTAATTAAAAGGTGGAGAAAGAAGGCACACACCAAACATTCTCCTGCAAGATGAAGACTTGCCTGGTACAGCAGGCGTGCATAGTATGGCTTAATCTTTTGCCACGTGTGGCTTTACCACACACACTCATTGATTACATAAAAACCCAGTTATCTGCTAAGCAAAGTGACTAGTGCAGCTGAAATAAATACCATATTGGTTTAATACCAATACCTTACTGAAAAATAAGCTCACACTCCAGCATAATAGAAGACTGGGGGAATGTGAGAACAGCTCCTAACCATAAGCTGCTTATTTTACAATGCCAAGAACCAGCTGTGCCTTGGAATAGGCATTGGGTGTCAAACCCCAGGCAGGATATTTGAACAGTTTAGTAGAACACTTGCCCTGGACACAGTGCTAGGGCACCTCAACACCAACAGTAGGGAAGACCAGCAGGGAAATAAATAGATCTTCAGTCACACTCAGGCAGCATTACAAATGCAAATGCTTATTGCTGTAAGTAAACCATTTAAATACTATTTCAAGCCTTTCACTTCAGAACAGCTCCTGCCAGGAAAAGATACCCTGAAGTCCTACAGAGACAGTAATCCTTGTGCAACACTGCTTTGTTCCAGGGTTAAAACAGCTGGGAGATTGGATAAACCCAGGAACTATAGCTCTGTTTAAATGCTGTAGTGAGATTCCATCCCAAAGGTGATTTGAGTTAAAGAAGGTTGAGAACACTAAACGAAACATGAAAATGCTGATGATTACTAGGAGAAGGACAGTAATATAAATGAGGAAAAGCAGGAATGATAATCTTTTATGCTCTAACTTCAGTCACAGGATTAGGGGATTCTTTCAAAGCAGTTCAAACAGCAAGCTATGATGCATTCCATGTAAATCAAACAATGACTGCAAGTTAAGAGCTCTTTAATTACAGAAAAATAAGTCTTTAATTTTATATTAGATATCATTTTAGACAAGCAATTTCAGTATGATAGTCCATGAAAAACAAATGCATACTCTATGGAAGTTAAGAGCTCTCAGTGAAGTCACCATAACGCAGAAAGTTGTAGTTGAACAAAGCTTCCTATCTGGTTGAACTTCAGCAGCCATCATTGCACACAGTTAAGTTCCTTTAAAAGGTTTGGTTTAAAATTAGAGTTCATTTAAATGACTGGAGGGAAAGGCACTTAGTATTGCAGTTTCCAGAACATGATTTGTTTGTCTTCCCCTCCCGTAATAACACTGTTGCACTGTTCATTCATCCACATGGACATTACAGCACCTGGGAAACAAAATAACAAACAAACCCAAATGCAAGTGAGTGTGGTACTCGAGATGACAAAACAGATCTTTTTAAGAGAATTTAGCACAGTCTGATCATTGGATTGCATTGACACTGCTAAGAGGAATTTTAGTAGGCTTAGAGGTAGCTGCTCTTACTCACAGTAATGATCTCATGCTCCATTGCCTCAGCTGACTTTTCGTACTAGAGGGACATCACTGCAGTGTAGAATGCAGATGGCAACTAAGTAAAGCATTCATGGAGAATGAGCTTTTTCACTCTGCCGTTTGAAATTTTCATGTTAAAAGTGTATTCGCATCTTGTAGCATATACCTCAGAAGCCCACTTCTGAAAAGTCCCCAACTACAGAATGATCTCTCCACAGGTCAAGTTCAAGAGTAAAACTTACAGTAGGGAAGTTTGAAACAACTGTTCTTAGTTAAATAGCCTTAAAAACTTAACTGAATAAAGCTGAGGTAGTTGTTCTCCACACATCCTGGTTGCTGATGTACTGAGACTATTTAGATACATTTAATTGGCCTATAAATCCCCATCCAAAACAAGTTCTCTAGTAAACTTTACTTAATGTTGTTAGACTCAGCCTGGACAGACTGTGACAAAGGATACAGTACAGTCTATACTATATTTGAGGGCCAAGAGGTAGACAAACGTTGACTTTTGCAATGTTGTGTGAATTAGAAAAATTGAAAGTAATTTCCCTTTGGCCAGTCTTGTAAACAGCAATATTCGTCCACTGTTATTAGATTTTCTAGGAGGCCCACATGGACCTACTTTTAATTCTGGTGTTTCAGGTAAAGCTGACATCAGGAACAGCCTGCTGGCTGAGCAGATGACTCTCAGACTTTTCAGTACTAAGAGCTGGAAAATAGGAATCTTACATTTAGTTTGAGAATGGGAAGAGTTCAGGCATACCTGTATGCCCTTTGATTCTTTCAATAACTTTTCCTCCAAGGAGGTCCCAAATCTGTAATTCACCAGATTGAGATCCTGATAAGATGGTATTTCCATCCCATTTGAAGCACCTGCAAGTAAGTCTGAAATTAGTTCATGTCAACCTTTTGCATGATGACAGCTAAACATCTCCAAACTAAGTCAAAAAAGAATTGGAAATAGAGATATGAAACCACAGGAAACCCTACGTTTTAACACAGTCTTTCTGGAAAGATTATTCCCAAATTATTTTAAAGAGTCATGACCCAAACTTGGTTCTGTGACTGCCCTAGGCCCAGCCAGGCCTTCCCCTGGCAGAGTATGAAACAAAATCCCGTAACAGAAGAGGACCCAGTCAGCTACGCTTATGTGTGATATCACAGTGCTCTCATGAGACATCACGTTCACTTCTGCCATTTCATATTCCTGAAACCGTCACTTAAAAAGCAAAGATGACTTTCAGGTAAGTAACTAGTGAAAATATATATGTGAACTTGCATATGTATTTATACATACCCACAAAAAAATGAACAAGTGTAAAGCTATGTATAACTGCTGTATTTTTACTCCAGTAACTGAGTAAGCATTCCATCTGTTTATCTGATAAATCATAAATAACTTTTCAGTTGGTGGAAAAAGGTGTTTGGTCTTTGATTTTAAAAGCCAACCTTTTTTAAGATTATTGAAATAAAAAGAAAACATTAAAACAACCCCCCCCAAGACAAACCCAAAAAATCAGTATTAGTGATGGAGATGATTCAAGTAAGAAAACTGTCAAATTGTTAGACATTTCAGTAGCTCAGCTGCTGGAAGAGCTGGTTATTTACAGCTCTCCTCATCTTTAAGGGACAATAAAGTTGTTGTTGAAAAGTTGTTTACTTAGAGAGCTGTTTGATTTAGCCCCAGTTTGGAAAGCTTGATCATAACGCACACACCATGGTAGAATGTCAGTGTTTGCACTCTGAAAAGTGATTCAATAAAACAAAGTTCCCTGGATTACTGCCCTTTCCACTCTGCTGTCACCAACCATCTCCACACAGCTCCATAACCTGCATAGTCTCAGCATTACCTCTGTGGCTCTTCAGTGGTCACAGAAGATATGAGCATTCCAGTTTGTACATCTATTACTTTAAAACAACAGTCCTCTCCTGTGCTCAGTAGATGTCTGCTGTCTGCACAAAAGAAGAAAGCAAACGAAAGAAACAACAACAACAAAAAAAGCATGTTCAGACATTCAGTGCTAGTTACCAAAGCACTCTGCTGTCAGAATGTTGGATGTGACATTGCCTGACCTACTTATCTATAAATAATTTACTGGAAATTAAGTCTCTAAGCAAGCAAAGATAAACAAGATTGGTTTAGAGTCTAGACCACTGGTCTACAGCCTAGCATAGCCTCGTGTACAATTAAATTCTTTACAGTGGATGTGTGACAATCCAAAACATCCCACCATCCCCCTTAAAGCTGTAATTCCATTAAGAAAGATATATTGCATGGTATCAGGAATAAGATTCCCTTGGAAACTCCCAACAGTGCATATTAAAAACTGAACTCCAACGTACCAGGACTAAAAGCAGCGTGAAATACAGTCCCAGAATGACATGGCAACTGGTGCAACGCTGTTGCTGTAGTAACATCCCAAACACTAATGGTGCCCTCTTTGGTTCCAGATGCCAGTATGGTATTTGCAGCATTAAGGTCGATTGTATTTACCTAGGAAGTTAAACATCCTGTGATTTTTCCTACTCCTTCATGTGAGCCGTCTTGAGACAGGTTTTAAACATACACAAAACAAGTCCATTATCCCTAAGATGATATTTTATTTATGAAAAACTTTGAATTTAATTCTCAACATCCTTATTTAAATGCAAGTATGAAAAATCCAAACTATAAAAAAAAAATAGGTCACTTTGAAGATACTTTAAAAAGCTTTTGCTTTGCAGAATCAGAAATGCTAAGTGACATTTTAGATTGCTTTTAGTACCAACACTCTCCATCTAAATGCCAGACTCTACCCTTAAGGGTAAAATTTTCACTTTTAAAAAACTTCCTACCCATCAGTTGTTTCCAGTTCTCTTGGGTGCAGTTCTTAAATGTTAACCAGAACTGTTTCAGTATTTGCCAACGTTGTGACCTGTTAAACTAACTCCTAAGAAGGTTTAGAACACAGTAATTCTAAATATCTTACCAGAGTGATGTTAGAGGCTATAAACAAAAGCATGCACTTACATATTTATGATTCATTGCACACAATGTGTTTATATATTTACAGTGAAATTCACTAGCATATTTGATAGCATAGTAAACAACTCAGGAATTCTTTTTCATTTGCTTGCCTTACATTAAGATGAAGCTGTAACAATCAGAACACTTGAAAAAAGATTAGTCTGTTTTCAAAACCAAAGAAACAGATAAAAACCACCCAGTCCTTCCCGCCCCCACAGGAATTCTGTGCATACAAGCTGAGCAAGACAAATTAAGAAACCTCTGTTTACCCTGGTCCCCAGAAGTGGACCTTTCAACCCAGGAAGCAGGGAGCACTGGTGCAGAACCATCAGACAGTGAAAACCCCCCAAAACAAAACAAAAAGCCTCTACACACATTTCCCAAAATACATCCCTCAGCCCCTGACACCAATCCTTGTGCTTTACCACTAGATCATGATTTTAGCAATCAATTAATTTTCTTATTCTGAGATACTGTATCAACATACTTACACTAACATCATGTTCTAACTCTGCAAGCAGTTCAAAGTGGTGTTTTTTATTGCTCAAGGTCTCTCCAGGAACACAGTGCCACACCTACAACACAGATAGTCGAGTTTGCTCAAGGAAGAAGTAGTATAACCCCAGATGAGTGCCTTCAGTGCTGAACTCCCACATTACAAGGAGGGCTGCTTGTGTTCACTGTGGGCCTTGCCTACGTGGCAGAAAACAGCAAGAAATGGCACCTGAACTCATTTACCCTAAGCAGAGCCACATGGTGAACACGACCCTGCTGACTCCAGGCAGCCTACAGAGCCTACCTAAGAATTGGTGTATCATTGCACTGAACGTGTACTTACCAAAAAATCCTACACAGCAGACTTTGGGAAATTATTTCCTGTCTCTAGCTTCCAAATTATCTTTCCACCTAACTGCAAGCATGCTCTTTAGATTAGCAAGTTTCTGGTCCTCTTAGCTGAAGAACGTAAACTACAAAATTATTAAACATTTTAGAAGTCTATTCCATACAGGAAACACAATCGCCGAAGTCACAAAATTTCCAGTTCCTCCAACAAATACAGTTTCTCTTCGGAATTCTCATTTTTTACAGTAAGTTAGAATGAATGAAATTTCTTGAAAAATAACACTTTAGCTTTGAAACAGTTGAGCTAAAGCTAAATGAAGAATAAACTCTAGAAATAAACTTACTGTGATATGAGCTAGGTTATTACGCTAGTACAACAAGTACAGCCACCCCAAAGCATTTGGCTGGCTGAATATTACAAAGTGCTGGATATAAATAGTTATGCAACTCTAACGACCCCATCCACAAACCTTCACAGTGGAATCCCAAGATGCAGAATATAAGCGCCCATCACGCCAACAGATCTTGCTGACTGCATCATCATGGCCCATTAGGACATCTTGCTGTCTTCCAAATGCAATTGAATAAAAATATCTAACAGAGAAAGGTTATAAAAGCATTACATTTTGTAAAACTTAGGGGTTTTTTTTCTAAATAAAATAACTTTGTTTCTGTAGTTTCTAACAGAAATCTAGTGGGAAAAAATAGAAATACAGTCATTGTGTTTTAACAGTGAATTTCTGTATCATTATCTAAAACCATAAACATAACTACCAAGGCACTCCATGCAATTCAATAAAGTCAACAGGAAATAAATACACACATATGATTGTCCCATGAAGAACTTATAACAGTGGTATCTCCTGGTAAGATTAGACAAGATGACAAAGCCTGTAAGAAAAAAAATAGTATTCAATTTCTTACCCCAAATCCAACAGAAGTACATTAATATGCTTTTGGAGAACAAGAAGCATTTTAAACCTCTATAAACATAACATGTAGATGTTACATGAACACTGATCAAGAAAAACCTTAGAGGCTGGACACTGAACAGCAAGAAAACCTGATCTCTGTTAAATAAAGGTAGCAGAAACATTCAGAAGTACATGCAGAACTGATAGATCTTTCCAAAGAAACTGGTGTTTCAGTTACATGGTATGTAATTCCTCACTCAGAAGTAACTGGGTCAGCTCTTCATCTTGTAAGCTGCTGTCAATTCTAGACACAAATAACTACCAGAAACTAAAAATGCAGATTTCTTTTGATGTTTGTTCTCCATCACAGGTACTTATCAGCTCATCTCTTTCAAAGAACAAATATAACTGTCTATTTCCTACTACTCTCAACAAGAAACATTATTTACAGATACCTGCCCAGTTACATTACTGTCACTGGAAACAGCAAGGAAAAAGCCAGCAAACAGCCCAGTGCTTCTACCTGGTATCATTACTGGTCATGTTTTAGGTCTATTTGAAAAACTGTAAGCTGCTAGACTGTAAAGACTACTCTTACCATTGCTGTATTTAGATCAGCACTAAAACTACAGGGAGAAGACAAAAAGTATACAAGGCCTCCTCATGAAAAACAGACTTTTGGTTTAGGAGTCAAAGAGCTCCCTTTTCACAGTGCCAAGAAGCGATGTTCCTAAGTTTCCCTTTGCTGAAGCATTAGGAATTGATATATCTAGATTCAGCTGCTAGTGTGTACCACAGCAGACCATAAGGTCTTGATCCTGCAACTTACTTGGGGACCAGTCACAGCATGCTATGGCTTCTGTCTGTGTAACACATTTGCCATTCTTGCTCCCCCTAAAGATGATGGTAGAGAGAAAACTGATACATCTTGGTGTCTTGCACCAATAGGAGACTGAACATGACAACTGAGAGTGTATCTTTATGACCAGTGCTCAAGCACAGAAAATCAAATTCAGAACCCCTTTTCCAGCTCTTCTAGGAGCAGGGAAAAAATGTTGTTCGGAAGTTGCTGAGACCACTGCTCATGGAGGAAGGATGGCTCATTTTCACCCAGCACAGATTCCACTCCCTGTGCTTGGTTCTCCTTTGCTGGCTGACTCCCAGGCTTCAAACACTTGGGTGCAGTAAGGCAATGCTGGATGCGAGCACATGGGGGGAATTTAAGCTCTGCAATTCTGGTCCCAATGGCAGTTCAAGGTTGCTCAGGAAGACACCTCTGCTCATGCCAGACTATCTTGGCCTACCACAAGCTCTTCCCTGGATAGCAGGGCAACTCAGAACAGAGACAGTGTAACCATTTAATGCTCGTTCCCCATGTTTGCAGAATGTTCCCTGTCTCTCTGGTGGCCTGACAGAGTCTCAATTCACTCTGCTAAATTATTCACACACAATACAGCTGAGTAGGCAGGGGAAAGAAAAGAAGCATTGATGGATGCTTAGAGCCATCTCCCTGAGTGGCTTTCAGAAGATTCCCAATGATGTTGTTCTTATTTTGACAGCAACTTACCATGTTTGAAAAGGACACACTTCTCTGGATGGTTTTTGATTCTTTGGAAAACATCTTCAAAGTCGAATCTAGGGATAAGGGACAAAATAGAAGATTAAAGGACTATTTTATATTCTAGAAGCTAATAATTTTCCTCCTGCTTGGATACCTTACTATGAAAAGCAGACACAGCTTTCTCATAGTCTCTGAGAAACTTTTTATAAGGGTTGTGACTTGGGCCTGGAACTACCCTGTTTTGTACCAGTTACAGATGGACTACCCCATGCTTATCAAACTCTAAGTATCTCTGGTACCTGGTATCTAAATGGACAAACCTCCATTATTATCCAATATTATTATTACTGAAATTATCTTCCAAGCCTAGATAATACTGACAATGCTTGAGTCAAAATCATCTAAAACAGAGCAGATTCATATAGTTAAGCTATTTAATTACATCAGCTATATATTTCAGTTTCATGCCATTTTGTTGAAAAAACCCCATTAACCTGCATTTACACTGCAGGGTGTGGTAAATACCTGTGCAATACTTACCCTGGGATGTAGTGAAAACAGAAGACCCATTGCAAGTGACTGCTATTCCAGTAATTGCCCTGTTTAATACAAGTAAACTTGTGGGTGACTTCATAGGTTTTGAAACTTAACCACCGAACTGTAAATAGACTACAGTTGAAATCTGTTATTTGAGCTCTGTAAGAGCTAAGACATTCAAGGAGATTAAAAACACTACAGTGGTGTGTTATCTGCCTAGAGACAAAAATACACCTAGACATAATACGTGAAACACCAGGACAGGATCCCTATAGTGTTCTGTAAGAATTCCATCTTCCTCAGAAGGGACTCGCCCGTGTGAGAGGATAAATGGTTTCACATTTTGTTTTTCCAATTTTGGATTAGCTACAAACAGTCAGGAAGCTGCCTACAAGCAGATACTGAATACCTCAAGTGTCAGGAATTGGAACTTGCACATCTTTTCTCCTTCAATTTGACACTGGCAAAATCACTATAGGTAGAAATTTAGACAAAGCTTATGTCAGGGAACTAGGAAGCACAGAGCATCCTGCACAGCCAAACTTCTGTTACACAGCTCTGCGTCTGATTATTTCTCAGCACTCCTCAGAAAAAAAAAGTAATAAAAATAATCGGAAGCTGAAATTTGAGTCTCTTTTCAGGATCAGGATTTCTCTAATGCTAACAATCTGGTAACAGGTTTCTCACTACAAATATTACCTTGTTTTAGGGACATGATAATGTTTTCCTAGATTGGATTACAGTCACCAAGAAAGTACCGGACTCACGGTAATAAGAAATCCTCCTAACCAGCCCAGTCACTAGGACAAGAGATGGGGCCAAAGGAAAACCTGTTCTTTAAAATATAGCTGATATTGTTCATTATTAGGTATTTTCGAAGTTCACCTGAAGTGCCCCTACTGACTCTTGACTCCCTAGGAATCCATCAGAACAGTAGTTTGGTACCTGGATTAACTGAAAACCTATAGCTGGAGACTTGGCAAACTGCTCACGCAGCAGCAGCTTGAGGTGTACAGAGGAACAACTTAAGTGTTTAACCTTTCAAATCAGATGGGATGAAGTTGGGTCCTCCTGGCGTTGTAAAAAAAAAATAAATGGAAGTCTTTATCTGGCTGCTGTTATCAGTTTTAGAGAAGAGTAATCAATATCCGCTTCAGGTACTAAAATGATACTGAGCTTATACAGATCTAGAGCTAAGGAAAAATAATAGCAAAAATCAAGCTGACAAATACCTTCTCTGGATTCATAACCCATCATATACTCAAATTCATCTCGCATAATCAAATCACCAAGTCTCACAAAGAAAACTATTTACCTTAAACCCTAACCCATCATTCAGATTGATACACAGATGCCCCACCCCAATTAAGAACTTTGACTGAAAAGAATAGTACCTACTCTTTGTGAATTTTATATTGCTTATCTAATTTTAGTTTGGCAATATTGTTCCAGGCAAGTGTTATACTTTCTTCTGTCAAATCTTCAAACGATTCTTCACTTGGAGAAACTGCAATAAAATACCACGATAAAGTTTCATCACAAATAGAAAATAAAAAGACATATTTCAAATACCTAGGTAGCTGACATAAATATGAAAGTACAGAAGTCATGCAGAGCTTCTGGAATAAGATCCTTAGACTGATGCAGAGAGTGACAAGATCACTAACTTTTTTCCCAAATCTCTTGCTGAATTTGCATAGGCTTACACTGTCAAAAATAGGATTTTTCTCACCAAATTTGTGCTTTTAAACTGCAGACTTTACAGAATATAATTCCAAAATGGAAAACAAACAAACGAAAAAGAAAACCCAAAAACTCTGCAGCCATGTTTTGATGTCCTTTGAAATGTCAAGGGCTTTCCAGATAGAAAAGAACCAGAAAAGCCATTTACTGCTACAATACAGTATATGCTTTTATTATTCTATTGCATTCTGTTGAGAGTGTCACAACTTCATTTCACTGTTGCAAAAGTTAAGGGATGAAAAATGCAACAAAACTGAGATAATTAGATGTTGATTATTATAAAAAAGTCAAACCCAAGAGAAACTGCTGATGTGTGAATTAATGACTCAGGCAGCAAACCACCAGATCTATTTAACACATGACCATTACTATCACCACATACAACTCTCAAAGCCCCTCTTGCCATCTGGATGCTACAGGCTGCCATGCTAAGTAGCACTCATTGTCACTCGTCTGCTAAAAAGTGAAGGCCATCAAATGGTTGAATTGAAGACAATCAAATGAGAAAAACCTTTCCAAGTGATACCCGGGCTGAAGCTTCAGCCCAATTTATAGTTAAATCATTATATACATTATGAAGACAATAGCATCTTCATTTTGGAGAAATGGTTCAAGTCCTGCCTTGAACAGAAGCCTGTGAGGGCATTACAATCCTTTCCTAGAAGTAAGTTATTCAATCAACTCTGTCCCTACAGTAAGTAGATGGGAAAAAAAGATCCTTGCAGATTTCCACTCAAGTCATGGAAAAGGAAAAAACTTCAGATGCTTAATTTAAGTTCTTAGGGTTTACTTTGATCAAGCTAATTAATTGATTACCCCTACGACATCCCTGTTAAAAACCCAAACAAATCTTTACATCATTTAGAATGCCTGCAGATATGGTCATTGAAACGGCTGTCACATCAGCTTGAATTTGAAGGGTCAGGAAAAGCCAGGGATGATAGCTCTGCAGCTTCCCACAGCTTCAGAATCAGAGGTTTAACTGTCCCAGAGGAGACAGAGGAGACTGGAACAGAAGGCAAAATACAGGGCAACACCCATATTTTCAAATTTGGAACTGGTCTAGTTTTGTTTTTCTTTAAGATTTAGTTCATGGATTTATTTTGAGTTGGCTTACAGGGAAAGTAGCTAAGAGAGTTGTATAATGAGATCCTGTGGCAGAAAGATACTACTCAAAATTAAAAATCCTTCACATTGTTAGTTTATCTACTAAACATTTACCTGGAGACTCAGCTATGGAAACGCTGTGACTAGATGTTCGAGACAAGCTTCTAAATTTCGGAATTATCCTTTGAGGATGAGGGGTTGTAAACAACTGTTTTGGCGTCTGTCCAAACTCCAGGATTTGTGTCAGCAGAGCTACTTTTTCATTGGGGTCCATAATACTTTACAAAACAAGATATATAATTAAGCCAAGGAGGCAAGTACTTTTTTCCCCTCCCCTTCCCCGAAAGCATGGAACTGCATGTGCAGTTACTACAGCACTACAGGCCATCACACATTCTTATAGAACTGATTTACTGCAGATTTATAATCTTGTAACAGCTTCATAACTTTATTTATGTAAAACGACAATATTCTCAATGACTGAAAAAATGAAGCAATTTCACAAAAGCCAGACTGAAGAAATGCTCAAGTAGCAATCTTTCAATGGAAGCTAAAACTGAGAACATGATGCTGGTTCTCTGCAAACTTGGGAGTATAAAATGGAAGAGCAACACCCTTCATGTACAGAGCCCTTTTACAGCCAGCAGAGAGCTTGGAGAGATACTGAGAAACTTAGCTAACTGCTTTAACAAAAACATTCAGATTCTTGTTAATTACCTGTTTAAATCCACTCCTCCTTCATAAGTTAATGGGTGAAACACTGGAAAAAAAAGTTTATTCGTACAATGTAGATATACAAGGCTCATTTTGTTTGTCTTCCTATAAACAAAGCTGCATTTTTTACTCACAAATAAGCTATTTCAACAGGCATTAGAGTTTGAGGTCTTACATTTTAATTCTGTTTTTTTTTAACCTGAAAAAAGTTTAGGACTTCCAAGAGACTTTCAGAAAGTTTCAGAAGAAATCAGTACTTTCATAAAGGAAAGATCACTTATTTAAGCTTCATTAAATACCTACCCCCAATAAATAAATAAATAAACTAATAAATGAGCAAGCACAGTTGCATAACTGGATCTCTGGTTAATTTTTAGACAGGGAACAGAAAGTCATAAAGCATGATCAGAAAGATCTGTGTATTCATCTTTCCAGGTGAATTGCCATGATGCAAAAGGCTTTGAGGCCTCTGCTTAAGAATATTTACTTTGACCTAAGTTCTTTCATATGCAGATCCCTTCTGCCTCTCTTACCTACTTAAGTGTCTGCAATTCATTATGCCAATAAAAATCCATACTGCAGCAGAAGCAGCACATTATGCATAAAAAGTGCTCTCATTAGTGCTCTCTTTTGAGAGGTAAAAATATAGCTGCCATAATTTATATGCTGATTTACTGTATTTAAAGTCTGTGGTACATTGTAATTGACACTTATGCTCATAGTATGACTGGATGCCAAACCCTGAAGTTCTAAAATATAGCCAATCATACTTTAAGCACATGTGGAGAAAGTACACTGAAAAGAAATGAACAACAGGAAAACAAACAGCCCCCAACCAAACAGCAAAAAAAAAGAAAAAAAAAGAAAAAAAAAGAAAAAAAAAACCAACAAAAAAAAAAACCCAATCCCCAGCAAAACAATCCTTACTATCTCAACTATCTTACCCTGGAAGTAGAAAGTACTGAGTACCAAAATGAGTAGTTGCTTATTCCTACCCTCACCACTGTTGCAGGAAGGTTTTCTTCCTAAACTTATTCTATCTTGTTAAGCGTAAACTATCTCAACATTATCTGTTACTTGTAGTCCTTCAAAAGGATCAGGGCTTCTGGAATAAACATCCTAAAAATCTGATCTGCTACTCTTTTTTCACCAAGAGGGCACTTCCTTATTGGGTAGTAACATACACAGCTAAAGTATCAGACTGCTGAATAAGTTCATCATTGGTAATACTATTAGGTGTAAATAAACACATCTACACAGCAGTCACATAACAACACCCCCCTTTGTAAGGGCCCACAGTGGCTAAATACACGTTCAGAGTAAGGCTGCAAACAGTGAAACGTCTCACGTGCAGTCGTGTGTTTGTACACAAGGACAAACCAACACACACTTTTTCCTTCATTCTTGCTCCTAAACAGCTGGAGCCCATTAGCCCATTCTTTCCCTTGCCAAGTCTCTCAGGAGGAGGGGGAAATTGCGTTGAAATTCCCTCACTGAAATTACAGCGGAGGAAAGTTAAATTCCTGTTTATTTGGAGACCCTGTAGGCTCCCATTTTTAACTGGGAAACACTAATCCCATACTATATTGCCACACTGTGATGTGCAAGCAATTCCCAGCAATGCTACAGAATCGTCTTGTCCACCCTCTGAAACACATCTTCAAAGATGCAAATCACCATGAAGGCAATACTACCAGGTAAGTCACTATTTCCAAGACGGATCAAGCATTCAAAGCACAGTTATGAACACTAGAAACAAAATAAGCATTACGGATATGTTGTGATTTACCATTCCTGCCTAATTGAAGCATCCCTTTTTGGTTTTTTGCTAGTTCTATAAATGTGTATTTACCATTGTGAGCTGCAACTGCTTCACTTCCTTTCTGCTTGTAGCCAAATATGATGTCAATCCATTCATGAAGATGCTCTGATACATATGGACTTTCTAAAGCCTCTTGGCTCTTCTGAAGAAAGTCATCAGGACCTGACAAGAGAAAGGTTGCAAAAAGGAGAATATATCCCGTTCAGTATTGGTATCCATCTCTCTTCCTCCTCTTTCTTGACAAGCCAACCAAACACCACACACTAAATCTCAATTTTCTTATAAAAATTAAAAGCACCTATTAATTATGTCAATGTTTTAAAAAAAGAGTTATTTTAGAAGATACCGGAATGGACATTTCTGACGAAGAACTACAATTCCAGCAATCTTGAATTAATTAATAATACAAGAAGTTTGACTATTATTACCTGATGCCCAAGGTGGAAGCTCTACATCTTCAACCATCTTTCCACCTTGCCTTTTTCCCAAGTCCAACTTCAAACTGTTTACTAGAAAACTAGAATCATTTTCATAAAATTCTGGAATCAACTGGAATTTAAAAAAAAAACAAACAAAAAACAACCAAGTTTTGATATTAGCTTAGTTTTGATCACTTAAACAGATCATTCAGTGGAAAGAAAGTTATTAAAGCTCTTATGTCAAGCCCTAAAGTTGGGCAGGTTTTCCCTACAAGACAGTTCTCTGAGCTAAATTGCTAAATTCAGAGTGGCACACATTTTTAACAAGTAATGTGTGACATATAAATCCGTAATATCTATGAATAACTCTCATTGCATAGCTACCTTCTCATTTTTAAGACATCAAGTAAGAGTCAAGACTAAAATCTAGAATGAAACTAAAATTATGACAGAAGTTTCAGAGGTTAAATCAACTACTTAAATACCACCATATCTAAACATTAACTGTAGACTATTTTTTTTAAAGCATCACTGTGTTAAATAATGTTTCTTTGATAAAGGAGTTTAACAGTGTTTACTATGTGACAGTTTATTATTCTCAACATATTCTGCAAGTTCTCAAGGCTCAAAAACCCAAGATACTACTTCCACAGTTTAACTCTCTGGATGTAGTGTCGCAATACAGCCAAATCCTTACATTTCACCAGACAATACATAAAATTGCATCTTTTCAGCCTTAATCCACACTCTGGTAATTCCCATGTATTTCCAATACCATCCACAATGATACTTCCGTTAAACTAAAAGCCAGAAAGCAGGCACAGATGAGCAAACATGGAGCTGATATAGGATTAATATACAGTTAACATAGGATTCATAAAATGCAGTCAGTGTTAAAAAAAAAACCCTAAAAATCCCAAAAAATCAAACCACACAACTGAAAAGAACAACAACAACAAAAAAAAACCCCTAACACACTCCAACCAACCACTCTCAAATCAACAGCAGATGAGAAAGCTAAGCACAGATGAGAAGATTTGAATAATTTTCCAGCCATTTACCTCTTTGAAATCTGTTGCACCATCCAAACAGTTTTTCCAGGTTTCTGCAATACTAGATAATACAGATCAATCACACATTCGTTAGAAAAAGTATTTTTTAAGGCTTTGCACTCCCCATTGATGCATATTTGAAAACAAAACCAGCCTAGTTAGAGACAAAATATAAACAAACCTGTTGAACATTCTGTCAGCGTGATCAAACTTTCCATTCTGCAGACAGAGCATGTATTCCGGAGCTAAGAAGAAAGAAAAACAGCATCAGCTTGTCCCAAACCTTGTCTGCTTTGGAGGTAACTGTCTGCTCAGAGAGCATATAAAAAGTGTCTTACCAACTCTAACGAGATAAAACAAAACATAACCCGGAGAAGAATAATGGCTTCCATACATGAACTTGGGCTCTGGCATTTCCTGGTAACGTGTCTGCAACATAGGAAGAAGAAAGAAACGTCTGTTTCAAATCAGCACTCCTGCTTTCCCTCAGTACTGAACACATACACACTGCCTCTTTTTAGAGACACAGATCAGGACCACCCTCAATTTTTCTTCTAATGATAAAACAAACTCGTAAGTTCTAATACGCATGCAGCTTTAATCAGAGCAGTAAATCAATACAGCAAAATAGCTGTTATAACGGATCATCCAGAACGATCAGGTTTTCAGTGTTTTTTCCCTCTCTCACTCCAACACATAACTGCAGTGACTCAAATTCAAAGAAGTGCAAACAAATGTTTCCTTTTTGTCTTTCACATCAAGCTTGATGAGAGTATGGAAGAACATACCGACTTCCATCAACCTGGAAAGTTCCTTCCTGTCTGAAGCTCCTACGCATTACTCTAAAATGTATCATAATATAAACAGAATGTCTTTACTGCAGTAAGCATGAAGCCAGTAACAGTTTGAGGAAAGTCAAATCTTAGAAGGAAGACTTTATTTACTGTTACTGTAAACACAATATTGTTCATATTCTTACCCTCCACAATCTTAGGAAATTATACAATTTTGAAATATTTCAATCTTTTTTATCAATATAATGGAGTTATTCTGGCAATACTTTTTTCTGTAATTTTGGAATAACTAATTTTCCATAGAAGACAATAATTTTACACAAATAATTAAAAGCCAAGCAACTGAGGATCTTCTAAGTCTCTAACTATGTGTTTGACAGCATATGAAAAGAAAGCCTGCCTTGAGAAACAGAAAAACTTTGTGCACTATTATAAGCATATAGAATTTTCAGTTTAGTGCTCTGACCTCCACGGATCCAAACTTCCTCCCTTCGAAGTACTCTCCCTCAAATTCAGTATTTTTCTTAAAAGGAAATATTTAAGATTTCTACTACTTTTTCTTATTTATTTCAAACATGTGTTTTACATTATGCATTTAAATCCATGGGTTTTGAAGTTTCATAAATCCATGTATGTTAATAGCATCTCAGTGCCACCACATATATAGTTAAGTGGATTTGGGGATATTATTTTAAAAGTGAGGCAAAACTTTTAAAAGCATATACATATGAAACGGTAGTAAGAGAGAGGAAATGGACTCAAATAATTTTAAATTAGCACTGACAAAACCAGTACTGATGAAATTAAGCTGGAAAATAAAGGTGGTATGGTTATAGGTATGTTTGCTTCTGATAAGGTTTATAGTTAACTTTAGATACAATAATTCATAAGACATAATTCCCAAAGCTTGCTGGACAAAGCTCCTTTTATTGCCAATATGTACAAGGCCCAAAATGTTCCGTATATAAATGCCAAGATATACATACCACAAGTCTATCCAGCCTTTCCTTATTCAGGGCACCAACTGGTTTACTAAGGTCACGAAATGTTTCAGGCTTTGTCAAATCTTAAAAAGAACAAGCCCATGGTTATAGACTCCAAGCATTCCACTAGACATTAATGTACTCTAATCAATACCTAAAAACAAACCAAAAAACCCTCCAACTTATCCAAGCAGCAACAAAGTAAACAAAAACCAACACAGAACCCCTCAGGTAATTTTCTCCCACCCTACTAACTGCAATCCTACAAAATCTTACTGTAAATGGCTACTCATCTTCCTTCCAAGTACATATAATCTCATACCTCTTGCTTAAGAGCTAATAGCTAATATATGGGACAGTTATTACAAGTAGTATCACGTAGTCAAGGTCCTGCTACCAAAGGCACAAAGGCTGCTATATCATCTTCCTACTCATTACCATTCTGTCAGGCTACAGTTAAGTCCCACCATACAATCAGATTGAAGTGTTTGAGCAGGTGCTGATGAATACCACGAGATTCCCCTACTCTGCTTCTTGCAGAGGGACAAAATCCTCAAAAGGACAAACTCTCAACACAAACTGAACTAAGACCCTTAATCAAGGAGTTTATTTAGGCACAAGCCTTGTCAGCCTCTTGCATTCAATTTGCACTGCTAAGAATTATAAAAGAACACCTGGATTCTACATGTCAGTGCATCTAACTTGTTCCAAAAAAACCCAAAAAATAATTTTACTGGTTCTTTCCCATTTATAAGAATCACAGAAAGTCTTTGAATGCTCAGTACTGCTGATTTGCAAAGCGACCAAGCAGATGTTTGGTACATACTCAGTCTCTGAGAAGTGCAATACTTAAACAGGTGAGATATTTTGTCCCCTAAGCTAAAGAGGAGGGGCAAGTCCACAAGAAAGCATCCAAGATCACTAATGCTAGGTTCATTTTGACGTAGCACAAAGTTTATGCAGTATAAAAGCCGCCCCCCCCTCACATTTCAGGCTGGTCATGATGCACTACCATGCTGTTTTTTATACACATACCTAACACTGAACTAGAGTAGTCTGCTATGATCCAAGGAAATACAGGATACTGGGAGAGATCGTTGCAGCTTCTATCAGCCAGATTGTTGAGATGGAGAAGATACTGGTAATTGGATATATGTCCTCGCTGCCACTGCAACATATAACTTTCAGCTGTGTGCTCTGCAATATGATTTTCTAAAATTGAATAAAACAGTAGGAGTTGTGAGATTTGGAGTTTGACTCCCAAATTACATTGTGATTAACATTATGCAAGATACTATAAAATAATTAAGAGCACAGTTTCTTAATAGAGCAAGTCAGAATTAATTGGCAAATCCATGTTTCCATAGCTACCATACTTCACGCACTTTTTAATACCTCTACAAACAGGTCTAAATTGCATTTGGCCAAAAAAACCACAAAACATAATGAAGGAGTGCTGAAACCAAACACAATAAGAATGGATGAATATTTAGGCAGGAATGGAAAAATCTTTACAGACCATGAACTCTCAGCAATCTGGTAACCTTTAAGATTTCAAATTTCTAGAAGCAGCTCAGCTTTAGTCAAGAAGAAAATTAAATATATTTTCCTACTGCAACCAAGGACGCCCACTATCAGTAACTTGAGGAAAGAAGTCATGTATGTACATGAACAGGATTTAATTTCAGATTGACTGAAACAAAGAGCAGAGGAAAAGAAAACTTGACCCACACTCAAGACAGTAGGAATTATGCACCTGGAGTGGTCTTTGAAGTACAGGGGGAGCTCAAGAAATTCAAACTGCACTACTCTCTGCTTATTAGCTGTAATGTCAAGGTATGCTGCTGGAAAACGGGGTAATTTATTTATTTTTAAACTTTCTTCCATTGATTCAGAATGGAATCAGAACCTGGGCAAGTGCCTGAAACAGCAGGATTGAAGTACTGCAACCATGGCATGATAGCAAGAAAGAAACTTGGATTAGATTATGGCAGTCCTCTATTTTAGCTCAGCACAGGGTGGAAAGACATATTCCAATCTTTACTTCACTTTAGTACTTTAAATTCTGCAAGTAAAAAGTGTAAGCACCTTCCAAGAGAGGCTCTTCTGCTGGCAGAGGGATACCGAGGTGCTACAAACACTTTTAGGGAAAGAGCTCACCCTTCTTTTTATTTCTAAGCTCCAATATCATCCAGCATTTCCATCTATACCCTGAAATTTCACCTTAAGAAAATTATCCAGAAAACAAAGTCTGAAGCAGGGTAACAGCATGCAGCTATTTCAATAACAGAGAAAATTATGTCAGAATCTATTTCTTTTTCAAAGCAAAAAATCTAAAAGACTAAAACAATTCTCAAGGAAAGTTATCATTCCTTCATGGCCTTTCCATTTTTCTATGTGAAGCAGGAGGGGAATGTCAACTGAACAGGTGAAGTCATTGAAACAGAACTAGAGTCCTGGTACAATAGCAAAATAGCACAAAATTTACAGAAACATTTTAAATATTGGCAGTAAATATGAGTTTCAGTGTTTCAAATTACAGAAAAACTCAGCCTTTTTCTCCCTTTCTTCTACGGCACACACATTTTAGGAAGTTTCTGTTTACAATCTGCAAAAAAATCCATCACTTTCTAGGAATTAATGCACACAAGACTTAACTGAAATGAGAATTTAACTGTTTCAGAATGGTAATTTTCATCAACCACTCCTAAGACTGACAAAAGTTCAGGTATTTATGTGTGCACTGGAAATCCACCTATTACAGTAAGTTCCTCAATATGGTCTTAACTGAGGGCCTGTGGGATCCATACACAAGCTAGTCTATATTTTTTCAGCAAAACACAATTTAGCTGAGTGGATCTTATTTATTCCTTGCCTTGAAGATAGTGTTTTGTGGCTTTGTTTGTTTTATTTGTTTGATTTTTGGTTTGGTTTTTTTTGAAGGGGGGAAAAGGGGGCTGTTAAATGCCAGTGCATACCAAGTTGCAAATCAGAAGAATTACTTTGGCCTCAATAATGTCACCTCAGCTTTCACACTCAGCTCTTCAAACACAACCAAACAGATGCCATTTCACAACATTCATTCTGACCTTTGCTTATTTATATTAAAAATTGTTATAGCTTATATGTCTGTTTATTTTTCTCATTCTTTCCACACATCAACAGAGCAAAATCAGACAAATTTCCCTTCACAAGGTACTATACACTACATTAATAAATAAGTACTGCAAACCTATATATGTTGCAATAAGGAAATAGACCTCATCTCGATCCTGATAGTTGTAGAATTTCAAGTAGATGTCAGAACATAGATCGTTTTCTGTGCAAAATACTTCAAGTCCCTGGAAAGTTAAAGGGGGTGAGGGGGAGGAAACAAATGAGAGCAATTATTGACAAGCTGTAGTACTTGTGTTTTCTAACAGAATGTTCCAGTAACTAATACCTAAGACTTATGACTCTGTACCGGGTAACGGTTTTGCCCACAAAATCTAACATATTAAATTTTCTATTTCCAATCATAACAGCATTCAGCATTTACACTGAGCCAATAGATTGGCTCTGTCTGGATTGATCAAGCATAGGTAATAGACACTTAATTCTTTGCATCACTCTATTCACTTAGGCAAAAAAAAATATATTTGGTTTAAATGCGTTTTGAGACAAAAAAAAATTCTGCAAGACTGGAATGTCAGTGCTAACACTGAAAGCACACAGCTGAGGTTTCACTGCAGATCTCTTGTCTTTCCTCAGTCATGTACACTGGGACTCATCAGTCCACATTAGTCTCAATATGAAGCAGTGACCAAACTTTCTCCACAAATCAATCCAGACAAAATACACCATGAGAGAGAAATTCATTCTATCCTGTGATAGGTGTTTGAGATAAATGGAATTAATTGCTCCCTAATGGTACTCCCTTCTCCCTTCCCCTATACTGACTGCTTATGAAAGAAGTTTTTCATCCTTGTCAGGATTCACTGTTTTCATCTTTTTGACAACACAGGAAAATAAAACACTTAAAAAACCGGAAAGGATCATTGAGTATTGTTCACTATTTAATACAGAGTTTTTAAGAGCACATGGCTTTTACCTAATGATGCAGACTGTTTCAGCTGGTCACTTCAAGAAACCGTATATACAGCAAGACAATAAAATAAAATAAATACTTCAGCTTACCAGTGGCATCAGTCCATGTCTTCTTTTATAGATGCGACGCACGTTTTGCAGTGTTATTTGTACTACTGGTTTCTGTGGGGGATGAGGAAAGGGGAAGAAAAGACGGAGACATTCTAGTAGGTTTATGTTCTTCTACCTTACCCTCCTCAGACAACCTGAAGTTTTTCTTAACTATAGCTACTAGCAATATGAAAACAATATCCATCCACATCATTTTAGCAGTAGAACAGGGATGCTAAGCAGTCACGTTAAAGAGAGGAAGCTTGTCTTTGCTGTTGTGTTTTGCTTGAGCAGCAAAGCAGTTTAGGAACAAGTAAGCAGCAGTGTATTATCCGCGGTCTGTCGCCAGTAGCGATGCTCATGCACGAGAGAAGCAGGACACAATAAACCGTGCTTCAAGGAAGCCATCAGCTGCTGGGCAAACCGTGCCACGGGTGCCACCCGGCGGCTGGAATCACAATGGCACCGTTATCCCACTGAAACACCTTTCCCTTGCCCGGACTTCCAGCATGTCAGAATCATAGAATAGTTCGGGCAGGAAGGGACCTTTAAAGGCCATCTAGTCCAGCCCCACTGCAGTGAGCAGGGACATCTTTAACTAGACCAGGCTACTCAGAGTGTGGTCCCACCTAACCTTGAATATTTCCAGGGATTGGGCATCCACCACCTCTCTGGACAACCTGTGCCAGTGTTTTACCACTCCCATTGCAAAAAACTTTTTTTTCTCTGTCTAGTCTGAATCTAGCATGCTCTAGTTTAAAACTATTAACCTTGACCTATCGCAAAAGGCCCCACTAAAAAGCCTCTCCCCCAGATTCCTCCTCCTTCGTCAAACACACATTCTCCAATTCCCTTTTCCATTCTCTGTACTAGCTCCAAACATTCCTTCCTCTTGTCACAGACATGATCTCTCTAACTCAATGTTCCTTTCAGAGCACTCAGAGCTTTCCCTTTATTTTCCCTGTGTTTGAGTCTCCAGACTCCACTGAATATTCAGCTTTTATTTCCTTGTCCTTAGGGCACTCAAACTAGGCAGACTCCTTTCTTCCCCCAGAGGGTACCAGTGGATGAGAGCACTAGAGTGTGCTCCAGTCCTCAGCCCTGTGGAGGGAACTGGCAGTCCAGCACTGGGATTAGAGGATGGGTCTAGCTTGGTACTTCATCCCTGGCCAGACTGTGGTCCATCAGCCTGCAGGACCAGTCACACCCAGCTGGAGCAGCACCAGGGCTGCTGATGCAATCTCACATGCTGACAAGTAAATTGGAAAAAAAAATTAATCTGAGAATTAAAGTTTTCTGGTGATTGTGCTACTGCCATGTCCATACTAAAGGTATTTCACAGAATCATAGCTAAGTCTGTGGCCTGCTAAGACTGTCACTACTGTTTCTATAACAAAGTTCCGAGGCAGTAATCCATCTGCAACGCACACTCAGTTTTCCTCCAGAGAAAGAAATCAGTTTAATAGAAAACCTAGCTAAGAGCTCCCAAAGTAAACTACATGTATATAAAGCTCTCACAAAGTTGTATCAGCATCAGACTAAAATTGAGAAATTTATCTTAAATGAAATGTTACAAATAGTGATCTTCAAACATTAGTAGAGAATGAGCAAAGGACATTTTGTGCTTTGTCAGTAGGAGGTAAACTTTAAGCAAGTTAGCACAGAACGAAGCCTCAGAAGAAGAGATACACTGAATGCAGCAGAGATCAAAGGAAAACTAATGACCTTCTAAATATAACTGAAAATAGTCTTCTTGGAGATGTGCACTACGTGCATTTCAGAGAAAAAGTACAGAAAATTAAAACTGTCCACTAGCAGGGCAGCGTGCTCACATTGTATGCAAGACCATCTATGAGGCACTTACAGGATATCCATTAAGAGGCTGGAAGTACAAGTTAGCATCAGTAACGCACACATGCCCTGGATTAGTCACCAGTGGCGTCACCATTTCTGCTTTACATTCCATATGCAGCGTTTCAGAAATGCTTTGAAATCTACAAGTGAAGAAAAGGAGTAAGTTTACCTCCAGTTCTTACTTTGGTAGAGGCACCCTCAAATTACTTAGAAAGGTTTTAGTTAGCTTATAGCCTTGGGACATCAGAATGAGGACTTCACTAAGCCTATTTTACACAGGAAGAAAGTTCTTTGTTGACACCTCCACTTTAACAGGCACTCCAGAAAGGAACACTGGTACATTCTGCTCCAGTCTCACAGCAGTAAGCCAGTTGACTTTTCTAAAACTACAATTTTATTTGGC
Source organism: Melanocharis versteri (assembly GCA_013397845.1). Classification (NCBI taxonomy): domain Eukaryota; kingdom Metazoa; phylum Chordata; class Aves; order Passeriformes; family Melanocharitidae; genus Melanocharis; species Melanocharis versteri. Next base: position 789,525 of record VZTG01010316.1, read on the forward strand.
ATATACTGATGCCCAATTGCAATAAATTCACAGAGAAATGAAACATTTTGGAGACAAAGTAACGAGTTCATCTTTACAACACAGAATTTCCCACTCTCTATTCCAGATGCTTCAGAATACAAAGAAGCTAACTCTCTGAATTAGAGAACTTATACTAACTCAACCAGACATCTAACTATCAGTGCAGTAGACTAATCAACCAACAAGATGAAAATGATTTCTCAGTAGAAAGTGATTAGAAAAGTACCTCTTTTTATCAAATGAAGTTCTAGCCAAGCGTGATTGCAATATAGCAGTAATCTAATGTGGAAGGAAAGAAAAATTAATATGGTCTCTGGTTCAAATGCCATGAGAATTTCATTATTAAACAGTGATATCACAATTTCATTATTAAACAGAGATATTAGAAATAATCAGATACTCACCATGGCAGCTTGATCTCCCATCTTATCTAGACAAGAAGCCCTGTAAAGCTAAGCAACGAGTTTTAAGAGAAATAGCACAGAGATCTCCCACACAGCTTAGAAGTCAACAGAAACAGGAGGGGCTTTAGCATTCTTGGTGACAGCATACCAAAAGATCTATTACTATTTCTTTTTAAAGTAGAACATATTTGTTCACTGCTACTGCCATGTTACTACTTTGTCTGCTTACCACCACTCTGCATACTAAAAGCTAATATGGGTCACTTACAACAGCTGTCAGAACTAGACGCTGTGTTCAATTCTACATTGCAAAAATAGATACTCCAAGGTTTTCACCTTGAGAACAAATAAAGCTCTACATTAAAAAACAAAAGATGCTGAGATGAACTATGCAGGGATATCTAATAACCACATACCTGATGTAGAGTTTGCACGACATCTCCTACTTTCCAAGCAACATCCAGTTGGAATAAGTGTTCTGTTTTACCCTAAAATTAAAAGTACATTTACTACAAATGAATTTCAAATAGAACTCAGTGGGGAAAAAAATAAAATGAAACTAAACTAAAATAAAAACCCCTAAATAATAGAACTCTAAAACTCGGTAAAACTATGCTATTAAAGGTTGTGCTGTATCTCAGAGACTCTAAAAGCAGATGTAAAACCTGATCTTTTTTTTCTTTACAAATATATCTTCCCTGTGGAAAGCTCTCTGTGCAGTATTTTGTCTGTTTTCTAATACAATACAGCACAATAGCTTTGAAGTGAACAAGTTAACGTAGTGCAAACACCTGTAAATGTAGAAATAGTATCTGTTCTGCCTATTTTAATATCAGCTATTTCAATATCTATTTTAAACACATGCAAATATAAAACTAGCAAATGACATGTTACATTTAAACAGCTACTGTATTTCTTATAGACGAAATACACCAGCCTATCAAATCTTTAAAGACTAGGCTAAAAAAGTTAGTCATTGTCATCTACATAAGTAGTTTTGAGCTGAAAAGATCCCAAATCCAATCACAGCCTATTTCGACTAGTCATTTACAAAAGCCTCACTAACACATCCCAGCACATGAGGCACACTCATTTTTCCCCTACAAAGTTTTCCCAGCTTTCTTAAGTGTCATTTTATAGTACACATTTCTGGTTTTAACTGAAGTATATTAAAAGTATGTGTATGGATAAACTGTTACTAACTTTACACACAATTCATATTTAGCAAAGGTTGCTGGATCTTTCATGACCCCTGAATGTAGTATTAAAACTGTACCAATGTGTTTCTGTAGCGTTTTGTGATTTCTAAGGCTAGACTTTAAAAAAAAACAACCAAGTGATCAGTAAGACTATGGCAAGACACAGGTCAGTAGATACAACTGGATTAATTTTAAACTGAAGGAAGGAATACATGAAAATCTAGATGATCTTCAGTGTAATGTATGTCATCTGAGTTGAACTGACAGCAATGCAAGAGGAAAGCATGCTTGAAAAAGCAAATGGAACTGGATTATAGGGAGACATGAAATTCAACAGCAATTTAGATAAAAGCCTTGTAACATTTCACCCAGAGCATCATTTTCCTTCAACAGGAAAAAACACAGCTCTCAGAAATCCTAGTGAATGGTCTGCAAGGATTGCTTACAGCCAACAATGTGAAAGTTTTGTGAGCAGTTGTCCCTGTAGCTCTCCAGCCACATTCAAAGACAACAGCTCAGTATTTTGTAATTGATCTGAAACAATCAAAGAATCAAAACATGGAAGATAAAATGCATTACTCAATTCCAGCACTCAGGGACATATATGGAACTGGCAACAATTCAAGTAGAAGACATTTAGCAGCAACAGAAAAAAATCAGAAAATACTGAAGGTGAACTAAATTTCTTGTTTTAAAATGCAGAAACATAGCTGCACTTTAGCGAAGTAAATTGTGATGGTTAACTGTCAGAAATGTTTTAACTGTAGATGAATCATAACTTAGGAGAAAATGAAGTGAAAAGCTTTCTAAACAACCCTTCTGATTCTTTTCTTTTTCACTGTGTTGGCAATGGGATAAGGTATTTTTGTGATACTTAATAAATCTTGCACATGGCTGCAAAACAGATCATGGAAGGACTAGAAGACAAACAGGTTCAACGCATGAAGAATTACCAGAATAAAACAAACAAACAAAAAATCTGAAGTCCTAGTTTAGAGGCTGATCTAATCACAAAACCAACCCAAAGCAGTTGTTGAGAGAATAGAGATCCTCTCTTGCCTCTTTGCTGTTCACTATAGTAATGCAAATTTATGGACTCCGTTATTCTTGAAATTTCTTACTTAAACAAATACATTGAGAAATACAATTCTGTCTTTTTCAATTCTTGGGCAATATGTTAATTAACTCTGAATTTTCATTTTGTGTTTGTGCCTTAACTAACCTCACAATCTAAGCAAAAACCCCTTACTTGTATGCCTTGAAGCCTCCGGGCTCAGAATCAGAGCAGACTGACCCCATCAGCAGAAAGCAACCAGGAGTAAGCTCCAATTTCTGCTGTGAGCAGCCTTGTCTGCCACTTCTTTGAACTGAGGAGCACTCAGCTAGGAAATATCAATTAGCAATCTCTCATCTCAAGGCTGAGCAGAACAGAGCAGAAGCCACTTAGCCAGGATGCAGCATCCACTGTACACGAGCAGTCAGCTGACAGCTCTGACTGTTGAGCACATCAAGGTAAATGGCAAGTGTCAAGTCTGCAGCATGTCCTCCAAGAAGTATCAGAAAGCCATCACAGAAGAATTCAGACAAGTTTTTTCAACATGCAATTACCATTTTTTAAAAGCTTTATTGTCATATTCGTCAAATGATAATTATCTTACTCTTTCAGAAATGAGAACATAAATCCTTAAAAAACTCCAGTTTGCTAAGAACAGTGTATAAATACATACTTACTCTTACTGTTTTATAGGGTGCAATAATGTTTCTTTCTTTAATAAGAAAAACCTGAAAGAGTAACAGACATTACAGATTCACACCTTGAAAAATAATGAAATTTATCAGAAGTACTGGTAAATACAAAGCTAAGAACACTGCTTAAGCAAGCAAAACAGAGGGTTGTAATATCCTGCTTTAAGTACCCCAGATAAACTGCAGAAAAACAATGAGCTTTTGTATCAGCTAACTGCAAGGAGGGCAAGAGTCCAATTTAGTTCAGAGGCTTACTTATACAGTTGATTAGTGGGCTTTTATCCTAATCATATGACCTTCAAGGAGTTGCAATAGTAAAGCAAATACACACAGCTACATTCAGTGAGGCAGATCCTCTCCCTCTTCTAGTGGCTCAAGGTTCTGTCCAAACAGGAATTACCCCAGACTGGCAACTCACAACAGGCACTGTGCAAACTTTCTCAAATGAATGCCTTTCTTCTGCTGCTAAACGTTTTGCTTCCAAGCTCCAACCACAATGAACACCAGACCTCTGCCCTCATCCAATACCATGCTTTTGAACAGTTTTATGTCTCTGGTGCTGGCCTCATCTCTGAGAACATCCTTCCTCTCCAAAACCCACATAAAACTACTCTCCTTCTTCAGAACATTCTCACAACTCCTATAAAAAGACCTGACTGCTAGCACACTAATTTGCATGCTGTGCCTTACTATCCACCATCTCAAAGACAATAAGCCAGAAATAAGTTGTGGTTTTGCTGCTTGCAGAGAAGGCTCAAACTTGCTAAATCTCAGGCCTAAGCTTGGAATTGGTTCTGAACTAAACAAAACACACTGGACTGCATAACCTACTGTGTTCTGCTCCTGGCCCAAGAGACTTGGTCGATCGCAGGTCCTTTCCCAGTGCCTCAGTTTTCTTCCCACAGGTAGCACACCTGTGGTTCTACACTCCAAGGCATCATGGCAGCAGCCCCAAACCAAGGACAGGTACTAAACTTGCAAGAATGGATGCGTACCATTCTCTCTATGCAGAATCCTTCTGGCTGCTACACACAGCCTTCCCCATTCCCATCAGCTGACAGCAGAGCCAACCTTCACCACACAACCTCTCCAAGAAACATCCAGCTAGAAGAAAGCAAGTGGTAGGCTCAGAAGCCCATAAGCTCAGCATGCCTCTCTAAGTGCTACATTAAAAGACAATGGTAATTAGTGTCTTTCATCTGACATCAGCATATAGACCTGAATCAGGCCATGAGAGAATCAGAATGAGAAACCTGCTTCACATTCATCGCTCTTCTGCAGGATAACTATACGGAGTAGTCCACATTATATAAGAAGTAGACATAATGGTTTGGGTCTTTTTCACTTGTAAGCTGAGCAAAACCTTAAGCATACTGTATTAATTTCCTGTTTTGGAGGATTTCCCCCAATTTTATCTCAAGAAAAAATACCGAAATAATCTCAAATTATTATTCCAATTTAATGTATTTTAAAGTCATTAGTTCTAAGTTGTCTGTTACATAAAGAAAAGCTGGTTATCCAGCTATGTATCAACTATTTTTTCTGGGTCTAAAAGGCAAAGATATTTAAGATGTTCCAAGTATTCGCAATGTGCGGTTTCCTGCAAGGCCGAAATTCTACTTAAAAAACCGTATTTTTAATTAGATTATGATTTGTCATAATTACAACTAGTGACTACTTGACACTTGGAAGTCCATGTGCCTTTTATACAAAATACCAGCATTTATGATGCCACCCAACTATTTCAGAACATTTCCTCAGAGACAGGAAGATGACTGCCAAGCTACACATAGGAGGAGTGGGGGATGCTAACCACATTTGCATCTTAAAACTTAAATCCTCTTTCCTACAAGATGTTTCATATAATCATTTGTTCTTCAGAACATATAGTAATGATGTATGGTGGAAGCATTGCCTGGAACAGCTAGAAATACTTTTTTTAAAATCACTCAGTACACAAGAAAAACCTGCCAACTCAAGAAATAGATTACACAGTATTTTTCACAGTAGCAATTTCAAAATGAAATTAAATATACTTATTACTTCAACACAGACCACAAACTTCTCTGGCATAAACAATATCAAATGCTTGAGGGTGTTTTTGACTGTGGCAGCCTGTAACTGAGCAAGGCTATCAATTCTGGGCATTGGTAAAGACAGATTTTAGAAATATACAAGTATATTTAAAACCGTATTTCCCACCTTACCTCTGTTCTATGCTGAAAGGAAAACATGAACTTTTATTTTTTTTAAACTTTTACAGCTTTGGAACACCTATCAACTACAATTTATCAAAATTTAAAGTGTATCCCCTTGGTTAATTTTAAGAATGAATATATCCACAATCACAACTCTTGACTGAAACTTGAAGACAGTATTTCAGGACAGCCTCTGAAAACTATTTGGTGGACATACAGCACAGAGTTTTCACAAATCTGAACCGCAGGGACAGAGATGGCTTTCCCATTACCAAAACATGCTGCAGAAAGGAGACGAAAGCAGTATAACAAGACCAAACTAAAGATGATTTATTACAAGCTTTATTACAGTCTGTTCTCCTTTTTCATTCAATTCGAAGGTTTCCCTAAGCTCCATTATAAAATGCAGAGGGCAAAAAGTTCAGTTTATTGAATTAATGACTTGAGGAAGTCATTAACAGTTTGCAATTTCCAGCATCAACAGTTTCACATTAATGCTTAGTTTTTGACACTAATTAGTTTTGTTTTCAGTTAACTTCCCACTCTTGGTCTACAGCTTTGAGGAAAAATACCATTAAGGAATGTAAGCTTGCTCATTTATGTAACCTCACCCATCTGTACATCAAGAATCTGTTATATGAAGGTCTTACCTGGCTACATACAACAGAGATCCCTCCAGATGTATTCCTAAAATGTAAATAAGATAATTGAAATGATGGGCATTTAGGCTTCAAAGGAAGTTAAATACATACAGTATCCCAAATTTACCTACCGTGTGAAAGGGTTATTTGCTTCATTATCTTCTGGGGCTTTTATACTGATGCAATCTCTCAATGGTATCTGCAGCAAGTTATAAAAATACACAATCTTTCTTAAAAGCTTTTTATAAAGAATCTTTAGGTACCAAGAAATTTAAGTTTGCACTGCTTACCTTGATAATGGGCTGGATATTGTCATCTGGTTCAAAAATAATTGACTTTGAACAGATTTTTAGGGAGCCTCTGAATTTTCTAAAAGGAACAATAAAAAAAAAAAGTTGTGCATGCATTCGAGATACATGAGCCTAGAATGACTCCAGTAAATTATGGTATGTAAGAGTTTTGTACCTTTCATCTTTGCCATCTTTATTTATAATATGGTTAGCTGTGTGCTGTTCAAAGTAATATTCTTCCAGGTTAAGAAGAAGCAGCGAAAACCTACAAATAAAAAAAGAAATCTTTTATTCTAAGAGAAAATACCATAACAGTTAGTACTCCTAATAAAACATATCAGATGTTTGGAAAGTCTTCAATGATCTCTTTGCTGCACCCCATATCCCAACAATGAATTAATTTAGCTTTTTAAAATAACAACCTATATGGAAAATTTGTGTACATATGAAGATCAATTGATGCTCTTCCAACATATATAAGGTTAGATATTTGATTCTGATGTCTTAGGTGGAAGCTATTCTAATATAGTCAGGCTTTCTGCTTTAGCCCTGATCAATGTATGTCAGTAAAAATATGCAATGACATAAAAAGGAAAGGCAGGAACTAATCACTTAAAATGGATGAAATCAGATTGTTTTGAAGCCAAGCCAAATTACATTGGTCTAAAATGTTAAGTGAAAACACTGGCACAGATTTTACAACACGGCTAAGTCACTCAACAGACTCCCTCTGAGGAAGTATTACCTTCCTCACCAACCACGTTTTGTACTTCCTCCGTACCTCTGTCTGCTCAGCCTCCCAGGAAGCCTGTTCATGGACTAATGTGATTAACAACAAACCTCAACAACAACAAAACAAAAACAGGAAACTGAAGTCTTCTAAAGTATTTAATTGCAGGATCATAGTAATGCCAGTGCTGGTACCAAGTAAATGCAAATAGGCCAGATTAGGTGAACACGAAAATGCTTTCTCTACCAACTTAATTAAAACTGCCGCAAGTGATCAAAACTCAACAATTTTCTAACAGGGGGAACACTCGGCCACTGAGTGTTTCAGCTGTAGAGAATGCCAGTGGATACTGGCACAGCAGGAGAAGCAAAAACAATTTCAGTTGGAAGCACAACTTGTTCGTGTGCAATGCTGATCTGATCTGCACAAGTACTTAGTATTTATTTACACCCACACTTTGAGCTTTTTGTACTTTGCTCATGATCTGCTTCACCAGAAATGCCTTTAAAAACACTAATAAAAACCAAGTGTCCCCAGAGCAGTATTCAAACCGCAGTAAACATGTCAAGAGTTCACAAAATGAACTGAGTGAATCAAACAGCCTGTTCACTAAAAAAGCATATTTCACAATGAAAAAAATAGCGTTATTGAAAATACATCTCGTGCACTTAAAGATTTGTGTTGTGGTTGTTATCCTGAACAGAACCTAACTGGAAAGGTTTACTGTAACTACAAGTAACAGTGGGTCTATATACTCAAAACTGCTTGTGTGTGCGAGATACTTTGTCCTACTACTCTGCAGCTTTTTCAAAACAGCCTTATCTCTACCTCTCCTCTTTTGAAAACAGATTTTTATGATCCCATTGCGCTAGTTTTGGCTTGATTTTCTTTGTAGTATCTACTATGGGGCTTTGTTTTGGATTTGTGCTGAAAACAGTGTGGATAATTGAGAGATGTTTCTGTTATCACTGAGTGTGCTTAAATAGAGTCAAGGCCTTTTCTGCTTCTCACCCCACCCCACCAGCGAGGAGGCTGGAGGTGCACAAGGAGTTGGGAGGGGACACAGCCAGGACAGCTGACCCCAACTGACCCAAGGGTTATTCTGTGCCATATGGAATTATACTCACAATATGAAACATAGTAGCTTCCACACAGTTACCATTAAATCCCATTTTTCAACATATCATCCAGTTGAAATCATCCGGGACAAACCTAAAATTTCTGATTTTTAAAACTCAGATCTTGCAAGTCCTATCACCTCTTAAAGCTTTTTAATAAAGCTACGTTAGGATATACAAAGAGCAATTCACCAGTAGAATGCTCTTCTTTCTAGTAAGTATAAGCATATACATTAAATTTATTATCCACAAGTCAAAATATTTAAATAATTTTTTAAAAAAGTCAAGAACAAAGGTAGCATCCAGATTTGTTTGAAAAAATCTATTCTCTTTCATCACGAAACAGCCACTACTGACATAGGAAACATGAGCTTCAGAGAAATGGCATTTATGGCCCCACAATTACTTGTTTCCCAAGAAAACTATAATGCCTGGTCAGTAGAATTCATTTCCAAAATTCTTCATTCTTGGGCTCTTTCCTTTGTCTCCACCTCTTTTAACGAACTCCTCACATTTTTATATTCTTTCCAAATTCACCTGTTGACAGCACTGGTAATTACTAGACTTTTTAAGTTTTTGGTAAATGCAGGCATACCTCATGTATTGAAGACAAGCCATGTTTTTATATCAAAAACATGATACAGAATAACCTTGGCTGTTATCCACAACAACTATAATATGCTCAACATAAGCCAAAATACATAAACCAAGTGAGTTCTCTTTGAAATTTTTCATTATAACTATCCCCATGAAACTATTGTATCTTTGTACTTGTCACTTTAGAAATCAATTCACCTTCCCAAAACCAGAAGCTGTGGGCAAGAATTTGAGGTATTCTTTCCTTGGCATAACACTCACTGCTGCTGAACCAGATGATTTCATGAAGAAAAAGAAAGAAAAAGCGAAGATATACACAAAAACTCAAGATAAACTCTTCATATAGGCTAAATAGGTACTGTGGGGAAACTGTAGGTTTATTCCTTTTTAAATACCATGTTTGCTAGCAGGATCCAGTTTATCCTTTTGCTGTTCTCTCCGTGTCTCTTCCACATGAGTACTCATTCTCCAGGCTTAGAGACACAGCATTGTTGTAGAGCTTCTTGTAGGAGACCAGTGACCTCCTCTGCAATGATTCCCTGCTCACTGACCTCAGCCTTCCTGTCTGGAAGATGGGTTGTATTGCTGTGCTGGCAACTGTTAAAGCATTTTTCCTCAAACACTGTACATTATATAGGCTAAGTGTGTTTTCCACATTTTATCTACCCCTCCTACTCTCCACAGAGCCTTCCATGTAGCTCTGAAGTCCTTTCCTGGCATTTCTATGCTTGTTGCTACTCTGCTTGCAAGCCCCTTTACTCCAACTGCATTTTCCTATATTTTCAGGCTGAAGTAAGTCACTTCTGCAGGCAGACAGACCCAGATATCAAATCTCAACAAATGCAATCACAAACCTCTACTCTTCTAAAGCACCCACAGCAATTGGGACAAACAAGTCTGTCCCAAGACTATGCCACAAAAACTGCACCTTTCAAAATTAATACGATACCATAACTGAAAGAAAATTTTCAGACTTGCTTCTCAACTACTGGCTAACACATCTAGACCAGTTCAAGTTACTGCTAATAATGAACTCTGGAGATTATGATGCATGATCTCTGGAATAACATTCTGGAACTTCTCAACCCATCTCAGTGTTTACTGCTCAAGTATTTAAATTTCATTTGCCTGTGTTAATGATCCATAGAGCTGTCAAAGAAAACTCAAGTTTCACCACATGTTACTAGAGTACAGTCAGAGCTTTTTATCTTCACAGAAGAAATATTTTTCACACAAATAAACAGAGCCATTGATAGTTACTGTATCAACAGGGTCCCTCTTGAGAACCATCACTGAACATGATGATACTTCAGGCTTGCCAGGAGGTTTAACAAGTATCTACAGATAGCAAGGGTACAGATCAGTCTCTGGCATGTTGCATAAGTAGACAAACAGTGTTGTGAAGGCCTGAAAAAAATAGAACATCAATCATAATAGCTATAAAGTTACAGCAAAGGGGATCTTCAATGTGCAACTAAACAGCTGGGCTTTGGGCTGACTGCCTTCCAAAGATCTAAAGGAGGTATTTCAAAGACACCTGTGATATCAAGATGACTGGCATACCAAATTTATATACTATCAACTGCTATGTGGTCGGTCCTACAACAAGAATTTGTATGCACGTTTAGCATAGATCTAAAACAGTAATTTCATTCTGCACATGACATGAAAACTTAAAAAAAATCAAAAAGTAACAGTAGGAAGAGAACGCATGAGATACCCTGTATCAGAAATTGGCTAAACCTGTAAGAGTTGAAAACCATATTTTGGTATTCATCCACTGAGCAGCTGCACTGTTCCCAGTGCTGTGTAATTACCAGCACACACTGTAAGCCCATGACTTTATCACACTGACCTGGAATAACAGCCTGGATCACAAAATCAATGTTAAGACAAGTAACACTAAGCAAGTCTGTCCCCCGTCTACCCTTCCTTGCCTTCAAGTCTGATCTCAAGACATAAAAACCCCTCAATCTAAGCAGTTAGTCAGGCAAATCATAAGTTTTAACCAGGTAATGTAGAAAAATGCTTTGGTATCTAAAATGAAAATGGGTTGGGTTTGTTTTGTTTTTTTTTTTACTTTTAAATTACCAGCAAGAACCAGCATCTAAAAAAACCAAACAACAAACCAACAAACAAACAATGCCCAGTCCTGGTTCTTACATATTTGCAGGAGACCCCTTCAGTGTCTATTAAACACCTTTGCCTGATGCTCTAAAACTCTGCATTCCTGTAATACAGTAAACAAATGTGATACAATAACAAATACCATAAAGTTAATTTTTCAGGCAAACAGAAAAGATCAAGTTTGAGACATTTTTCTTACTATCAGCACTTGGTTCATTTTGATCCATTTTCAAAATTAATAACCCAATTGTTACAATTGTTACTTGAAACTTCCCAAGTGTAAATCATTAATGAGTATTTATTAAAAATCTACTTAGAGAAAGGTAATGCTATAGCTTGGAAAGCAACTCGAATATCTGTTGACACAAAATCCTTTGAAATCCAGCAATAAAACTCACACGTGAAAGCTTATTACAAGATATTTTTATACTTGTGTCCTAATAAAGACAGGTTTATGTCCACAAATGTTGTGGTCACAGTGCTATTTAATGGTTTGCAACACACTGACGAAGTTAGTAAGCCACATACATGTCTTCAGGGATCACTGACCACTATTTTCTTGTACAATGAATTTGACATACTAGGCTATCCAAAAAAACCCCAATATACTATTCTGAAAACGACAAAGAGACAAATTAGACAAGATTTTCAAAAAAGGTTCAAACCCCATGGAAGTAGCTATAAGGGTTGAGAGTCTGCAAGTTCAATGCTTTATACTATAGCTTCTTAACAGTCCAGTCTTTATCCTCAATGTCTCACCAACAGCAAACAAACTTCCAGAGAACTTCCAAGGTGATTGTATTTTCTTATTACATGTAATATTTGAAAAATGGAACTTGAGGGGGGGGGAAAAAGCAGCTTCAGTAGCTTTACTGGTCCCACACACTTGTAATGCCTCAAAAACTACTTCCAGTTGTGGAGAACAGCCAATTTTGACTTAAAAAGTTATTACATTAGCAGACAGGCCATAATGCAAGCTTCTGTTCAGAGCTGTAGAGTTTTCCCAGGATAGTTTTGCACATGGAAGGGTACATGGAATACCAGAAAAAGTACCATGTGAAGGGGTCAGGCACAAGAACAAGGTGGTCAGGAACGAGACTTTACCCTTTGGAATGCAGCAAACCTGTGCAGCAGCTCTGCTGTCAGAGATGCTGGGAAACAGGCAGTTTCACTTTCCAGAGTAAAATAAGTTGGTAGCCACCACTGCCACTACAGCAGAGCCTTGAGGTTTAGAGTGGGTGGAAAGGCACTTACACTATTGCATTTCAGGTTTAATTCAAGTTCTGCTTTCAAAAATCAACAGCAGCAGCTTGGAACGGGAAGAAAGAGCATGCTAGACAAGGGAATATCTTCTATTATAACAACTCACACAGCTGGAAAAATCAACACCACCAACTCAAATAACACAAGGAGTTTCCCAGATCCAAAATGGAAATATTTTCAGCCATAGCTGTGCCTGTCTGTCTGAGGGTATATGTTGGGGGGGGTATGAGCTACAGCAATGGATGATCAGTATAATATAGGCACACACATCTCTGCATCCCCCAGATAACTCTAATGAAGGCTTTAAGAGCTTTCGTGTTGGAACATCTGCAATTTCCACAGTGTTAAAAGTATACAGAACCAGGTGGAGTAAAGCATTAATGTCTCCACAGTCTATGAGGAGCTGTTTGAGCTTAAAAGGTAAGCACCTACACTTAAGGGCAGAGGTAAATTAAAGCATGCCAACATAATTTTGCTTGAAGACCTTTTTCAAATTCCTGTGTTCGTACAGTCCCAGAAAGATTATGTAAAGAATAACTGAAAAATTCCTATGCCAGTCAGTTGGAAGGTATTTTCTTGTGAAGGGAATCAGTATTCCTTTGAGAAGCAGCTCCAGGTAGAAAGAAGAAAAAGGTAACCATCCTGCCAAGAAAAACAGAACTCACTGCCTTTTTTCAAAGAGCTGCCATATAATTGCCACTCAGAAAAGGTCTGAGGAATATGAGTCAAGAACACACCCAAGACGCATAGGAAAACTCGGCACTAAGTATCAGGAAAACACTTGCAAGACTTCAGCTCGTATGATGTCATTCCCAATACACAAGGTTTGGGAACCCAAAGGCACCCAAACATTCCTAGCATTGTTCTGAGTATGCAGCCAAGAAGCCAATCACGCTTGACACTTTACAAACTACAGCCTGGGGTTTGTAAGTCCTGCCAAGATGCTACAAAATATTCTCCAAACAAAAGTGTGTTGCATCAGGTTTAGTCTACTTGAGAATTTTACTGTTACTTTGCTTGATAGGCATGTCCCTCTATAATCAGTTTGAAAAATACTCAGACATCCAAAAATATCGGGGGGGAGGGGGGGGGGTGGGGAAGGAAACCCAA